>CM067344.1:4841419-4877528 GCA_034190875.2 Urechis unicinctus
CATCGCAGCGATGAGATAAACCTATGGTTAAGACACAATAAAAAAGAAATTGCCCTGTGACCCCATTGAACAGTGCATCAGCCAGGATAGTTTCAGCCACAATATCTAAATGTTTTTGAGCATTGTGTGCCACTCTGTGTTTACAGGGTAGGTCGTAATCTGAAAGCTGTCATATTCAATGTTCACAATGATATATATAACTATATGCTATTTAGCACTCGATGTACTGCCGATGAATTGACCAGAACACGGAATCGTATTTATTGCTTTGGGTCATATTCTTAAACGCGATACGTCTGCTCATTTCGAGATTTCCATTTGCATGTTCTATTACTTCATTGTATAGTTACATTGGCTTGCTGTTGCATCGAATCATATTGCACGTTACTGGATAAAGTGCTGTCCGTGTGGTGTTTAATTTTGCTCTTATGTATGCAGGATTTATTTAATATTTTTTGTCATCAGCCTAGGCTATTAACCCATTTGGTCGTCTTAGTAGAGAATTTACGACCTGTGCCACTGGAATTACTGTTCAAATATGGGCAATGATATATATATATAAATTACGTACAATTAAAATTCATTGGGTGAAAGGATCGACACTGAGGGATAAGTTGTGTTACATTCACGCTATACGCAACAGTTTGTGGCTTTTTGTTCTTTCCATGATCATCAAGCTGTGGTCAATTTAGATTGGCCCTCCACTTCAATTTCTTAGATATTGACGATAATTAAGTCAATTTGGAGACCTTTTTCCGTTTGCATAATGGTACCACGACAAGGCCCGCAAACGTTGTGATATTCAAACGGAGGGAAGACCAAGTCAAATGCAGGGCAGACAAAGGAAACGGCAAAGTCTAGCCGGGTGCAGCCTCTCCGTAACACTAGAAGGCATTTGGGTCTGCTTTCTTACCAGAATATCAGCCAAATCACAATGCATGTAATAGTTTTATTCCCTTACTCCAGGTTCAAGAATGGAGCAAACATATATATATATAAAGAGTTAGGGGCTATTGGTCGATATATAACTGGTTCTCATGAATTAAAGGAATGTGTTATAAAGACACAACCAATCGGAACGCAACAGACAAGAGGTTTTATGCAAATGCGACTGGATAATCGTGCCTAGATATACTTACCTGGTGTTATCGATTGAAGCGCTTACCCTAGCATGAGCCATCGATGCTGTGTTTGTTGCTAATGAAACGACTGTCTAACTGATGGCGGAATCGCTGGCAGCATACAGGATGTATTCTGCATTCATGACCTGAGTAGCGGACGGCCTCACTAACCCAGCCATCCATGTCTATGATGAATAAGATAGAACAAAGGGAACATTGCTGCTCCTCCTGTATGGGCAATGATTCATTAACCAGGACAATCACTCATAATGCGATGACAAAACGAGAAGCACAAGTTCCATCACAACAATGCAATTGCAACTGCCGCATAGACCTTGTCGGCTGTCACTACGTCGCTTAATGTAATTTGTTCTTATCCATTTGTATCAAGGCAGCCTCTCTATATGCTATTCTGTTTGACTTAAATTGTCAGATCACGAAATGTATTGCGCACATATATAATGCATGAGAGAGTATTTGTGTATGTATGTGGCTGCGCGTGCGTTTCAGTGTTTATTCCTTTAGGTGTACGCCTGCGACATTGCCTTAGCCATTGTGCTGTAGCACTCACGGGCGCTGCGCGGTATTAACAACGTACAAAGGACAGTATGAATGTTATATGTGTTCCTCAACTGGATTGTTCAATCATTATAACATGGCCTAGGTGATTCGAGTGAACATCAGCCACTGTGCAAGGTTCGTATAAGTTACAAACGTGTCATACTCGCTAATATGATTGAATAATGTCCAAATTGTGATATTCACATCATTTATATGGGACAATTTAGAAAACATTTGCAATATATGCGATTCCGTATTCTGGTACAAAATATATCAGAACTTGCGGAGGTAAATCGTCATTCATCTAATAAAGGGTAATAATTAGGTTCTTGTGTGCCATTGCCCTTCCTCTCTGACATTTATATTTTTCGTGCACTGCTGCAGTCAGGCTTATGTTCGACGTCTTTCAACTTTGCACTGGGCATTGCGATGCTAATATTACTCAGTAACACAAAGCTGCTTTTAGAGTGTTGTAAATCGGCGTATTCGAATGAAGATGAAAGAGGCTGTAGGGTATATGAAGGCCTATTTGTGAGCGATTGTGTCAATATATCTGCGTTAGTGAGTATGAGTAAAAAGCGCATGGGTGTGTATATTTATGGGTGTGTCAGCAAATACATACATTAATACAAACATACATGCTTAAATATATTCATACATACATGCATTCATGCATACATGCATTCTTCCATCCATCCATCCATCCATCCATCCATCCATCCATCCATCCATCCATCCATCCATCCATCCATCATCCCATCCATCCATCCATCCATCCATCCATCCATCCATCCATCCATCCATCCATCCATCCATCCATCCATCCATCCATCCATCCCATACCATCCATCCATAAACATACATACATCCATCCATCCATCCATCCATCCAAACATCCATACATCCAACATACATCCACATACATACATACATACATACATACATACATCCACATACATCCATCCATACATACACATACATCCATCCATACATACATACATCCATCCATCCATACATCCACATACATCCACATACATCCATACATACATACATACACATCCATACATACATACATACATACATACATACATACATCCATCCATCCATCCATCCACCATACATACATACATACATACATACATACATACATACATATACATACATACATACATACATACATACATACATACATACATACATACATACATACATACATACATACATACATACATACATACATACATACATACATACATACATACATACATACATACATACATACATACATACATACATACATACATACATACATACATACATACATACATACATACATACATACATACATACATACATATATATATATACATACATACATACATACATACATACATACATACATACATACATACATACATACATTCATGCATGCATGCATACATACATACAATCATGTAAACATACATCCACAAAAACATACATAAATACATAAATACACGCATACCTATATACTGACAGACAGACAAACTATACAGACAGACGGACAGGCAGAGTCTTAGGTCATGTGGATTATGCCGTTTTTAATGTTATCACTCGTCAGCTATATTTCTGTGTTGCGGTATTCTTATGTCTACAGCTTGATTCATTGTTCATGTAAAAGTCGGTACGATTCTATGTTCAGGCCATTAGATGGCAATTAAACCTATGTACGGTTATGAATGATAAGATTTCATACCAATATGTTATCGATTAACGCTGTAGTCAATGGTCAATGATCGCCTATAAAAAGCTATAGTTTGTGCTATATTTCATCTTATAAGCAGGTTACTTAATCACAATTTTATTTACCGGGTCCAAACTCGACTAACAACACCGCAAACAGTATGTTGCTGGCTGGTATTACAGCCACGGATTGATCGAACGGAATAATGGTCATACGAATAATATTCGTTTTCACAATTACTTCTTCCAGATTGTGCACTGCGTGTTTAATTGGTGAGCAAGCTTAAGTAAGAACATACGTTTATGCAGGGTTACTGAATCTCTATTAGATTACCCAGTTGCATACGTGACCACGCAAGCAATTAACTTCTCAAATACAAGTATAGGTTGTCATATGATTCATATTGAACACATCACAGCAAACAGCTGTGAATAATATAGTTAACCGTAACAATAACAGAAAAAACAAGATTAATCAACCTTATATATATATATATATATATATATATATATATATATATATATATATATATATATATATATATATATATATATATATATATATATATATATATATATATATATATATATATATATATATATATATATATATATATATATATATATATATATATATATATATATATGGTTCCATGAAAATATACATATATTCTATATATATATATCAGAAATATTTCTTTCAACTTGGTTACATGAAAGGATATACAAATAATAACGTACAAAGATAATCTTTCAGGGCATTCTTTTTTCAATTGTATTGTAGCGAAATTGAAATGTTTTAACAACCAACCATTCGTTGATTTACCTGATAAACTCATTATCTTCCTTTCAACCATATATAGCTTAGTTTAGCCCAAATGGTCAAAATAATGTTTAAACATGAGCGTATAATATGTCTATCTAGAATTTTGAATTGTTCGCGAAATTGCAAATTAGCTCTTTTGAAACAAGTGGAGCCAGCGCTCCCATTCGATGCATTTCCAATGTAGAAAATTCGATGATAAAACCTTATCTTCACGATTTCACCTGATTTAACAAGTCCACTTAACAAGCAATCAGTATTATGCATCACATTAAGAGTCTCAGGAATCTGTAAATGAGCATAATCGCCTAAAATGTGCGAGGCGATTAAGTTTTGAATCAATTGGCGGCGAGATTGCGCAACGTAATTAGATGGAAACGGACTTGTTATGATGATGAATAAAGGAGAGGAAAAGGCAACTAGGTCGGAAAGTTATAAGGTATAAATCTAGAATAAACTGAATCGCCTGCGAAATGTATTATCAGGCAGATGATGGTATGATAAAAACTTAGCAAATTCCACGCGGTCGTTTGTTGACAACCACCAGAATTTGGAGTGGAATTTCGCTGAAAAGTTAGAAATTATTCGGATATCAAGTGTTCTCCCAGTTATTGGTAAAAAAAACCATAACAATTTAATTCTGTCAATACTCTCATTGTTGGTGGCTTTAAATTCTTCTCAGTACGTATTTTTCACGTGATAAGTTAAGCATGCTTGTCAATATACCGATGAACGGTGGGTTTTCCTGTTAGACCAACAAGGGAGTACCCGATCGACTGTAGGTCTATTGGCTACTGCCAATGGCTCATGATGATCATATTTACCACAAATATTATAATTCTTATCCATAATTTCAAAATTTCTATATTCCGCAAATATACGCAAATATATATGGGCACGAAAGGTTTAATTTGTACATATACATTAGTATCTTGACCATTCGTGGACAAGAATCAGACATTTGTGTACAATGAGCATAACATATTACATCAATAGTAATGCAAAATCAATAACGTGGGAGTTAATCATAAGAAATATATGTGCCAACTGAATATTATAAAAATTACCTCCAAACTCACCACTGGTCCGTCCGTCACTCATTATTGTAAATTGAAGTAGGCTATGAAGACAACGTCAAATGACACAGTCCTTCGGCAATTAATGACCATACGACAATGTAAGAAGTGAAACCTTCCAAACATGATGAAAACCTAGGAGTGTTTGATGTTTGATGGCAATGGAGCAGCACATGAATTCTTTTAGTAGATCCGCACATCCACAGCTTCGACAACTTGGCCAACTCCAACGTCGTCTATCTAATGACGCTACCCATTCTTAATCAATGGACTAGCTATATCACAGAAGTAAACGTTATACACTCGTCAATTATATCTGGTATATTTGACTATATCTGATATATTTGCTTTGCAAACAAACCATGAACATCAGCGTTTTTTACATAGCAGTTGTTCAAGACATTGAAAAACAGGTGTAATACTGCCTGACTTTTACTGTTCCGCATGGCATTTATTCCAACATGCGTACATTGAATACAGTTATGAGTAACTTCTATATTGCCTTGCTGATGTTCGGTTGCAATAATTAACTTGACGTTCATTATGGCGTATATCAAACGATTTTCCCTGTTGTATTCTCGCTAGATCTGCTTTTGCCACATTTAACCCATTACCTTAGACTCAAGTAAATGAAACGATTCATCATAGTGTAACGACGTTTTGGATTTTGTCTTTTTGCCACAATTGCCACAATAATGTACAACAATATATATGATGATTGCACGTGGCAACTTTACATACATTGTCAACCGCATCAGTGTTCACTTCTGACCATTGCAAACTCCGCGTGGCCTTCGATCAATGACAAAGCCTGTCTTCTACAGCTGTTTGCATCTTTCGGTTGTGAATACGCGCGAGCTATGCCAATCGCAGCATGTATGCAAAACAAAATGCGAATATCGGCTTCAACCTTATAACGATCCAGCATAATGGTGACTAAAGTACCTTACAGAGCACGCATTTTGGAATCTTTTCTTTATGATTTACACCAAATTATACCGTCGCATTAGACGAAAATTATACAACCACAAACTAACGTTGCGTTCGCGTTTATGGTTATAATCCTTCTTAATCATGGATACCTCAAGACAATTAATTGGCTCATAGTAACGCTAGAAGCTCTGACGATTTAAGAAATATATGTAAACCTTTGTCACACCACAATCGGTCACACGTTCAATAGGGATACAGTTCTATCATGCAACTTCTCTTTTGATTATAGTGTACCATATAATCCACCAAACCTGCCTTATCATCATTATTTACGTTGAAGACTGTATTATCGCTGAGTTTGTGAACTTATTATGGTTCCGCTGTGGTCTACGTTTGGACAGTAGCAACGTTTGTGCAGCATTTGTTTTGGTTGACAAGGTTGTTTTGTGGCCATGATTGGATGACACCTAGCTTCGCTAAGAGTGCTCACTCAAGCCTTCCACCCGATGAACTACGTGAAGACACCACCTGTTAGCCAAAGCGTATTGTCATAGCGTCTTGTCATAGCGTCTCTAAAACCACGTGGAATTCTCTGTGTAACTCGGAGATGTGGTCGACGTGTTTTGGCAGCGGCAAGGCTCTGTTAAACGACATTTCCCGCTCTCATCAATCGCAGTGACGTCAGCCCAGTATTCCCATGTGCTTTTGTTTGTGTCACGATTGCAATGTATTATAATAAGGGAAGCGATAGCCACAGAGGCACTCGAAGTGAGCCCTCTTAGCGTAGCTATACATTCTTTCATGACACATATTTACCCGACTTGACTCAGTTTTGTAAGAGAAACATCCTCAGTCACACATCATAGTCCTGATGTATTGCTCATGACTACACAGCTTTCGAGTGACAAGTAGCCACTTACCGGGTGTCAATAAACGCCTCTACATTTTCTGATTGCCCTACGCTGTGACTGATGGCGTTACCCATTTACTGCTGCCCATGTATCAAGCTTGATTTGAATGACCTCTTTGTGCACCGGATATGATGATCGTCTCTGACGGTGAGTGGGGCTGTATTGATAAGGCGTTATCAAGTAGCACATATGGGCCAATGCATACGTCATTTGATCAAAATGTTGTTAATAAAAAAGGAAACGGCAGACAATGGGCTAGGCCAATACTCGCCGATATCATGTGCATCCAGCGTATAATTATAATACATCACATGTTAAGGATGCTCTTGTTGATCAGTTCAATTAGTAGCCCAGTAGGCTTGTAGCAAGTCAGGACGTATTTTGGTAGTCATTGGGGCTCAGTCGACATCGGTTTGTTTACTGGGTAGTAAAAGACAGTGACGTGCATATGCTATTTATCACAACTTAAGCACAGTGCAGGAGGTGATGCGCCTCAAAGGGTTTGTGAGGAACAATTTATTCAAGAGTTTCTGTACAAGTTTTTATTGTTCTCCTTCATGGAGTTTAGACTACCGACATGCCGAATGCTTTTGCGTGCTTTGTCAGAATATGCCTTTACTGAAGTGTGTCTTATATGACTGACAAAACGATGTAGCTAATTGACACACTATAATTCTTTAATGCGTCATTTGCGCCTGGCACCACATATGTAAACGATCGTTTGCCTCTTTGATGAAACCATGAATCAGAAATGGAGTTTGTAATGCACATAAATCTCACAAAGTTGGTAAAGTAATTATCACAACTAGTATTTGTACAACATATGTGGGTGGCTATGACGTTGGCCTAGCAAGCAAGCAAGCAAGCAATTATGTCTTGAGTAGCACTGGGAACCCATACATAAATGGGAACAATACACCGGAAGATTCGAGCCATTTAACAATCAATAGATGTATGTAGACTTCTAAAACATCTAGTTATTAGTGACTGCATCACACCTGCTAATGTATGTATGAATGCGTGTATGTTTTTATGTACGTATGTTTTTATGCACGTATGTTTTTATGCTTGTATGCATGTATGGATGTATGTACGTATGCATGTATGCGTGTATGCATGTATGTATGTATGTATGTATGTATGTATGTATGTATGTATGTATGTATGTATGTATGTATGTATGTATGTATGTATGTATGTATGTATGTATGTATGTATGTATGTATGTGTATGTATGTATGTATGTATGTATGTATGTATGTATGTATGTATGTATGTATGTATGTATGTATGTATGTATGTATGTATGTATGTATGTATGTATGTATGTATGTATGTATGTATGTATGTTGTATGCATTGTATGCATGTATGTATGTATGTATGTATGTATGCATGCATGCATGTATGTATGTATGTATGTATGTATGTATGTATGTATGTATGTATGTATGTATGTATGTATGTATGTATGTATGTATGTATGTATGTATGTATGTATGTATGTATGCATATATGTATGTATATGAATGTATGTATGCATGTTTTTTGTATATGAATGTATGTATGTATGTATGTATGTATGTGTATGTATGTATGTATGTATGTATGTATGTATGTATGTATGTATGTATGTATGTATGTATGTATGTATGTATGTATGTATGTATGTATGTATGTATGTATGTATGTATGTATGTATGTATGTATGTATGTATGTATGTATGTATGTATGTCTGTGTATGTATGTATGTATGTATGTATGTATGTATGTATGTATGTATGTATGTATGTATGTATGTATGTATGTCTGTCTGTCTGTATGTCTGTCTGTCTGTGTCTGTATGTCTGTCTGTCTGTATGTATGTGTATGTATGTATGTATGTATGTATGTATGTATGTATGTATGTATGTATGTATGTATGTATGTATGTTTGTATGTATGTGTGCATTAACGTTTGTATGTATGCATTTATGTATATATCTATAACGTCTGCATCAAAGCGAGAAAGATCCAACGGAATCTTACAGATTAATGACCCATTTGACTAACAGTGTTTCCCATTTATATCTGGCCTCACGTGTAATTATGCTTGATTAGATTCAGTGAACAATTACAATATATGCTGAGTGGTCTGCCCAGTACTTAGCTGTTGTTTATGACGAATTGTCCATTACAGAAAATAGTTAATCATATCAATTATTGTCCGTTACAGGAAATACTTAATCATAACCAGAATTATGCGCTAATAACATTTGGAGTAATACTTGTTTGTCAAGGTAAATGGTATTATTATCATTTGCTGCTGGTAAACTAAATCGAGCTACATCGTGGCCAACGTGGGTGCTTGTAAGATACAGTAATATGTCAGCAGCAGTAGTATGTCAGCTACAGTAATATGTCAGCTTCAGCAATATGTCAGCTACAGTTATATATCAGCAGCAGTAAAACATCAGATTCAGTAATATGTCAGCTACAGTAATATGTCAGCAGCAGTAATATGTCAGCTACAGTAATATGTCAGCTACAGTATTATGTCAGCTACAGTAATATGTCAGCTACAGTAATATGTCAGCTCCAGTGATATGTAAGCAGCAGTATTATGTCAACTACAGTAATATATCAGCTTCAGTAATATGTCAGCTACAGTTATATGTCAGCAGCAGTAAAATATCAGATTCAATAATATGTCAGCTATAGTAATATGTCAGCAGCAGTAATATGCCAGCTACAATAATATGTCAGCTACAGTAATATGTCAGCTACAGTTATATGTCAGCTACAGTAATATGTCAGCTACAGTAATATGTCAGCAGCAGTAATATGTCAGCTACAGTAATATGTCAGCTACAGTAATATGTCAGCTTCAGTAATATGTCAGCTACAGTAATATGTCAGCTACAGTAATATGTCAGCTACAGAAATATGTCAGCAGCAGTAATATTTCAGCTACAGTAATATGTCTCACGCACAGGCGTCTATCTCCATTATACAAGCCAGAAATTATGTGAGCATGTAATGTAAAGTTTACAGGTGGCGTTGCAAGCCATGTCACCTACCCATGTTTTGGTGGTCAAAAAAACTTCACGGGTAGAATCGTCGCACCATTTGACATCATTATTCGTAAACAGACCAGTAGATAACCAGGTTCATATGGATGAGGGTTCTAAAGACTGCATATGTTTGACGTGTCATTTCTGTCGCTGAAGTAGCACATCTGACATACGATTTTGCACAGAGTGCTGACGAGTTTACAAGGTAATTATGGCCTTTCTACTTGAATATATTCAGGCTGATGTTTGTACTATTCTTGCGGATTTGGCTATGGTTAGAATCACATTTTGACTGATAGCTGTTGTTTAGTTTACGGTGCTGTAATCAGTGCCAATGATAATATTTCTAGAATAGATTGGTGAGCATCAGTTCACATATTTTGATTGAGTCACTGATATATGTATTTTTTTTTTGCATAAAGAGGTCGTGGGTTGGTTACTTACTGTAATCAGTCAAATGAATGTTGATTCATATTGATTCTGCCTTTTATGATATCATATCCAAGAAGCTGCTTATTACCACCGGTGATGTGTGATTCGCAAAAAGCAATAAATGTGATTTTAGATGGTCGATTTTCGCTGTATGACAAATATTTTAGCGCATAATTGTCAACTTGAATAATATATTCGTCATTAATATGTTTTGTCGGCCTTCAACACGATAATATATGGAGCTAAGTCCCCGACACACACCGTCTCATGATACACTGATAATAATAAATGACCCGTTATTCTGTGCTCAAATGATGTCTTCATTTTGTTTCAAACCGTTATCTACACACTTACATATCATCATTATGTGCATCATACATACTATATTGTTGCTTGCTTGCCCAGTAATCCCTAGTTGTTTTGATGCAGACAATGGTGAGCTGTGGGAACTTGCCGAGTAGAAGTGTCATACGTGCCGAATATCCATTATGGCGCCTACAAAAAGCTGACGCTGGTGTGAATCACAACAAAGTGCCCAGAAAAATAAAATCCTTGCTATTCAATAATTCGTGTGATGTGCGAATTGTTTGTCGGGATTCTATTTGCGCTGAAGCTCCTCAATCACACATGCACTTACAAGCCTGTTTCAAATGTTTGTTTATCACAGATCGTTGAGTTTGTAAAAATATGGAAGAAACAAAGCAGGATTGTTTATTTAATAGTACTTATTGTAATAGCAATAAATATGGTATTGTTTTCCAACTCTAACGCCCAAACATATACCATGCTCTTCATTAATCAAGCGACGTAATGTGTTACTTATTACCCATGCCGCTTCTGAGTGGGACAGACATTGATGTGAATTACTAATGAGACCAGACAAGACCAGGCAATGTTCAATTGCAAAAAAACAAATTGGTTACTGCTGTGTAATGGCCCACGCATGACATTGAGGCTTGAACCGCCACTGAACAACAATTTGGAGAAGCCACAAGTTTAACAACGTTTTATCCATTGATCTGGGTGTCAGTGGTTGGATAACGTTAGGTTGTGTGTTACTGGCGTATCATTATTGGGGCATGGGAAGGTTATAAATAACCGCTATTGATAGCTCAAATCCACCACGATTGAAGGGATGTTTCTACAAAGAATATATCATTAGCAGTTGCATTTACAATCCCCCCAACCGCCATATACTGTGATATATTCTTTAGATAATCCGCGGGGGGACATTTTATAGAGACAGATCTTATACAATAAGACTATAGCAAATGCACAATGTAGGAAGTATACGCGGCAGCATAGCAACACAGTTGTTGCATAGCTAATCTCTGCCTCTACGCCAATGATAGGCAACAATCTGAGGCGATAACACTCTCAGCTCTAGTTTTATAAAAGTAAATAGAACTTGCTATTGATTAAATGTGCCCGTATAACACTTTTCTACAAAATTTTGTCAATTTGTAATGCACCCCTCGCAGTCGTGTATTTGCACCCCCAAATTTAAATGTGGATTGAAATGTGGATTAAGCTTTTATGTAAAATAAAGCACAAAATATAACATTCATCAGCTCGTCCCCTAGAAATGATACACCATTTGCAGGAGAGTGGTTGAAGTCCGACCCTTCACGCGGTATGTGAAATATAAAAAAATGAGCTATTGCTCTTAAGCAGTTATTGTTAATTGTATCATACTTGATGATAATGATTATGCGTTAATTCGAGTATATGCAAGCTCCAGCGTATATGCGCTGCTGGCCTACAGGTGGCGGTTTATTCTTTCATATATCAAGTACAATGATACGTGGTCTTAATTATTTCTTTATTTACAGTTAATAATGGTAAAAAAGACTTGTGTATGTTCTTTTCTACGTCACTGCACCGTACCTTGGTAGCTAACATCACATGTTATCACTCTGCAGTCATGATAGACTTGGTTGTGGCACGAGGCAAATCATACAGTCCTGTGTAGTGAAGAGAATGCCAAAGAAAACGGATATGATACGTAGACACATAGAGAGTAATGATCTGCATCATATTAATGGATATACAAATATACAAAGTACGTACGTATGTATATATGCATAAAATGTAATTTAGTATGTATATATTTATGTATGAATGTATGCATGTAATTATGTATGTATGGATGTATTGATATGTGTGTATGGATATATGTATGTATGAATATATGTATGCATGTATGTATGCATGTATACGTGCATGTATGTATGCATGCATGTATGCATGTATGTATGTATTTGTATTTACGTATGTAAGGTTGTATATGCATGTATGTTTGTACGCATGTATGTATATAGGTTTATATGTATGCATGTATGTATGTATGCATGTGTGTATGCTTGTATGTATATATGTCTGTATGCATGTTTGTATGTGTGTGTGTATGTTTATCTATATATTCGTCAGAAATTCGATTGCTCTTGGAATTGGCGATGAGCATCAAGTGTTTATTCATTTGCTTTTGCAAAAAACTTTTAACCTCAAAATTGCAAATTATGTAACAAATGATTTGATCTAAAAAAAGCTGGTTTAACGCTTGGTTATCGACATAGGTCTAACTCCTAGTAACTGGCCAAGTTACTATCATTTGTTTGTAGCATATTATTATCCAATGCAGAAAACATCCAATCATTTCCAGAATTGCGAGTTAAAAGCAATATTTAGAACGCTACATCCATTAATTCTGAGCCTTATTACTAACAAATTACTTAAATCAAAACAAATCGCAGCGAACCTATCTGCATGTAAGCTTGCAGACAGGTTGACAAGTGGCGGACTTCATTTACCACCTGGTCTCTTCATCATGCAGTGGTAAAATGAATGGCTCTTGTCATTAAGATGGAGCAGGAATATCAGCTTGCTATATTTATATGTCAAACAGCCGTCATACGACAAGTAAATTAACTCCTGTCTGGCATGTGGATATGCATTGAGCATTGCTGCGCTTGGGTGTCTTGAATCTTCCATGGTTGGCGGGGACATTACTATCATTTATTGTCCAGTTGAGTAGGAACGAGTGAATGTCATGTGAAACGAATAACAACTAGTCACTCCCTGATTATCTTCCTTCACAACGATTCCATTGTGCAAGTTAGTAATTTGAAGCTGGGAGCTGGCGTAGTGGGAGTTTGGAGGCCTACACTGAGGAAAGGATGGTGGAAGATGGTTTGGTCAATAAGACGACATGTCACATTATGTTTATAGCATAAATAACTGTAGCTGTGAATCAGCAAACTATTGCATTTTTTTGAAACATCGATTATTGATGGAACCATCACTTATGACAACAAATGTTTGTTAGTTACCACTAAATTAATAGTGCAGTACGTTGAAAATATTTGCCACTCTATGGTTATGAAAGATATATGAAAACCAATGTTTTTTTGCAGCCAGACGTCCAATCACATTAAGGTGGATTGCAGTCGAGATGCTATTTTCACCATATAACCGTGATTTAGTACGTGTGTCTTCAAACAGGTAGGGATTACCCTTCACTGCTCAGCATCTAAAGACGGACAAAAGCAATGCATGGGAACACAATTTTAACATTTGAACGAAAAACTGGCGATCCCGCAAATTAGTATACTAAGCTGCTTTTAACCGTGAATATGAGCCTCTTTTGGTGGGCAAATAAACCCTCATGTATGTTAATTAGGTGTGCACCGTTACGTATGTCAAGCACAAACCTCAAACCGAACTTATAATAGGGTTTATGTGAACACATTGTGTTACAGTACTAGGTACTAGTATGCCTGACCTGACACAGGATGTACACTACAATACACCGCACTCCTAAAACAGCAAGAAATCTGTCTTTATACATGATGCATCACCATCGCACACCTGCTATAGTGCAAACCATCACATTAGAAATGACCAAGATAATTATAGAATAGAGCAGAAGAAATGCTGCATCCGACCGACAGTCATTAGTGATAGAACGTGACGAGCAGCGTGGGCCAAGACATAACGGATGTGATGCTACTGTAGAGTGATGTTTTAGGATGGCCCATTATCTAATTGGATTTTGTGGTTTATACAAGCACGAATCAATAAATGGGCACATATATCATTTCAAAAGTGATGACGAATGAGGTGACAGCAGGGTCTAAGCCAGGATTTGAAAACTGCCCATCCATCCCCAACCCAACCCTTTCCATCACGTTATGACCAACGGATTTTCATAACGTAGGTTTTTGGCCTTCGCCCGAAAGCTAGTGGGGCGTGGGGGGAGGGGGGGTATGGGGGGGATGGGGCGTGTGTGTATGCGTGAGTAATGTGAAATATCAGACCGTTGTTCAAAAGAAAATGAATTACAAATTAATGACACATCCTGCGCTGGCACACACATACGAGATATGTAAAAAGGCGTCGATATGATATTTCACCAAATTGTAATTTGTGAGCATCATTCCTTTAGCCAACAGTGTAGACCAAAAGTTTATTAGATCGTTGTAAAAGCGATACCGCGAGGCAGACATTTCAGAACGATGCTCCAATCGAACATGCAAAATGTACGCCAGCCTTCTAGTTGTCATTATTCCTCCAAACCTCGAACATATCGTGTATTATTTTAGAGAAGGTATACGATCGACATGGACTAGGACTTTGTTTTGCGAGGAGGCAAAGCTGGTCGTAACTCAATTCACCATACTTTATTCATAAGAAGCGTCATAAAACAGAACAGTATTTATTTTTATCGTAGATGAGCGGCCAGTTTGCTGCGTCGCTGTTTGTCTTTAATGCTAGGTTCCCACTGTCGTGCGATCCGTTAAGAACGCCACGATTGGCCATTCGTAGCAGATATTGGAATTTCTCTGAAATCTCAGGTTTGGATACGAGGTGATACGAGTTGCTACGTTCTGATACGATTTGTTGCGCTCGGATGCGATCTGTTCACGATTTGTCAATTTCAGGCATCACGATCTGTCACGGTCTGATCCTCCGTTCAGTTACGATCACATACGTTCCGATAGGATTGTTTCGATTGGGTCCACGATTGGGTCTCGAACTGACACGATCACCACGATTGGGTTCCCCGAATTGGGATGATCTGGTACGTGCAGATACGTTCCGATACGTTCATCAAGAACCGATGCGCTCCGTTACGTTAGGATACTATGTCTTTCACGACCATGAACGAGGGTGATCACGATTTGAGCTACGACTGGACCCCGACGGGTACATATAGAGCCCGACTGACCATAGACTTCATTGTTTCTTGATCTTTTCAAAGAGTAAACACTACAACCCTGAACCATTAATGATGACAGGAGTTGCGGATGATGACAGCGTGGCATTTGCAGTAATACTGTATACTTACATTATCGCCAGAGAGCAAGAAGACGAGCAGCAGACAGACCAGCTACATTCTCAACCACAAAGGGCAGTCAGGCAGTTCTGGGTGCGACCATGGCTCAGAGAGGAGAGGAGACAACAGCTTGGTCAGTTCTCCAGCCTCCTGGACAACCATTTAAGGCTGGAGGATCCAGTAGCGTTCCAAAACTACACACGGTTAACCCCACAGATCTTCGAAGGTAACCCCAGCAATCGAGGGGGAAGTCACCAGTTTCAGACAACCACTCTCGCCTGGACTGAAACTGGCAGAGACACTGAGGCACCTTGCAACTGGAGACAACTATCGGTCCCTTGCGTATGCCTTTAGGTGTGGAGTGTCCAGTATCTCAAAGATGGTTCCAGAAGTGTGCAAGGCAGTTGTGGAAGCGTACAAAGATGAAGTGTTCAGCCTACCTGTGACCCCTGAAGCATGGAGAGCTGTAGTTAACCTTGTCTAAGATCGATCCCGATAATCACGATTTGCAAGCACAATTAGATGCGATCCGTTGCGCTTTGTTACGATGCAATACGATCTGATACGATGATCCCGATTGACAGTGGATCGTAGACAAATTTTGAACCGTTCAAAAAGTTTCTACGATTAGCACGATTGCCACGACTGACTGATAGTGTGCAAACATGCTGGTATAATTTGATTATTCATACGATGACACAGCTCATCTCACCACAATATCACACGGTGCAAGTTTGTGCAATTGCATTAGCAAATGTATCTCCTGCAACGCAACATTGCGAACGAGACATCTACATGTAATACTTAAATCATGAACACGCTTGCCAACTGAACATTTAGTGTTTTTCAATTACCAAATGCATCTTGTTTCAAATACTGGATAGCCAAATATTTCAATTGCGTTTCTTGCATAATTATAAGTGACGTCAAATGAGAAGTGTGAACAAATGTAGCATGACAATAATGATGCGACGGATGGAGAGAAAGTGATGGAAGTAAAGAACAACACGCTGATGGATCCAATCGTGACTGTCATCACAAATACACTACCTAGTCAGGCTTCGTATATCTAAGTAAAACTACATAATGTCCTTTTGCATACAAAAACCTATGTTCTCTTATGGCGTGCATCAATCAATAATCGTGTATGATTTTGCTGGGATGCCATAATTGCTAGATGGAGTATTTTAATTGGATGTAATGACGACATGGACGCCTACTTTGTTTTGAAAGCATCTGGAAAAATTACAGCAAAGCATTTATTTCACTATTTTTGATTGAGTATATGCTGTATTCAAACAAAATGTCACGTCACATATGTTCTGTAGAAAACAGTATTGCTTTACTAACGAACAAAATATGAATGCTGAGCACAAATCCCCTGACACCGAATGGTACGTTAGGGGGTTTCCGGTGTATATGGCTATATTCTGGGGTGGATATTTGAGGTGTGAGATTTGTTAGCTTTCCACTTCTTCATATGTTCAATTAAGAAGAAGCGTGCAAGTGTTGTCTAGTTTAGAATTAATTTAAACCATTCTTTATACGAATGTTATTTGCAATTTGCCTCAACCATAGCCAATGTAGGTATTTATAGGTATATGCAATTAGCAAGTAATTACAAACAGTATAGGAACTGTATGTGTCCATAATGGTGTGGATATTGTATAGTAGGTGAAATGTTTTGTTTTTCTTATGTGTTGAACAGAATAATATACAGCGTCGCATATACGATTTAGTGTGGATAATATTTTATAGTCGAAATATAGAGCCACAGCCACTTAAAGACAATTTTGGAGAGGGAAATTGGATTATAAGCACAAACAGATTAAAATTCGTTTATTAGTGTTGTATTCAATAAAATATAACACCTGTAAATGCAACGGACTCCATGGCGTTTAAACTACTAACACGATTGTCTCACTTATTTATAATGCAGCATCTACAGAAACGTGCATTTGGCACTACTCTTCTTGCCTGCACACGAATGCGACCATTTTGGACATTTAGCAAAAAACCAACCATTTTGGTACATTGTAAGCGACAAAACATACACTTAATAAGATGATCATTTCTAGTTTTATGGTGGTCTGTGAGTAACATATGTCGGTTTCTTAACTTTTTTTAAAATTTTCATTGTTTTATTAAGCTTATATATTTCGTGTACCAAAATCGGTGTTCCAAAATAGTTAGGGTGTGAGGGACATGACAAAAACCGACTATTTTGGAACTTGACAAAAACCCACTATTTTGGAACATGACAAAAACCGACTATTTTGGAACATGTCAAAAACCGACTATTTTGAGACATAACAAAAACCTAGCATTTTGGTACAAAAAAAAACGACCATTTTGGAACATAACAAAAAAACTAACCATTTCTGGAAATGCCACGAAATTACAGCCATTTTATGCAGTGTGGGGAGCTGGTTGTGACGGGAATCAAAGGTTTTCATCTATGCTATGGAATTTCGTCACTCTCTGTATAACGGTGAATCTTTATTTGAAATGGCAATAAGCAATATCGGTTTAAGTTAATGGTTAGTGTCATTAAATTTCAACTACTTTTATCGTGCAGTTAAGGGGCGATCCATGTTTAACTACCAAGATTCATTCATTTCATATCGAGAGAAGTACTAACTAAAGTTATTCAAACATGGAGGAAGAGTGGTTCTAATTGTCTGACGCTTCCGAGTACGGGCCCGCCGCATGGTTATATATATATCTAGACCGAGATAAGCACAATTTGAAATTTGAACTTGTTCTGGAACTTGTAGGATGGAACGCAAAGTATGTGTCGAGGGTCTGAATTTGAACTTGACAGGGGTCGGCTTTCATATCATTGACAAAACGCGAACATAGTTCAGTATCATTCCACATCATGTCCGAGACCTGTACGCTCCGTCGCTAAGTGATCTTCGATGTTGCAAGCGAGGTTAAGCCCAATCTTGCACACACTCCGCATAAGGATTTATTATATCGATGTAGTTATAGTAATAGACGATTTATATAAATCCCTGTGGCTCGATATGGTTGTTTGTTTGTCCGTGGAGGAGTCTCCGTGGTTCATCACAACGCTTAATCGTTCAAGTTTTTTCTCAAACAATATAGCTCACAGACAGGCATGCTTTTTCTGCTCTAGTTCATAGAAATATACGCAAATAACTTAATGATAAATCGTACCACCGTAAAGTTATCACTAATATTTCTGATTGTATCATCATCATCCCCCCCCCCCCCCCACACACACACACACACAAAGAAGAAGCAGAGAGGCGGGGGCTCTTCAGCGAGAAGTCAAAACGGCTCCGGAAGGATATTTTCGACCTAACCAGTAGAATGCCAGACTACGCAAATACCAAGGCAGCCCAAGACACCCCAATAAAAGTGCTGCAAGCGCTACTAGTCTCCCCGCTACCAGAGGAATAAGAACCCTTCGGTGAGAGGGCCCTACGGGTCCAAAAAGAGCTGCAGCTTAAACCGGAAAGAAGCACCGCCGGGCCAGAACCAAGAAAGCCCTTACCGTGCAAGAAACCTCGGCGCCAAGGAGCCAGTCCTGCCCGACACTCCCGTCAACGAGGAGCGGCCCCCCGCCGACGTCCCGTTCCGGAAGCAGTACGACGCAGCCATAGAGGAGTTTCGTCAGTAGAGCAGGGTCAACCTCATATATACCACCTGGATCCGCAAGGAGGACGACGTCGGCCCCACAGTGCGCCGAGCCATCGAGATCCTCGGTGCACAAGGTAAGAGCCAATTCATCCTCCGGCAGAAGATAACCAAACAGGACGGAAACAAGTGGCTCACGACCGACAACCTTAACCCGCTGCGAACCGCGAAAAAGGTAATAGCGCAGTTCAACAACAGATGCCGTTTTGTCCGCCTCATTGGGTTCTACAAGATCTTCGTCAATCGTCTGGGCCTTTGAGAAGCTTGATAAAGGGGTCCTCGCCACTGAAGACCGGAGAGCTAAACTGCGTCGCCATGATCTTCCTCGACCGCTTCGACCAGATGAGCAAACACAACCCAACAAAGGAGATCGCCGCAAAAGCGAAGGTCGTTGCGTGGGAAACCAATATTCGCCAAAAAGGGTCGAGATCCTAGACATTCCCAACCTCGAGAAAATCATTGGCCAGAGCATTATCATTCGCGACATAGCGGGGGGGGGGGGGGGGGGGGGGGGGGTGATTCTCTATATGGAACGCGCTATCCGAAGAAAGCTGTCATTGAAATGGTCCAACACAACGGTCACGCGTGGCACGCCAACCCCCAGTTCCCCGCCAACCGGGCCATTTAGTTTTACGAGGGCAACCCTTTAAAACCCAATAAAAGGGTCGAATACTTGCCTAGGGTTGTTAAATAAGGACTACCCTCCGTAGTGAACAGGTTTCATATGACCATATTTTGTTTAAAAGGGGATGGATTTGAAATGCAGGTAACACAACATTAATAACACAGTTATGGATCAAGTAAGGCCACTGGTAAACATAATTTTAACATTGAGGCCATGGGTAAACAGTTAAAAAATCGTTTTTTACCGTCAAAAGCTATGATGATATAGTATTGCATCATTAAATGGGCATGTGTAATATTGTTTATAAACTATATAGTGATTAAAAAGGTCACTTTGACAATAATGCATGTTTATTGACATTTCAAGCATATTTAAGAGTTTGTGGCACATCCATTTGGAACCAGCACTGGTCATGACAACTATGCATAGTTAATGACATTTAAAGCATAATTAAGAGGTGGTACAGGGCCCATTAGAACTTGAGATGCTCATTCATATTTTTTCCAAGTATGGAACGTCCCATTGTAAGCTGTGAGTTAAGAACTTCTTTGTTCCCTGAAACAATCAACATGTACACATATTAAGCAAATCACTTGGAACCACTAATCCAGAGATTACAGTTATATTATTGAACCAAAACTAGAGACAAGAGATGTGTGGTTCAGATTGATGGGTCATCCCACAGAATGTTAGGTAGTGTTCCTTGTGGTACAGCTATAACCTACTGTTTGTCTGATTGAATGGTGTAGAACAACTCCAGGTGCCAAAGTGAGGTTGTGTGTGAGGGTAGTGTCAAATGAATAGTGTTACATGCATTCTGTATAAGATGGTGACTATAAATGTTTTGTTTTACAGACTAAATTGCTGTTGAACACAAGAATGCAGTACCTCAGCAGGTTTTAGATTGACCAGGACATCTTCAGAAATATGCACAGAACAATAAGAGAGATTATTTTAGAGCTACACAGATTGTACATTTAGTCAGTGTACCTACAACGTATGTAATAATCTGTCTGCTGTGTAATGCCGAGAATAGAAGATATAACTTACTGATAAAGCATCAGATAAAGTTACTTAATCATGAAACATCACATGGCAGTGCATGGCTAATCTACAAGCTTAAATAATAATTCAGCCTACAATACAATTGTGCGACAATATATATCATACATGACATCTACCATAAAAAAGATACTTGGAATGATCTGTCAAATGTATCCCGATTAACGCAATATATTGTAAAGTGTATATACCATACCTGGGAGTAGTTTCCTTAGACTGGGGATCTGAATGTTACTTCTGAAGGCAAGATGTAGAGCTTGGGTCTGCATTGTATCCCATAAGAAGTGGTCTGCATGCGCATTGATATGTTGTTTTTATATTTCGCTATTAGCTTCTAGTTATAGCAGACTTGTAATAACATTAGTAATATAGCACAAGCCTTTATAGACCATGCATTATGTAGTGACTTTTATATGAAGGTCACTTAACTGGAATTAATTAACAATGCAAAGAAGCCTTTCTTAGGATTATAACTTGTCAATAGTAAACAGGTCACTGAGGAATGAAAAATACTCACTTGTATCTTTGATGCATGTTCAGCTCGAGACATCAAGTTGGCATCTTTAAGTCTGGGGTCTACAGGGCTTGTTGTTCCAGTCAGACTTGCGGCATAACTGGTACTTGCTTGGGCTGCTTGTTCAGTATCTAATAAACAAAAGCAGTACATTTTACAATATGCATTGCGAAATTAATATTATTGACACATTACAGACTATGCATTAATTCAGATGTAAACAATGAGGAACAGTGTTTGTATCACTGCATATTTCAGCCATTTCTTCACATTTGTTCATTAGTATGTGACCTGCATATTGTGTGAGTTTTCAGAACCATTTATTGATCATTTGATGACAATCGGACCATGTTCCAAAAATGTCTGTATGGTTGTGGTACAAAATTGCAAAATACTTCATCATATAATGTCTCTCGATACAACCAAACCAAACAAACCGACTGTCAAGGAAATCCATTTGTGCCAAGTACACACCCTCTTTAGTTATGGTCAATTCAGGCAGTGGTCTCTGATAGGTTCCCAAGCTAACATCTGAAACAGGTACCTATAATAATGAAACAAATATGGGTAGATTTGTGGAAATATACATATCTGGTTGGTTTAGAATAGAATTTCTTCGATATTCACAGTACATGGGCCCAAACTTTAACAGAGTTCTATATAAATGATAATGCATTGCAATCTGCATCTTTATAAGAGAACTAAATAGGAGTGGAAGGTTGGCGAGCAATGCTGTTAGAAAAAAGGGACCCAATATTCAGATGCTGGTTATTTATTTTCACAATATAACACCTCATAAATGTTTCCACACTCACTGATAGTATACCTTCAAAGGTCAGATCTCATAATTCAATGCCTTGAAAATTATGTGAGGCCACATCAGCTGTTCAGCTGAGAACATTCAATATTATCTACTGTCAAATAACATAATAATCATTGTCATGGTGTTTATAGCACAGATGCTCTGGTGATATCTGACACTTACAAGTCTGTATTTGCACCATCAACTTATTTCCTCTTTTGATAGACCATTACATTGGCCATTGCTTGGATAGGCAACATGTATGTGATGTTGTTAATTGATATTTGATCATAACATCAGACAACCTCTTTACAATGCAGATCCAACATCAGAAATATGACTACCCTCAAGTATAGTTTATAATTGCAATCTGAGGACTCGTTGACCTTTTTGGTCTATCATATTAAGAGAATTGTCAATAGTTTAGTTTATAAAACACCAAGTGACAGTGGATAACCAGCCACTGATATGTGTTGATAAATTTATAAAATCTACCATGCAAATGATGCAGGGCAGTAAAATCCATCAATGGTGCTGCAACATTAGTCTCTACAATCACAACTTGCCAAACAGTGCAGTACCATACACATTATGATTATGTTTGACCATTATGTCCATATAACACAATATCTATCTTCATTGCTGAAACCTAGTGAAGGGAGTGAAGGGCAACCATTAATTGTTAAAATTATTAGATTGATGTTTCATAGTCAAGTTCGTTTGCATTTACATATCAAGGAAAAGTCTTAGCTATAATAGCCAAACAAGTCTGTCAAACAACAATTTGTTTTTCAGCTTAACCGAACCATCTAATAGTATTGAAACGAATGCTGCTAACGCTTCAATTGTGAATCAGCTGTTCGCAATCGTTCTTTCAAGGGAATTGGGTCATGGCTATAAATTCGGTCTGGGTAGGGCTACAACGAGGATTAGGTTATACAGAACAGGCATTATTAGAGATATTATTTTACCGACACAGCTTCTTTTCCGTCCATGTCAGAATGTATTTGTTGGGGAAATCCGTATATAACAACAAATTTCTATGCTTTCCGCGAAGTCAGGCGGCCTAATGTAGAGTTATGTTTACGAGTTTCGTAATTTATGAAATGTCATTATTAACCGAAATACTATAACAATCGTACCATTCTTAACCAGATCTGTGACAAAATAAGTTAAATTTAATTTTAATGATCACTATTTGTCAGATTGGCAATATATGTGACTTGACTTTAATGATCGTCTGCTAGTATTTCGCTCCATATTTCGCCGATCTGTCGTTCATCTGGGGTCAAAGTTCGTAGCCAGGTCTTCATTGCTAGGGTCAAAGAGTGATATTTGGTAGCTTCGATCGCAGGAATGGGTTTTTATATCAAGTGTTTTGTTTTTGTGTTGAATTCTGTGTGAATAATGTATTTGGTAGTTTGACAAGAAGGTACTTGACTTTGACGGTCGCATTTGATTATTTTGGTCACATGATCATACAGAAAGCAAACAAGGCGGGGTCATTGAGAACAAGAGCGCATACATAGACTACGCGAGTTCCGTGGAGGGACCCGGGGTTATTAAATTATGTTACAAGTATTATACGGGAAATCATCATAAAAGCTTCTGGATATTTTCAAACAGACGAGCGCGACGTTGCGGGGGGGGGGGGGGCGGTTTTTTGTGTCCAACTGATACTTTTGATGTTTTACGGCATCCGGACAGCCTTCTTCTATGTCACCGGCCATCAATTATTTTATTTGGTAAAGCTCACTCGTCACCTGGCCATTACGGACTACATTCCTACTCTCCCGTTATCGGAGCGCGTGATATTTATTATGGCTAAGTGCGGGCATTAAAACAAATTTTCTGTTTTTCAGAAATGTTTTGTTATGTAATACTGTGAGAACACTAACTATAATTGGCTTGTTCAGACTGATCCACACGGCCAAGGATCAATAAATAGGCTTGATACCAAACTGATTGACAGACATTCCAATGACCACAGAACAAAGGTCAAGGATTGATCAAGATATATGAAAATCCAAGCCGATTACCTTTAGATTCATTGATGAATGGCAAGGTAAAAAAAACATCGCGGTCCAATCCTTGGCATTGGGCCATCTAAGTTGGGGATATTGTCTGCAACATTAAAATAGATGATTATTTTATCTTAATGAAGAGTGCACAAAAAGGTCAGAGCCCAGGGAAGTAAGGGCCCTGTCTATGTGGAAGTGAGAATCGAAAGGCCATGGATAGCTGAGGTACCGGTTTTGCAGACTTCTGTCCCGCCCCGCTCCCCTCGATCCTATCACACGGTGCAGGCCGACGGCGCAAGTCCCAGACGAGCTCCCTCTCACGGGGCTCGAGCTGAGACAACGAAATCAGAGGTTGCCAGTGGAGGAGGACCGCGGGCAAATTTGGGGGCCTTAGACAGAAGCTATGAGGAACCGGCTCCCCGTGGACCCGACAGAACTCCCGTATTGCTTTCTTCAATAATCCCGTGGGTTCCCTCAGGCTTTGGCATCCCAAACCGCCTAACCCCTCAGCGAGACGGTCCAGTCCCAGCAGGTAGTTGGCGATTACTTGGAGGACAGACAATCGCTACCTTGTCCCATCCATGGGGTCCAGGCCTTCATTGAAAACCTCCGGGACATGCGTCGTCGGAGACCCGGACGAATCCCCACACACAGGAATAGGACATCTAGGTGTGGACTTCACCTTGTGACCGTCCATATCACCACCACACGAGTCGTGAGTTGGCTGTTGATTGGGGGTATGGGTCGTTACCGATGGTAATGGGCTTATGTGCCTCCCTCGGCTTGGATGACCCTATAATCTCCGTTTGCCGCTAGACAGGCAACGTGATTGTCAACACTGGCACTGCAATGGGAGACCGCGTTGCGGTTTTCTCCGAGAGGTGGCGGCACAGAGCAATGCGGTCCCAAGCTCGACCGGAAGTTATCAGGTTATGCGCTTACTTTGTGGTTTACGCGTAAATACAAGAGATTCATTTCCATTTTGCTTCACTTCGACGAATAAAATTTCTCGCTCTACGTCACGCGGTCATGAGATGTTTGATGGTGACGACATTTAGGGTAAAGCAGTCACTGTCAATGCGCTGTGCGTAGCGGACGAGCATCTCCGAAACGCTGTGAAACGAGCCGACCGGCGACGAACAACTGGCCAAGTCGAGATCACAGAGACCCAGGTATATTGTTTTCTAGGCCACTTTTTCAACGTACAAGAACCGTATCACAATGAAGGTGGTGGTGGGTGCTACACCAGGAGGCCTAGTGTCCTATCTGTCTCCCTCATATGTCGGCGCAACCAGTGACAGGCAGGTGATGGAAAGGAGCAAACTACCAGAAATGTCTGACCAGGGTGAATCGGTAATGGCTTTGTCATGCAGGACTTATTTGCTCCCTATGATGTCACCGTTAATATACCAACCTTTTTCAGTAAGAAGAATCAGCTGAGAGGGAAAGTGGTACACAGAGACCGGAAGATCTCCAGCAAGAGGGTGCACATTGAGCAGATAATAGGATTTGGAAAAACCTTCAAAATCTTGGTGGAACCTTTGATCCACTGTGAGGTCCAAATTTCCTCTGACATAATCTTTGTTTGTTATATGTTATGTAACTTTCGGCAGTGCATCGTCCCCACTACTGCCTAAGGTGAAGTTGAGTTTTTGTGAAGTGTGACTGTGTATGTTTTTAAGTCTATCCCACTCAGAGTGTGATATTATATGAATCTCAATGAAAGGTGATA
Source organism: Urechis unicinctus (assembly GCA_034190875.2). NCBI lineage: Eukaryota > Metazoa > Annelida > Polychaeta > Xenopneusta > Urechidae > Urechis > Urechis unicinctus. Next base: position 4,867,809 of record CM067344.1, read on the forward strand.
TGTAGTCTTTTTATACCATGCGCCTTATAGTGTAATCTATAATAACCCTACACGTGAATACTGTTGAAGAAAAAATGATTTTCACCCTATTCATTTTTGTCCCTTTAATTGAATAAGTGACTGTGGAACTCCCAATGGGTTAATTGTTTATATTTCAATTAAAACACTTTGTACTTTTCAAGTTTCAAGAGTTTATTATACATTCCACCACATGCAATATGCAGGCAAATGCTTCCTTAAAGAAAAAAGAAATCAGTGCACAAGTTTTCTCAGTAAGAGAAATTGTGAAAAAAACATTGAATCAAGTATAGCTCTTTGAAATAGTCCCTGAAAAACACCTCTAACCTTGAAATCATAGAAGTAATAAACTCATCGTCACGGGTAACTGGAACAATCTCCATACTCTGAGACGTAAACACCACAAGATGACAAAGTTGACTGTTCGTGCAAAACAACTGGCCCTGAATTTGGTAGTAGTAGTCATGTTGGCTTTAAGGGTGAGCTGGTTGTTCTCATTGACCAGGTATGGCACTGAGACAGGAGTGACAGGTTTGTCCCTGGTACTGTAGGGAAACTTGACCTCAGCATTCATGTCATCAGTCACGACCCCATCTGGTGAGCATGCGAGGTAGGGGTGTGTTTGGGACACTACAATCCCACATGGCTTGACTTCGATCCCAGTCAACTCTGCATATTCCTCGGAGCCACAGGCTCATTATGGATACCTGGTCGGCCCGAATCTGGTTGACGCGGGTCAGCGACCATGTCTGTTTTGATAGTCAGCGACCAAGTCTGTTTTGATAGTTGCTTTGCTTTTCCTGTCAAACTGGGAGTTCAATTCTTTGCTCGCTAAGAATCGCATTTCGCTTCTTCAGCTCTATTTTCAATTGCTGTAACGTCAGACGGCCGTACTTATCCATCAGTTATGATTTGCTACAATACCACCAACGATACAACTCGAAAGGTTTCAATCAAAAATAACGATGTTGCGCCACCTTCTATGGTAAACTGTGTGTATTAGAATACCGGAAGCGGGCGAGGGACCGCATTGCTCCATACCAGTGGCAGGGGTAGGGTTACTAAGCGGGGAATCTGGAGGATTGAAATCCTCCCTTCTACCTAACAATTGACCCAGGATGGATAAAGATTAGGAATCTGAGCATTCCTCTGTATGTTCCAGCTCGATTGACGACGTTGAAGCCTCTGCTCCAGTGCCACCCATAGCAGGGGGTGACCTTTTCCAGAGGCTCCAAACATGGGCACTAAGCCTGGCCCGGCTGAGTCAGGGTGGCTGCGGCCCATGCCCCTCCCTGAACTACCTACAGGCCGCCCTTTAGACGCCTACAACGTCGGCTCAGGGTCACTGGCGCCCTCGTTAACCGAGTCTATAGCAAGCCTGTAGTCCTTGCTTGGTCCGGCTGGCAACGGAGCTTGAAAGGCTAGGCAGGCCGATAGGGAATACATTGTGGTGAATCCAATACCGGCCCTGGAGCTGCAGGGACAGCGCTGTCTTAGCTGCCAACCGCAACCACTGCTGGTCTTTTCTCGATTTGCTTTAGTCACCTGGTGGATATATGCATCAACCCGCTGTACCCCCCCCCCCTGTTATGGGGCTCATCATCAATTGCTCCACAAGGGACCTAGCAGGTATAAGACCCTCCTTCATTGCCCAATACCACTCTCATTACGAGTTGCCATGCTGAAATCAGAGTAACACTTGATTTACAGCGCCCACATTCGACTCCACCGGTCCTACAACGAATCCGGCCATAGCCATGTTTCTACCAACAGACAGTAGCCTGACATCCCTGACCTCTCGCGGCTGTGGGCTAAGCTGGCGGAAAACACGGTAAGACATAATCGTGGCTTCTTCAGCGGTATCGACAACGGAATCTACAGTCATACCACCGATCTGCACAGGCAGGTAAATTGAGACGCGGATAGGAGTTGGCACACTTAAATGCTTTCATTGGGCACCTGATCGGTCACAGTACTACTGGCCAACTCTGTCACCAGTCTCCAAACCCGTTGTGCATCATGAGGTCCCCTGTAGTTGGTCTATGGTCTCAATTGTGGTGACCCAATGGATTGGAGAGCCGAGTCTGCTTCTTTTTTATACTTTGGTAAGAGGGGGTATTCGAGTTGGGATGGACATTTCTGTGGCGCAAGATAAGCCAACTTTTTGCTCGACCTCTTTGCCCTAGGCCCTTTGGTGCCGTACTACCTACACCGACAGTGCTGACATTCTGGGGAGATACTCGAATCTCTATCCTAGGCCCCTTACCAGACAAAAAACCTTACCCCAGGTTCTACCTCTCACGACACACACAACAACCCCCCCCTACAACCTCACAACCCACACAGACCGGAGGCACTACTGTTGAGGGGATCGGCGACCTGCCCCTTGGCACGACCCCTTAATGCAATCTAGTCAACTTGTCTTGCTTAACTAGTCATATTGACTGTTCACCAAACGGCCAATGTGTTAGTCAATTTGACTAAAGCTGTATGTCAAATATTGATTTGTCAAAATGACTAATCTACCTAGTCAAGTAAAGAGTTGTCAAAAACGACTAGTCTATTGGTCACTATGACTATCTTATAAGTCACATTGACTACAGCGTTAGTAGTAATGACTATTCTACTTAGTCTGACTGACTAGAAGATTTCGTCAGTTTGACTATGATTGAAGTTCAGTTTAACTATGTTTGAAGTTCAGTTTGACTATGTATGAAGGTCAAGGTTAAAATACCTCATACACCCTGAACAAATACAAATTTATTTGACCAAATATGACCTACTGCTTATAAGTTTGTATAAACAAGTCAGACAAAATAGTATGCAAAACAAGTACATTTTATTTAATTCAATCACATTAATACATAGCCTTGTTAATGCTAGCCTTGATACAAAGGCGTTTGGCATCAATAGGGTCTTTAACCTCATCTTCAATGGCAAGCATAACTTTCTGGACATAGTGAAAAGTTTGTTTGGCAGAGTTGGGGTATGGTACATCATCAGCATGGCCATGGCTTCTGTTACGTCCCCCGCTTCTGCAGCAAACGTTCCCTTTATGAACACATGGATTTCAGCATCCATCAATTCTCCCTCATACAGCAGCAGAGGAGGCAGGCTATTTATGCTGGTGTGTGCTGTGTTGTGACATTCTAAAACACATAGTAGACTTATTGTTGAGCCATAGCTTTCATTAGAAATAGTACAAGGTCAACAAATCCTGCCTGAATGAAAGAATGTTATTATTAAAAAGAGACATTGCTACAATCAGCATCCTTGTTTACCTAGTCATTATTTAGTTTGATAATAATACATGATGAAATATAAACTGACAATAACCTCGAGTGTGCCTTCAAAGATAAAGAATTTTCCCTTGAAAAGTATTGGCAGACCAGTGATAACTATAGCTGCATGGGCCGCTGGGAGATAGCAATGACACATACAAAATCGGGTAGATATTAGAAGCCATGTTGTACAGCAACATCAAGTTTAGTATATGATCTAACCAAAGTAAAAATAACTAAATAAATAGTAAGAAAGCGACACTATTGTAGCTACCAGGAACCTGAAGCACAATATGCGGCAGTTATTTGGTTGGTAGATGTTGAATATGGTAAATTGGGATTTTTTACCTGCTCTCTCTACTTGGTCCCTCAAAAGGTTCATTCTTGACCTTGTCTGCTTTAGTCTGAAGGGCAGATTTTTTTCCGCCTAAGAAGTTCCATAATGCCCCTCCTGAAGCGTTGGAGGCCAGACAGAAGGAGCTTGCTAATGTCGCCACTCTCTGCCTTAGGCCCCAGTTAATTAATGATTCGGTGCAATTATACAACGGGAATTCACTTAATTAAATATAGACTTCAAACACTATGATACTATTCAAAATCACATACTTGTATTAAAATATGGCCCATGTATAATATCTCTTCCCAGCTCTGCCCCTACAACCATGAGTGTTGCTCAGTGCACTGAGGCACTGGCATTCCGTCTCGCAAAATCTGACTACATCGCAAAGACATAGTAAGGAGCATCTTCTCAGCTACCTTGTTTTTTGTCAACATCCCCTCTCTCCTTTGCAAACTCTCTCTGGAGCCACTTCCTGTGGGCCACGATGGTAGAATCGTCTTCACTTTCAGGCTGCTGGGGAAGGTAGTTTTCGAATCTAGAGATGGCTTCTTTTTAGGTCGCTTGAGGGCCTGCACCTCTTCCAAATCCACTTCTGGAATTGCACAACTTGTGCTGGATGCTGTTCCGCCAACATTTCTGTAAACAATGATCCTCATTAATAAAAATTTCATATTAATGTACATAAGTTCGAGTTACTAAAGAGATAATAAGGAATATCAAATATACCAGTGTTAATTATACTTATAGTAATGCTGAAACATAGATAAATAATGTTCATTGGCGTTTCCCGAACTTGGTCCCCTGGGGTGTTCTGGGCCTCCCTCCTCCCGCGCCATTGGGCATTCCCTTTTGAAGTGCCCCTGTTTCCCACAACGAAAACAGGGCCCAACTTCCCTTTAGGGTGACTTGTAGTGAGGGGGAGGGGGGGGGGGGGGGTGTTTAAGCTAACCTTGGGTGCCCCTGAGTCTTCCAACTTTTCCAAGGCCCTAGTCAGGGTCAGAACCTTGCGCTGCAATTCATCATGCGCGTGAGGTTCTCTACTTCGCTGGATTCACTAGGGCCAGTGATTGCTGAAACCCTAGGGGGTACCCCTTCCTCTTCCCTTCCCCGCTTCCGGGACTGGTTACCGAAGCATGTCTGGTACTGTTGTTGGTAACCTTTTCGGTATGATCAGTATATCGAAGATACGGGTTACCTCTCGCACTCCCGACAAATGACACTGACGGAGGTGTGAAAGGCACCGGGGGGGGGGGGGGGCACTTTAGTGTATAGAGGTAGTAAATATGTTCCCGCGCGACGGGGTATGTCGAGACCGCGTCGACACCCGCCAGGCCAGAAGACAACTTGAATTTCGCCGCTTCGTTATTGAAGGCTTGCAGTCTAGACGCTTTAATGCAACGCCGTCACGTTAAGGCCCTTGGAGCACAGTGGTGACGCACGTCACCACAACATAAGGAGACTCACCTTAACACATCCGTGTGATTATCTCTTTGGTGGGACTAAGAATAAAATGGTACGGTTAATTTAAAAACACCATGTATCCAGGTTATTTTCCCAGAGAAATCTCTCAACGCCATATAGCTTCGGCGTCATGGCAACAATCCGCGTCCTTGGGAGATTTCAAATTCTGACTTTGTCAAAGGTTGACGAGTCTAAGTAGGTCACGTTTTTTTAAAGTTAGTTGATACAGAATTGACCTGATTCAATTAGACTGTGGTAGTCATTTGCACGATTAACAGCCATTTGGCGTGTGTGAGTGAAACTGTTGCCACGCTTAAATTACTGTTTGAATAATTTATGTCATACCGTTGAATCTATCAACCCTGCTTATTGGAACATTGCAATAAACTATTTGACCTGCATTGTTTGGGAAACTCACCTCTTCTCTCCATCTCGTATTTTTAACAAATACGGAAGAACTCTGTCATGGTACTCAGAATACAACAAAGCCGGTGTTATTTGAGGAGATATTCTTACTATGTAAACGATAGGAAACTATCTGAGTAATAGAACCTCTATCTTTCCAAACTTTCTCTGCCTCAAAGAAAGGTGTGATATAGCCCTACGCGGACGTATAATTAAGCTACTGCCAACCTGTCAAAACCCAACATGACACAATGCCTATTCTGTTGAGGTTCCTAACCATAACAATATTGTCAGACTTGCACGTAAAAATCCTCACTCGCTAAGGAACTTTTCCAGAACAAATGTGGAAAAAATACATCATGGCACTCGCCCCTGGTGCCATGGTGATCATCCAACTTAGACAGCGCGAAAGTTATAAATAGCGCGGACACTGTTAGAGGCGAAGTTTCTTTGCTCCACAACTGGTTGGAATCGCCCAATTCAAGGGGTTTGGGGTGTTTTTTAACGATGCTTGCATGTAGACTATTGTATCCAGGCACGTTAAATAATATCAAATTGGCTGCCACTATAATTATGGTTGTTAGTGTAAGCAATAACATCAGTGATGTTTCATAGATGTTACAATGAAGCAGAGAGTAACGCGCGCTCTACATACATTTTGACAATCAATTGGAACAGTCCTTGTTGCGACCTGCCAAGTTCCCACGAAAGCCAAGGCGGTGAAGCCGAGCAACGCGGTGAAGCCGAGCTCAGTGAAGCCGAGCGAGCGCTGTGCCGCGGTGACATTTGTGCAGCGCGACAGATCAGCTGTTGCTAGCAAGAGCCAGCAAAAGTGACACCCACTGTACTTCAAGCTTTCTTTGTGAGAAAACTGTCGGATATTTAGAGCAGAAAATGATACTCTAAGTTCAGAAATGAAATGGCTTCCTCCTCGAGCACATAAAATCGCATTACGACCATTCACCACAGAGAAACGACGCGATAACTTCAGACTTAGAAAGACAAACAAAAAAAAATTCATAATAACTCTCATTCGACCATTATTAATGGAGTTATACTCGTTTTTCACTTATTCGATAACCTTGACATTAGTTTCAGATCAAATTAAAAACAAAACATCTCGGTTGTACGCATGATTTACGCCTAACAATTGAAATTAAAGATTGCGACCTCTATCCCGGATCAAAATATTGTTTACATACATACATACGTTATGACAAACGCGACTAACCAACATAACTAGGCGAAGCGATTCGCAAAGCCCGACTTGACTCCAAATAGCTTAAGTACCTTAAACACTGACCAGATTCCATTTAAATGTCAGATTCAGTACACAACACCATATATCCAATCTATCGAACCGGCGTTGTAATGATTTAAATCCATTACAAAATGTCACAGTGGGCGATATGAGAAAACCCAGGCTAAGAACCCAGGTTATTGAATACACTTTAGCGGCATTATATATATTTTCTCGCTATCATCTGGTTGACTTGGGTATAAGTGTCTTAAATAACGCCATAATATATTCAAGAGTTGTGGTTATTGCTTACCAAATCGTAAGATATTTTCGGCCCGCAACGCAACTTCTTCTCACGAGGCGCCTTATGAATTATCCGACCAGCCGAAGCATTTCGGTTTTTCTGGGGGAATATATATCTGTCTTCAGCTCATTGGAAAACGTCGAGACCAAAAATATATATATTTTTTATTCCTTCTATCGAATGTCACGTTGATAGAATATATTCGTGAAATACGTGATTCTAAGCAATATAATTGGGATTAAATGGGATAAACCGTGCATGCTACAGGATACATCCCCTGTCACTAACATTTAGCAAAGATGTAACTTCTTCAAGTGCGCTGTGTATTGACATAAACACATTGGCACAAAAACAAGGCATCCAAGATTCACTCTTTTGCTCGACTCTCATTTATTGTATTTTCGGTTTGCTAAAATAATCCTGCATCAAAAAAGGGATCATCGAGATAAGTCGCAAGATTATATTCAAATAACAATGTCAAACTGCATTGAAGGGTTTATATAATCAATACCTTCTCACTCACAATCTGTTCATGTCTTCTGGTTATGGCGGATTACAGCTTATCGGAATATTGCAGTAAATAAACCTTCAATAATTTTCTAAGCTAGACAACAGTTACCACTGAATTCAGAAAGTGACTGATATTTGACTGTATAATAATGAACCGGTTCATTCTTGGCAAAATATGCTTTCGCATTGCTCGAGTAAGCAATATGCTTCCAAAATTATACCGTGACTTTACTTTCCAGGTTCATATGATAAACAAAGTTGAAACATAACACTAAAACACCTGATTTTGATACGCAGTTGAGTGAGGATGATTTAGGTGCTTGTTAGCTTTCTTGTGAGCTAATACCTCCGACATACACCCAGTATGCTGGTAAAGCTGCCACATTCATGCTTGTAGAGTGATGGTCCATAACGGTACCACTGAGGCATCAGATCGGGTACACCTCTTTTCAGAAATGATGCCAAGAAGACTTAATGAGTTTGATACTATTATTACCTTAACGAATGCTTCAATAATGTTTGCATATCGGGATTAGCATACTTATTGTGCGTTTTTGTTGGCGTGTGTGCGTATGTGTATGTGTATGTGTGTGTGTGTGTTTGTGTAATAGTTAATGCGCAGAGAGTGATATTTACTTTGTCGTAGCGCAAAATTGGAATAGCGCGTATATTATCCTAGAAGAAATGCAAACGAATTGTATTCATGCTGTGATACAAGTGCTGTTAGCATCTAATTATCTAGCAGCGTATAGCATATCACATACATAAATATGACGTCAACAATTACCACATTCAATGTCGCACGCGTCATGCTTCTGAATCCAATCTTGGTTCTGCGGTTCATTGCAAAACGCCTAATTAGATGTCTTGAAAAATGTTTGTGTAAGAATGGCTTTCTAGATACATTGAATAACATTAGGCAACCGCTTTGCCTGGCTATTACAGTTTGTCGCTATTTATTATAATTAACATTTATTCTTTGGCCGAGTCAGCATTGCCTAGCATATTGATCAAATTGCCGTCACAACCAACTAGTTATGATAGCTTACATGCTAGCTATGACTGCCACCGTGGGCATACTGGAAATCATCACAGCCTTTATTCTAAAGTCAAATGGCAACAGCGAGTATTTCTCTATTGGTCGAAACGGTCCTTGTATGCGCTTTGCCTGTACAAATATTTTATTCAATATGCTACGTTGAACAACATACCCCACAATATATTATAACGTATCTATGTAAATACACAAATATTACCTTGACTGTAGATCAGATTGGTTCTTACTACGCGTCCAATGTATATAGCGAACTATAACTCATAGTTGATCGATCATACATGTTTTGGGGGCAGTTAGATAGTGTTGTTTAATCGCCAACATTTGCTGTACTGTATAGGGGCGGTGGCACGCCAGTAGCATCGTTTACATCGCCAGTCTCGACTTCTGATATTTATATATATATATATATATATATAGTATATATATATATATATATATATTTATATATAGATACTGCATATACCCATTAGAGATTACTTACGTTATGTCATTATTCTCTTTAAATGGTGCTTGCGGTACGATCATCAGAGATGATTGCCGTGTTGCCGGAGTAATGTTTCCTGCCAGCGTTTACATTAACGGTGCGAAACGATTGCGAAGTAGTGGTTACCACTTATGCTATATCGGCAATTGAGGTCAGGTTCAAAGTGCCCAACGTCGGTCAGTGCCTCACCTGTGCACTCGGGCTTGGAGGATTAATTGGATGGAATAATAATAGTACATCCTGGACGCTGTACAAATGCAGTGGGATAGTCTTTGGTTTATGGACGGTATTATCTTGTGTGTTCTGAAATAGGAATGTAACCTATGCCTTATAGGCCGTTGGGTAGGCTGATGTTCAGAGGTTATGGCTAATAGGACTGTAAACAGTCCGTCACTGTTTATATTCAGTCTCTCTTTATAGTCCGTCCCTGTTTATAGTCCGTCCCTGTTTATAGTCCGTCCCTGTCTATAGTCCGTCTCTGTTAATAGTCCATCCCTATTTATAGTCAGTCTCTGTTTATAGTCCGTCTCTGTTTATAGTCCGTCCCTGTTTATAGTCCATCCCTGTCTATAGTCCGTCTCTGTTTATAGTCCGTCCCTGTTTATAGTCCGTCCCTGTTT
>CM067344.1:4884896-4902396 GCA_034190875.2 Urechis unicinctus
TAATTGGTGATGCACTTGTTCACTCTACTTGGAGTAAATTTTGATTGACTCCTATCTGAGACATGTTAACACAACATGCCGGTCGGCATACATGCAGCTCGGTAACATCGGTTGTTTCTTGCGTTATCTAACAACAGACGCCACGAGGGCTCTCATCCAAGCACTTGTCACATCCGCATTTACTACTGCAATGATCTTCTGCAGGGTCTGCCACGTACACCACTGAGCAAGCTGCAAAACACGCAGAACACCAGTGACCGAATACCGCCACATCACACGACCGCTGAATGAACTTCACTGGCTCCTTATCGAGCGTCGCATCTCCAACAAATGGCTGGTCCGCGTCTTGGAAGCTGTCCATTGTTAGGCACCTAAGTAGTTGCACGAACGTGTCTGTGAACATAGACAGGCAAGGTTATTAAGGCTTCCTAACGCCACCATCTTCTCACCAGACAAAGAGAGGAAGGTACCTTCTGAATTATGGAATTAGCTCTCTGATCCTATACGCAACATATATCGTCTGACATCCTATAGATATGAACGTCTGAATATGATTAAATGTATTTAAGTACATGTAAATACACACATATACCTCACTTTAGTAGTTTTAAGTTTATAGCGCCTCAGAGCATATTATTGTTCATGTATAAAATGATATATATTTATCGAAAAGCCAGACGTAAGCTTTGTCCGTTGGTGCGTGATTATCTAAGAAACATTATGTAAAGGGGAAGTTAACTGATTGTGACACTCATTTACTGGCTAAGTAACTGAACATAACGATATTACTGTTTAGCTATCACGAAGTTTGAATTTATAAAACAACCCTTCCGTTAAAATATTCGTGGCGTGATTAAGTATGCATATTATAGTATAATGTCACTATTTGTCATACTGTTTTGAATTTGGAGCTAATTTATTGAACCATGATTATGATCATACGGGTTACAGGCTACACCAATCTGACAATCATCATGAGTTTCATCATTCTCCTTTTTTCACCGATCGTCATAATCGCTATAATCATCAATAACGTCGATGTCATCGTCGTTGTGACTTTAACCATCATTATATTATAGTCATCGTCGTTGTGACTTTAACCATCATTATATTATAGTCATCGTCGTTGTGACTTTAACCATCATTATATTATAGTCATCGTCGTTGTGACTTTAACCATCATTATATTATAGTCATCGTCGTTGTGACTTTAACCATCATTATATTATAGTCATCGCCGTTGTGACTTAAACCATCATTATATTATAGTCATCGTCGTTGTGACTTTAACCATCATTATATTATAGTCATCGTCGTTGTGACTTTAACCATCATTATATTATAGTCATCGTCGTTGTGACTTTAACCATCATTATATTATAGTCATCGTCGTTGTGACTTTAACCATCATTATATTATAGTCATAGTCGATGTTGTGGCCCTTACTATGAAAATGTTGCAAAGTTGAATGAAAAATGACCGCAGCCAATAATACTGCCAGAAATCCGTGACAATAAGAGGTATTCTACAATTGGTGGTACATGTGTCATATCCCAAGAAAGATTTCTTCACTTGAGTGTACATATTACTGGCCGCATGCGATTATGTACAGTTAAACTATTACCAATTGATTGCTAAGTACTATGTGGCTATGCACGATTCTCAATCCTAAACTCTATATATATTTGCTATTCTGTGGACTACAGAAAATGCAAGCTGCTGTCTGTATGACATGATGAAAGAACCTGAGCCGTGTGTAGAGACTGCCATAATACATAGTAGTAGAACGATCTAGATTGATAGCTGAACACTCAAGCGTATATGGCTATGTTTTCGTAATGTAACTTATATCATTGGCCACTATAGTTAGATTTAACCATTAATAATACACTCTCCATTCGTATATTGCAATAGAAGCAGTAAAAGAAGTTGTTTGAACTCCGTACTAAGCCGGTTATAAAGAAAAACTCAATTCCACAACATAGATGGCGTTGCTGTTAAATGACTCATTTCTGTGTCATTCATATCATTAAACTTATTCATATTTTTGTGTAAATGTTTGAGGACAAAAAGTAACCCTAAAAGTTTAATCTTAAGTATCACTGTCCAACACCTATAAGTCGATTTTGTCATACGATTGCAATAATTCTTGAAGCGCAAAAGTTTGCAGCTCTGGTATATAAAAATACATTAGTTACCATATACAACATAAGCGCCTTCCACGAATGATAATAAACGCTGATAACATGGGGAGAGGGCGGTTTGACCAAAGAAATTCCGTGATTGATGATATTCTCAACGTCTTTTGATTAACAGAGGTGCACCCAAAGCATGATATAATCCAAGGTACCGAATGCACCATTCGGTAAATAGAGACTGTATCTGTTTCACAAATTGCAAAGAAACAGAAACAAATAACAATAGTAGCTTACATAGTTATCACAACGTTTATAAACACATTTAACACCGATAGTTTTAATTCGACAATCTATGTCTTTTTGTTATGAAACAATCCTTGTCAAAAGGATTTCTCCTCCAATATTTAATATAAGAAAGTTGTGCAGCTTCGGTTGCATTGGAGCTAATATGGGGCGAGGTTGTTATATGTATCAGTATGTGCAAAGTCTACTATTAGTGGAAACTACTGGTGTTAACACGACAGTATTGAAATGAAGTTGCTACATATATTCCCGCTGTTTTTAAGGCCAACTATGTACTTAATTAATTAATGATTCTTGCTATTTGTTTTGCTTAAGTCGTCCATCCGCGTATATCGTTGCTTATAGTTTGCACTGTAGTGAAAAAGTAAACATTATCTATAACTTTGAAATGTATGTCTTGATTAAACTGAAGGGGGTGGGTGGTAATGCTTCCATGTGAGCGCCATTTATGGCTATATTATGGCTATTGCCTTGAGACACGTTGATGCTCATGGAGGCTACGGATGCAAACATCTTCTTTGGCAGTTTTTCTCTGGCGGAATCTGAATACTGAACACTCAGCTACATATATGCAGTTACATTCCAATTAAAAAGCATCATCTTGCAGGAAAGCCTTGTTTTGTTATCGTACAAGGTTCATCTTCAATTTGTCAATTTTAGGATTGAGTAGCTGGGTTGGAGAAGATGCATTTGTATGTAAACATACGCGACATGGCATACTAATGTAGCCATGAAACCTGACGCATTTAGGTTGCAGGCGTACATTGACATTTACATGAAAATTAGACATGAAAAGCCGACTTTACTTAAATGCATTAATCAGTCTTCAGTTGGGAAACCTTTGTAAATGAAACTGGATAGGGTTGACTATGATCACTCTCTCTGGCTGAGCACCCTATTGGCTGTCTACTGAGGATGCAACCCGACTCGGATAACCAGCAATACATAATTATCTGCTATATAATGTACGAAGCTTTGGCTCAGTGGAGCGTGAGTGCAATAAGAATCAAAATAATAATGATTCAAATCCTGTCTGCGAACACCAATGGCCAATATACTTGTCAGGAAGAAGGCGACACAAATCTCTGGGATGCAAGGAGTGTTGGCTGATTACCCAATAGCGTCATGCGCAATACCACAATTGGGCGTATCTGTACGGTTTGTGCACGACTTATAAATGACAATTAATCTTTTCCGTTGAAAGGACAACATTTGGTAAGCTCATTAATTGCCATTTTGACGATAGCACACGCGTTTGTGTTCACAAGCGCACGGCTCATATTACTCTTTTATTGGTTGGCAACTGACCCAAAGGCACACCAGAGTGATTGGTTTACACAAGTAATAAGATCTGACATTCGTTGCCGTTAGACATTTCAATGTGTGTCCCGCCAACGTATATATTCTGCCGATAGTATTTTACATTCTTATTGATCCACTAAACTGTCAGCAATTGTTTGCGATACTGTTGTTTCTGATAACGTGGTTGAGTGCGTCTGGTATAATTTACAATCGCCAAGTATATGTGGCCTATTTGACTCCATCATTGAGTGTTTTTATTCAACGCACACGTTGCTGAGGTTTGCCTCTAAGATTGATACATCTTCGAGGACCAAACATATCAAGCATGATTGTACGCCATATGTTGAAGGGCGGGAAATATATGTATTTTGCAAAGTGCACAGGTCATGATTGATAATAATTGATGTCGGTCACGTTCCCGATTGAGATGTAGACATTGACATGTGTACAGGCCTATCTATAATCCTAAGGTATTCTATAATCACAAATCAGAGGTTACTTGCCGGTTTTAAAAAGGGAGAAATTTACAGTGACTGGCAACAACAATATTGAACACATCCTCAGCCAACAGTCTTAATTTGCATTTCACAGTTTTCAGTTTTCTTTCTGGTTTTAGTTACTTACGCATTACACCAACAAGAAATCCACCTCGATACACAAATGAATACTACCTTGCTACATTCAGAGTTCTGTGCTCGATCAAATAATAAAAAAAGCGACATGACCTTCAGAGATTACGATACCACGCTCAAGTATCAACCCCATAACCGATTCTACAGTATTCCACCCCTCCACCCAACAATCTAATATAAAGTATCAATCTATCGGGCCCCTGATCCACCTTTGACCAATGTGTGTGAGGCTCTCATTCCTCCTACTCTATTCACAAACTCCTAACCCCTCGATGCTCTAGTTACCTCAGATTATTAACGGTACCCCACTTACATGCTCTATTGGTCCAGGCTGATGCATGTCTCAAAACAATAGGAATAGCGTGGACTTAACATTCAATGTTTCCCTGGCTTAACACATCCCGCATCAGCTTTGGACAAAAAGATACATCCAAGAGTCATAAGCCAAAAGAAAGCAAAGACTTTGAAAATTGATCTGAAACCTAAGCCAGGATTTTCTATACTTCGGAATCACAAGCGTGTATTGTGCAATTATCGAAAACTATTCATCGCATGTTCGTTTCACTATACAAATGGTCCCAATGAGTTCCAATTCTATTTTGTACATTCAGTTGTCTTTTAGACAGCTCACACTCACCCTGAAGTCCTAATTCATCATAATGGTCACAATGGCAATGACAAATGAGTTTCCCTCGTAACAGCCACTGACAAGGATATAAATTGCTCTATCCATATATGCCAACTGCTATATAATAACAGTGTGTAATAAGCACAGGTGCTGCGCAATGGACGAGCTTGCAAAGTCATTGTCTGTTATAAAAACAGTAAGCATGTTAACGATATCCGACAACTTGTTCAACAGCAAGGTAATTGTGAGTTTAACTATACTGCTGCTGCTATCATCATACCCTGTCAGAGCGACCGCATGCTCCTCACTTCAGTGATTTAATCATAGAGAGTTTTCTATATAATTTTACTTATGGTATAATTCAGTAACAGTTTCTGTAACGCCAATATGTTGTTTTTTCACATAGAGCTAACTGTAGTTATGCAGTCTGTTGTTGTGTCTACCATGTATCAGCCGAGTGTTTGCTATGATAACAACATGTAGGCAAATAGCTTTAAATGTCCACGCTTCGGCGTATCGATGTTATTATATGTTTACTGTGCTATCCAATAAGTAAGATCAAATGCCCGCCTGAAGTAATTCATGTGTAACGAAGGACGTCGTGTGTCGCCTTTTCCAACACGGCAGCCATACAATGGCAGGGCAATTACTGATGTCGAAATTATAAGACAATAACAAAAGGTCCGATCAAAGGGGGAAAAGTGCCTAGAAGGTTCTTTAAATTGGTCTTTGATGTATTATTTTTAGTTTACTCTTTTATTTGTTTGCTCAAAGTAGTTAATATCTCTTGAACGTTTGAAAAAAAACCCGTTTAGAGGTACAAATGTTGCAGATAGTATTATTCGTATTATTGGTCATGTTTCAGATATTTGCCACTTACCAGGTGCCTTAAAAGTGCCAGTTGATATCTCTTACAACATAGTGCCTGATAACATTTAGTGTAACGATGCACCGATATTTTACAACAGGGTTCAGCAATCACTTAGCATATGAATTATTGTCCCTGTCGTCAACATTAATACACATTTAGACATTTAGAGAAATAAATATGGCCAGCTTACGATTAGCTTGCTCGAATGGCGGTGCAATATAATGATTCAGCAATGAGGTTCATTAAAAACTACTTTCACTCAAGATTCAGTTTAGCATCTTTAGTTGCATTAATCCTGAGGCCTTGAAAGTAATTGGATAAATTCCATTTTAATTGACGGAATGTCTAGACACAAGGCTTTAAAAGATACAAAGCTGTGAAATAAGTCACTAAGGGGTAATATTTCGCCTATAATTGAAAATAAGGTTTTTACCTCTAAGAGCATGGAGATTGTTCCTGTAAACCGTGAAAATGACTTTATTTCTGCTAATGTATCAAAATAAAAGGGGTTTTCAGGGACTATTTCACAGATGATATGCTTGATTCCATGTATTTACACAATGTCTGTTACTGAATTTGTGAAGTCTTGTGAACTGATTTTTTCCTTAAATAATTATTTACCTGCACCTCTAGTTGCATATTGTCTGTAGTGAAATGTTTGGTAAACTCTTTAAAATCCAAAGTGTTTCATTGCTGGGTTCTTTAACATAAAAACATGAACTCAGTGAGAATCCAGTCCCATTATCAACTTGTTTAATGAAAGAGATAAATATTTGTAGATTACAAAACAATTTCATCTTCTTAGTACTTGAGCGAAGAATTATTATAAATAACATATATCAGTTCATTGCATATAAATTAACAACTATATAAGACTACTGAGATAAAACCTTTCAATGAGATTCATATAATATCACACCCTGAATGGGATATTCATAGATACATTTGATATCCTCTCATCCACATTTACAAACACCACACATCATGAAAGACAGTTGTGGGGACATAGCATATAGCAGACGATGATTATGTCTGAAGAAATCTGGACCTCACAGTGGTTCATTGGTTTCATTTTGAAAGTTTGTGGTCCGCTATGCGCAGCCCACTGACAGTGAAAACTTTACCCTAAACAATTCGCCACTATCGATATCACATGAGAGCGTGACGTAGTGCCGACTGCGAGAATTCTTCGTCGAACTGGAACAAAATGGAAACGAATCTTGTGCAGTGTGCTTGGGACCGCATTGCTCTGTGCCGCCACCTATCGAGCTAAGTGGCAACGCGGTCTCTCATTGAGGCCGTGTGGTATCGCACCAAGCGACATTTTTTATCTTACAAGTAGTACCTCTAACTAATGATGAGAAATTACATCAATATACAAAGCAATGTATTCTAGCATTTAATGTTAAGGGATTTCTACTTTGTCTTCTATTAGCACCAGATGATGTGGTTCTTTATAAACACACTGATTTAACTATTGTACAAACTAATTCAATCTGATGTGTCTAGGTTTAACTGATTCACTTCAGTTGTTCAAGTTTATGTACCTTATGTAACTCCGGTAATGTTGGTGAATATCACAATGCACTCTGTAGTGTAAGGAATTACAGTGAATTGTCCAACATAGCTATTATGTTTCACTGAATGCCGTAGTCAAGACATATAACCGTCTTTTGCCATCTATTATCTATTTAAGATTAGTTGTGGCATGATCTATGAACAATGTTCCCAGTTGTTCTGCTGTTTTAAAACGTGCTGACACCAGAACGGGGTGTCTGTACGCATAGAGAAATAAAATTTCACTTTACTTTTCCTTACAACATAGATGCTGATTAAATCAACTGCTTAGTTAGGGCTCTGAGGTTAACTTCCGGGCGCCCTTACCTAAACCGGCATCTGAATAGGTGTCATGTAGGGTATATTAGTTGCAGTCCACTTTCTTGAGCTTTTTCAACTTATCTGAATATTATTGCAATGAATCATTCTCGTCATATCATTCAGTGAATAAATTGAAACAACTTACTTTAAACATGGCAGAAAAGTAAAGCGCATAAAATGGATTCCTCAGTATAGATCGGGTCGGGTAGTTAGGGTAACTAGGGTAAATAGATGTTGTGGCCACACAGTCCCGGATTGCACTAGAGTTCAAACATACTATAGCACGCAAGCCTGCAGCACCAACTGATAGTAACAAACACCGCCAACTACCCTAATGCAATTTACCTTTTAATCGGTGATTTTGAGCTGTACCTGTAGCACAGCATAATTGCCTTATAGTGGGCGCCTAAATAGCGAGAAACATTTACAGTGTTCTCAATATGCATTGGCCTCAATATAAAGTGCATGATAGGGCAGTAATTGATGCAAAGCAGGGTTGCTATTGATCCAAGTAAGATAAACGTAGTTCAGTGGTTCTCATTGCTCACCTATTCTTTTAAAACTGCAGCAAGTTGCATGACGAGAATAAATCTCTCTCAATGAATCACAGATGAATAAAAAGCACACACGAGTTCCATCATCGCCTTTTGGAAGTACAATTATCCTATATTGAATAACTGTCTCATCTTAGCGCCTAAGTTCACACAGACATTGAGATGTATTATTGTACGTTTTGTGGGCTCTTTGTGGCTGATGATGCTGTCCATCATACGAGTCACAGCATTGTTGATGAAACGCTGTTTGTATTGTATGTGATTAAAACATCTATCAGAAATAACGCTCGTTCCTTAAAAGATATATCCTCCAGAGGAACCAATATCAATCGATTCTACATACATATCCATGCATCCTGTAGCAGTAATTCAAAGGTTAAGGCACGTTTCACACTTATTCTTACGTATGTTCAATTGAGCAACATTGAATAGTTTGATTCATCACCACTCACCAATCATTATGTTAACCGGTATAATTTGCCTTTTATCATATGCTATCAAAAAGGCAATGCTCTGTTACATAACGCAAAACTATTAAAACCTTTCATATATGTCACAAGAATCAACGCGAAGGATTAAATTATTGTCACTGCTAGGGTTTTGTGCTGTTCCCCGGTCAAACCTAGCAAGCGCCAACTTCCCACAACAAGATAGAGCATTGTCATCTCGGTGAACGCCTTCTCATAAATGTACCATAATCTCTCACTAGATCAAGAGGCTACACTCGTCCATGCCCTGGTTAGGCTCAGACGGTCTCTATAATGAAACACGTCCACTCTCCATGCACAGACTGATAACACATAACTAATGCATGATTGTCCTTATATCGGAGGTGCGTGGTTGCAAAATAAGTGGGAGCCCATTTTATCACTTTCACCAGAGTTTCCAAGTCTCATTCATCTGATGCTTTGTTCTTCATTCAGCTCCAGTCAACTTTATTCGTATATCTATCGGCTAGCACATTAACGTTAGCGGGTTGGAGACTCCTGGGACTATTCATCAACCAAGACGTTAAGGCAAATGAAATATCTTGAGAACTAATGTTCTGTTCATCTGACCAATCATCATTGCAACACCAGCCATGTATTTCTGATAAAACTACACTAACTACATTGATCTGCATGTAGTTGACGGCATGTCTAATTAAACAAGCATGCATTCACATAATACCTTGTACGACGGGGTATATTTTTTGCCATTCTTTACTTGTACAACAGGTAAGGGTTTTCGAGGTCCAACGGCACACCCTTATTCGAGTTAAGGCCTAGTGCCCCCCCCCCCCCCCGATGCCCCCTCCCCCCGATGCTAAGGCAATGCGGATGAGGCGGCAGGAAATCACACAAAGCAATATTTTTCAAAATGGCGTTCATCGTATCGCGATTTGTCAGAAATGATATATCGATTGTTTTTCTTGAAGAATAGCGTCGAGTGGGGGTTAGTTTTTGGGTGCGTAGGGTCGTTTTGTTGTACAGGCTCTTGATATACGTCATTTCCTAGATGCGAGATGGAGCACTTTAACCCAAACGCGTTTTCAGCGACGCGCGGAAAATGATCGTATCAGAACGGTATATATTCATATTACCGTTCGACCGGAGCTAGAACCGTGCAATCGACGCAGCGTTTAACATCCAAATATTTCGGTATCAATACCTGTCCATCTTAAGTATTAGTTTCATATTCTCGTATAAGCAGATGTGCCAGTCCACTGACCGCATAAACAAGTTATTTTTAAATTTAGTCATGAATAATTGATTGGGCAAGGTAAATCGTGCCGGTCCAGTCGGAGGAATAGCGGTCTATATGTAGAATAGTTTAAGAGAAACAATCAACAATCGACATTTGTTGCCTTGTATTTCTTAACTTGTACAACAGGTAAGGGTTTTCGAGGTCCAACGGCACACCCTTATCCGAGTTAAGGCCAAGTAGATCCTGACAATGATTATCACACGTTCGACGATGTATGATATAACATACTCAAACAACGTTTCATCAACTGCACCTATTGAACTACTTACAATCAACTAAAATACTCGGCCACGTGTTCGTTGCTACAGAGATATTACGTTTTTAACGTGGTGAATTTACGCCTGTTTATCTATTCATTTTGAACTTCACTGTAATGGCGTCTGATCAGATGTTTAGAAATATGGGTGCTGCAATGTGCGTAATGGTGGCCTCGGGGGTTTCAAGGGCTGATATAAACCTAATTACATTAGGCAACTGAACGAGCTTTGCATGGCTATCACAGTTTTTTTGCCATTCATTACCATATCTTGTATTCTTTGGTAATCGCGGCGTTGTTCAGCCTTCAATTGCAATGTATCAATATATTTCGAAACCACACAATCACATTCCCATTGTGCTTGGACAAATATGAACGTCGGAACTGGATGGATCTACAATCTTTCTTTATTGTTAGGTCTCGCCTTGGTGAAACATTAATCACTTGTTACACACAGTGCCTAGACAGTGTAAGTGTTAAAATGAGACAGTAACAGTGTTAAGAATTCTTATTAGGTCCGACAGTGTGGTGATGCGAGAGTGTGTGACTAACGTACGACAATATGATTGGTTGGTTGGTTGGTAGATAGTAGCTCATGGTAACCGATGAAAGGAGTTCGTATTATAGATACATTTCAAAATGCGTCGAAAAGCTTGATCACTCTTGGTAGTGCAGTGGCATCATGTTGCTTGTACGTTACTTCACACGAGCAGAGATAGCTTCTAACAATATCGTCACTCTTTAATACGTCCCCAGATACAATCCATGTTTGCTTCTTAACGCAATGTATATATTCTAATGAGAATGATATTTAACAGATTATATCTTGATCAGCAAAACTGTGTAGCATGACACGGCTTGCGGATATTCCATATAAGCCCGTCATTTGTATATATGATCGTATTCAACATCTAGCAGAAACTCATTAACTATTTCCTGTGACAAATTGTACAGCAACAAAGACGAAGGAAAAGACGCACCATTGTGGGTCTCAGCATATACTATGACAGTACTGACTACTATTTTTATCTAGAGTTATGCAATATAACAGCGGTTTTCTGTGGTTATTGAGTATCATATCCTAAGATCGACCTGTCACCTACCTGTCATATGATCTACGTGTCACCTACCTGTCATAGGATTAACTTGTCACCTACGTGTTATGAGCGTGCTCTACCCGACAGCATGGTGCACTAAACATCATTCACGAGAGAGAGATTACAGTGAGTTGTATCACGCGTAACAATGGTTGGCTTCGCGAACATAAGTGATGCATAACTCGATAACATTCGCAATTATAAGCCTGTGTATCTAGTTTCGTATCTATTCATATATACGAACACCCCTTATGAGTCCTCGATTGAAGTTGTCATAGATATTAATGGCGATTTCGAACATATCAATGACGTCATAATCTATAACCAACCGGTCGTTTACACCATTCTATTTCAAAACTGCTCTATTTGCAAACTAGATAAACCATAGGTATGAAATCATTCTACACCGCCATTCTACATAATTATTTACTTTCATCCACTAATATGCTACTAACAAAACATTTTATGAATAACAACACGGGAATGAATAAATGTGATAGATGGGTATGGGCGAACTGCGTTGCTCAAAGCTGAATGCTCCTCATATGTCACCATTATGGCAATACGTGGTTCCTGCTGGGGCACAAGTGGTTTAGGCTTATCATCAGCAATTATTTTGGTCAGTTACTTAGCAATGTCGGCAAACAGTTAATCCCGGACTTCTAACCAGCAGTCAACTACATCCCAAGCCTCGAGGACAATATTCCTTGTCTATGAGTAAATTAGGCATATATTCATATTAGCCAAGACCTCCTTATTTGCCCCATTGCCAAGAAAGAGATGGGGTAAGCACATAGTACTTGCGGGATCATTGATAGGGCGATGTGACTACGTGAAGCTGTGTCAATCACACTGAAGGATTTAGATAGTGGTTTGTTTAATCGCCTGCCAAGCTGCAAAGGGCAAAACAAACCATAGTGTACCGTTAAAAGCAAGGAGACAAATTTTATGACTTCTTCGTTTTATATTGTCCAACATCGTTGGTTCGTTTATTGAACAAACACTTTTACAAAACATACAATCAGCTATGATAATAATTGCGTTGTAGTATAAACGTTAACATCATCTATTTTAATTCTTAAATTGATTCATATAACATTTTAGTCAATAACATTTATTGCAGCTAAGCAATGACCCATTTGAGGCTATATATCGCAGTACAACAGTCATTTACATCATTGCTTGACACAAATATACAGATTGCAGCTGAATGTAAATACTATATAGACTAGGTAGCGTAAATGCTAGCAACGTGCAAGGGTGAAGAGTTGCAGCTTCAAGTCTGCTAGTAATGTATGCTATTCATTTGATTCGCTGATACATTTACCTGAACATATATATCCTCGTTTACTTGAGTCTGAACATTTGCAAAACGTGGCAGTTTTGATAGAGTAACTCGCTTACAAATCGTAACCATCAGCGTTTCACGGAATTTCTTCCGAAATGCGCAGTAGATTAAGAAATTTAATGATGAGTTAAGCACTTCGAGAACATTACTTATTTCACTAACCATGTAGGGAACTGATGGGCAGTTCTGTGTTTTATAGCGCCAAACTATCTGCACTATACGTGCGGGTGAATTGCAAACCATGAACCCAAATATGACAAGAATTAAAACCGGGGTTATATTGTTGTCACTGCTTTCGTTTTGTACTGCACCTACCCTGAGGCGGCGTTTCCGCAGTAGAATCCTGCGATAGGAGATAGTCAGCTTAGTGTTGAGAACGGCCAGTAAAAGCAAAGGAAGGGCAGTTTGTCCCGCAAAAGGAAGGGGATACGAATACAGTATCACATAAAGCCAGGTGGCGTGTAGATCTAGAGCCAAGTAACTGAATAGTTCGCCCAGTGAGAACTGTAGAAACCAGAGGCACAAGAAGATGTTGTCTGTCAATGCCAAAGCTTGCAGCATGAATGATGCTACTGGTGTACCGTTATCCTTGATGAGTACAACAAATGACACAGTGTTGCCGACCAAACCTAGCAGACACAAACTGCCAGCAACGAGGGTGTGCATGATCAACTTGGTGAATGCCTTACACTCGTGATCTGCGTAGGGAGCGTTGGTAGATGCGATCTGGTCGATATGAAAGGTGATATTCCAATCCATTGTTAATTATCAAACGTTATTGGTGGAATATTGTATTCGGTATATTTAACAGCGACGAAGCATCTGACTGGCTGCCACGATCAAATCTACAGCCTAATATCATAAAGGGCTGCTTCTTTCTTGTATGCTTAAGTAGAGTATTAAGTCCGCCGTTTGTTACGAGAAACCTGTCAGACATAAGCGCACACTAGATTACTAAGTTGAAGGGTCTCTCTCATCTTTATTTCATTCCATTAATTCCACACTTTAGATGGCATCTCAATAATTCGCAGGTCACTTACCTGATGGTGTTGGGTGACTACCCTATGCTGGATAACTCGAGTCAACTGCCATTAGGGACTTTTGCTCTCTTACACGAGGAATATGCCAATCAGCGGTGGCATATGTCTTACGTCATCTTGAGGTTTTATATCTTGACTCTCATTTTCTCTTAGCGACTGTTACTGCTGCTCTCCTAGGCAGCTACTGGAGCAGCACATGGAGTGTAGCACAGCTCGAGCCGTGTCTTGGCACCAGAATGCGCCCTGTTTTTGATTGTCCAATAAGCAACCCGCAGCAATCAGCAGCCGCTTGTCTGCTTGGGATTGTGCCAGGATCAACTTAATTTCACAGGAGGCGTTCGTTGCCGAAAATACGTTACCAGCAACACACGTGCATTGCTTTGTCATTGATCATTGGTCTTGAGACTCAATGTTCGGTATTCTGTTGCTGGGGACTGGGTTCAAAGAGCGACGGGCATGTGCTTAGAAAGAAATGGTGATGCCCAGGCATTACAATCATCCTATGTCAACGTTGCCATGCCATAACATTGCTGAAAGCTTCGCATATCCCTGGTGTCGTGTCGTTTAAAAAAAATTCGCATTAATTCGAATATGTTAAACATTTGGTTTTGCGAAGATCTTGAACGGGTAGAAAATAGTGCATTATACATGATAAAAATATAAACCCAGAACCCTTTGAACCCAGACCACTTTTCAAGAGTCTTTGATGGGCGTCTTTGCTCGTCTCTGATAGGGTATTTATACAAAATGTTATTTGGCTGCGCTATTAACAAAGCCTCACCATGAGGTGGTGCTTTACCAATAAAATAAACTCTGATTTAGAGGCGACTGTGCACTCGCACAGATATAGAAAGCTAACGAGCAACACCACAACTAGATGACCGAAGTGGGATCCACATTAGTTATCCGTGTGCAACCGCAAATCAATCCAAAGCGCGTCCATCAACATTATCATCCGTAATAGTTAAAGGCTATGACTGATCATAGGTAACTTCGATGATATCCAGTAATGTCATATAAAATGCGTAACACACACTACACGAACTAGGGCATGCTGTTCACCACAAATATCTAACGCACTTTGGATCCGTTCAGATTAAAGGTGTATAGTTGACAATTCAAAGCAATTTTGTATGATCATATTCGGTATTACTCCTTAAGGTTACTTGTCGCAGGTCTGTGCAGCATCGCCGATATCAATTTATTACGCATTTCATCTTAAACCTACCACGCCACGTTAGTGCAATACCTAACACGAAAGGTAACTCAATCTTAACCAAAGAAATGGAAATCATTGTAATCATCAATACCTACGAACCATAATGGCCTTTATTTGAGATAAAAATCAGCTTTCAGTGATTGAGATGCATGTACAAATATGGCAAAATGGTTCCAGCTAACACAAACATTCGTTTTAAAAAAAAATTTTGTTACAATGTCATGCGCTGATTTAGCGCTAGCGTATAAGTATGCTCCTGGCTACACTCTCCCATCTTATGATATGCCTTATACATACATATATAAATATATATATATATATATATATATATATATATATATATAGAGATAGATAGATATATAGAGATATATATATAGAGAGATATATATAGATATATATAGAGATATATAGAGATATATATACATACATACAGACAGACATACATACACAGACAGACATACATACATACATACATACATACAGACATACATACACATACATACATACATACATACATACATACATACATACATACACATACATACATACATACATACATACATACATACATACAGACATACATACATACATACATTCATACATATACACACATACATATATCATACATATATACATACATACATACATACATACATACATACATATAACATATACATACATACATACTAACATACATACATACATACATACATACATACATACATACATACATACATACATACATACACATACATACATACATACATACATACACATACATACATACATACATACATACATACATACATACATACATACATACATACATACATACATACATACATACATACATACATACATACATACATACATACATACATACATACATACATACATACATACATACATACATACATACATACATACATACATACATACATACATACATACATACATACATACATACATACATACATACATACATACATACATACATACATACATACATACATACATACATACATACATACATACATATATACATACATACATACATACATACATTCATACATTCATACATACGCATACACATTCATACATTCATATATACATATATACATACGTACATGAATATATACAGGGCTAGAAATTAGTCAAAAAATTCACAGGCCAATCGGGCCGGTAACCTTGAAATTCTACCGGCCCTACAGATTTTCTACCAGCCCTACATTTTCAGCTATAACTAATAGTAAAAAGCAAAAATACGCGTTTTTATTGTTTTTTTAATATTTTATTCTTATATTAAATTTAACATTCAAATCAATATTTACAAACTTGTCAAAACATACAAAAAGCAGGCATTTATCAATGAGGTCAACAGCACAATTTTCCAACACACACACATACTCTTCCTCATCATCAGCTACATCATCACTTCTTATATCTAGTCTGCGATCTCTCAGTCCTGAAGGCACGACATCTCCAGAAATTTTGTACTGTTAAAAAATCGCATGCCGTTATATAGGTATGCTTACTGACGGCATGGAAGTCAACTCACAAGAAACGATTTAAGAAAACATGCCACGCGCGTTACGTAAGTCATACAACTGTTGGTGGGCCTATCGTTAAATGCAATTAGAACGCACTGCAAAGCGGACACGGAAGAAAAGTCACGAGGTGCGCGCGAAGAAACATCGCGCGCGTGTGGGTAATGTTACGTCTTTCCGTCGCGTCACTTACGACTGTTACTGGCGCAAGAAGAGTTGACTTGTCTACTTTCACAGTTGCATTAAGTTTTTTTTGTTGTGGCTATTTCGATTCTAAATAATCACGGCAAATGTTCTTGTATGCGTGAATCCAGCTTTTCTGCATAACCTGGCTTTTATCTCAATTGTTATGAATACCATTCACAGAAGATACATGGTAAATCAAATTAATGAATTAAAATAAAAATGCCTTTATGCATGGAAAAGCGGTTACATAAAATTTGTCAACAAACAGGAAATGGGGAGTCTCGTTGATTCGTTGTAGCCAAGTAGCCGTTCGACTTATTTAGGTCAGTAGGTGCATGTTGTATTCAAATATGAGAGGCTGCCATTAGATAGCTTGGTAGGGAGTGGGGTGGGCTGTTGCCCATGTTCTTGTCTTCACACCAGATACCGTGACGGGTCAAAATTATACACCGACAGCAGACAGCTGATCCCTGATCTATGGATTAAAAAGTCTTCACAAACAATCAAGGCACGTTAGTTGTATAACTTTTTCTGTGAGCCTATCTATGCCATCGGTTTATTCATCAGTTTACTTTCAGTTCATATACTATAGGTCAATAAATTACGCAAGGCATGATAGTATACAACCAGGAAGCTTTCTTATCTTATTTGTTTGTCGGGTTTATGGCTCAAGCGGCGCTTAATCACGTGAGCCCCGCTGCTGTTGTATTGAGCTGGGCGCGAGGTGTTAGCGCGAAAAAATCTACCCGCCAGCC
>CM067344.1:4904896-4954145 GCA_034190875.2 Urechis unicinctus
CGTGACATCATCAGGCGAGTGCTGGGTTTTATGATCAATCATATCCTTACAATTAGACCTGCCTTCGGCGAGTGTGCTCTTTCTTATAGGACCATAGCCATTCACTAGCGCAACATGTTTATGTATATTCCTTATATTATGGGCAAATTATTTAATTGCAGAAACAATCACAAATGTTAGAGAAACGTGCAGGTGGCCGTTTTCTTTATTGAAAAACGAAAAGAGATTTTGAACCGCCTCTTTGTAATGGTTGTACGAGATTGATAAAAAACGTGGTCATTAATTCATCAAACGATAATCTGCCGTTCTTGATGCCTACTCATGCAGTTTTATTTATATTGTAAACTGGTTATTTAAAATTACAAAAAAATGCAGCGAATCTTGAGTTTAAAACAGCAACCAGTTAGAAATAACGCCGTTTGTCAATTGTCTCGGTAAAGGCCGTTAATTGAGATTAAACAGCATTCTACAAGGTATGTTTGTTAATCGACCACAATAAATACCCTGTCGTCTCAACAAAACCTGCCACATGGCGTATGAGTGGACATTACAATACAGCATGGGGATGCTGACGTCCCTATATGAGACGCATGTGGTGGTTTGCATGGTTAATGCCACGATAATATGGATGAATAAAGTACGACGAGTATTCATAACAGCTAAGACAAGCTAATGTACTCTAATAGCACGTAAAAAAAAAGGGTGTCGATGCCTCATATGCACGGCGCACAGTCGCGATAAGGATTGACGCTGGTAATGGGAAAATGCTTCCCAGCCACATTTGATTATATTTACAACATGACTTTGCGGTGGTGAGCCCTTATCGATTAAACTAACGCGGACATGGATATCCGTTTATGAATATGCAAACATATTTCCTTCTGATATCTATGGTTTTTAGGTTGTTCAAAAGTTGTGTAACATATATGTCTAAGGCTGCATGTACTCCTTCTCTCAACTCTATTATGGAGCAAGAAACAACATGTTTTGTCATTTTGTTATGCTTAAGGGAAAATAAACATTCTTCTTAAGATCAAAAATTGATAGGAATTAAAGATGGCGAGCGGGAAAGACTCAGACAAAACGCTTCTCTGACACAAAAAACATTTCTTCAAAGTAGTCAGAGGAAATGAATGACTATTATATCCGGTCTGACTTTGAGGAGACCATTAATTAACTGTAGTTTAATGGATCCTCGTCGCTTGACAGAAGTTGTTTTCTCAGTATTGTATCGCCTTTTAAATTAGCCCATGCCCATTATATCCCACATATCTCTAACGTGGACCACCAAACTCTTTGGTAATTATATCAATAGACAATAACTCGTTAGGATATCATACAGAAATTAATGATCAGGAAGGCATGTTTTTTCTGAGGTTTTCAATTGTATTTTGGTTGGCTTGGAGGAATCAGTCGTTTTAGCATGATGTAACGTATGCCGTTCCTATATAATAAACCCTAATGAGCATGAGATAGATATAGAGATAGAGATAGAGAGAGAGAGAGAGAGAGAGATAGAGAGAGAGAGAGAGAGAGAGAGAGAGAGAGAGATAGAGAGAGAGAGAGAGAGAGAGAGAGGGAGAGAGAGAGAGAGAGATAGAGAGATATTTATATAGATATATGTACAGATAGATAGAGATAGAGAAATATAGAGAGATATATATATAGAGATCTCTATTTTTAGAGATATATATATACAGATATATATATATCTCTATACATATATATGTATATATATATATGTATATATGTATATATATATAAATACATATATATATGTATATATATATATATATATATATATATGTATATATATATATGTATTTATATATATATATTTATATATATATATTTCTCTATGTATATATATTATATATATAAAACAATATATATATATATATATATATATATGCATAATATATATATTATATATATATATATGCGGTAAATATATATATATATATATATGCATATACCTATATATATATATATATATATATGCATAACATAACATAATTCAAACATGGAGCAGCAAAGGCTTTAAATGTCTGGCGCTTTCGAGTGCCGGGTCAAGCGCATGTACAGATATATTTACACCGAGATACGCACACTGTGAAACTGGAAGTCGTACAGGAACTCGTGGGATGGAACGTGCAATATGTGTCAAAAGTCTACACATGAACTTGACAGGGGTCGGCTTTCTTATCATTGAGAAAACACGAACATCCTGTCCGAGACCTATCCGCTCCGTCGCTAAGTGATCGTCGATGCTGCAAGCGAGGTTAAGCCCCAATCTTGCATACATTCCACATAAGTATTAACCTCTGCTACTAACATAACAACACCGATGTAGTTATAGTAATACAGTGCAACCTCGTTAAAGGGGACGCCTCCGTGGCCGGACTAACATCCCCTTTAACGAGGCATCCCCAATAGCAAGGTCAGTAGTATAGAGACTGGGGGTACGAGCGCAGCAATCTAATACAGCAACCCAGAAAACACACATATACAGGCTGACTCACATCAGCCAGCGAACCGCTCGCACCTCCCCCCACCATATCGTACGATATAGGCCCAGCCCTTCCAGCCCCTATGGTATAGGCCCACTAAA
This sequence comes from Urechis unicinctus, assembly GCA_034190875.2. Lineage (NCBI taxonomy): Eukaryota > Metazoa > Annelida > Polychaeta > Xenopneusta > Urechidae > Urechis > Urechis unicinctus. The sequence continues at coordinate 4,907,508 of CM067344.1, forward strand.
GAGGGCGGCAGCAATGTCAACCATCTACAACAGGACTCTGAGGAATTAGCTCTTCTAAACAACTCACGCGCTCCAAAAGGTCCTCATACTTGGATTCCAATTCCCTCACCTTCTCCTCTACACCAGGACCCTGAGGAATAAGCTCTTCTAAACGACTCACGCGCTCCAAAAGGTCCTCATACTTTGATTCCAAATCCCTCACCTCATTCTCAAGGTTCACCTTCTCCTCCCATTTATGTTCCACATCTGCTTGCAGCTCGGCCACCCCAATATGTTCATCGGTGCTCATTCTATACCTCAGCCCTCATATGTTCAACATATCGATGCGTGCCCATAGGCCAGAGTGTCTACACCACCTGGAGCTATCCACCGCTTTGAGTCAAAGGGGGAGAGAGACACCTTGTTAACGTGGAGCCCATATATTTTATGGCAGTCACTCCTGAGCATGTTCATTCCGTGGCGAAACTGCTTTTGGGCGAACAGTGACTCCATGTACTGAGCGTGTCGTAGATGCTTCTTCACGACCACCTTCTTCACACCTTTGCTTTTTTGATCTCATCTCGACATCAAGATCGAGTACATCTTAGGGCGCGACCAACATACTCCTTGATGGGCTCGCCGGCACACTCATCCTTCATCTTCCCCAGAACCTTCTTGTTCACACTGCTGTAGAGACTACGGGAGGGATGAAAGTTGCTGGTGTCAAAGAGATCGGCATCTTCCTTCATGTCAGCATACACGTCAGGCGTGCGTATCTCCATTAGCAGCGAATCCGTATCTGTGTACAACAAGCCAAGGTTCTTGCCGTAACTGGGCTTCATGGTATTATAATAGAAGTCGTACATCAGGTGTTTAGAGAGGTCGAGTATACACATGCCCACATACACCGGGCGGTTCAGTACCAGGTGAGTCTTGTGCATGTGAGAGCGGCCAGGTCATTATCAAACACCTGATGACGCGCGTAGGCGGGACTTGCAATAAGCCTACCCATTCTTTCTTCTTCCTTTGAGCGAACAATCTTGACAACGACCCGCCTTGTTCATAAGCTTATACAGGTCCTTCTCAAAGTCGCTGGTGGCCACCTTACGCAGATCCGTATTCATACGAATGTAAGGCTCCATCCAGGGACTCTGGTTAAAGATAAGTGCATGATGGATCTTCGTTAGCCTCATACCAAGTGAAAGATACAGCTTGAGGTTCCTGTAGTGCACCACATACTTCTCCTTATTCCGCAGGTTTGGGACCAGCTTTTCAACCTCACCCAGGGTGCCACCCAACTCGCCCAGGAGGTTCTTCTGATAGATAGACAACCAGTTGTTCTCTACAAGAAGCCGCTCCGGAGCCAGCGGGTAGTCGTTGTGCTCGTCATGAAGTGCAGTAGGATACTCCAAGTCAACCTCAAGTATGTATCCAGTCTCGGCATCATCTGGGTGGTCCTGTATCCGTAGATCTTCAGGCCGAGCCACCCACACAATACGCGCAGTTGGCAAAGGCTGACTCATAGCCCACCCATACAAATTGTTAGCATCAAGGTACTGGATGTAGCTCGTTGTTTTATCCTGGTCAAAGTCATCCACGAGCGGGTTATTGGCCTTAGCGTGGCGGCGCGACACCATGCTTATACCGCCGCGTAGACCTTTCTCAATGAACAGGTGCTTGTCATAGTCGGTGAGTAGCTCGAGTTCCACGCCTGTGCTCTTAAGCAAAGCATCCCATGACAAACCGGGGCTGGTATAGTAGTGGGCCGGATCCAACCCGTACTGCTTAAGACAGGTCTTGCGGAACACCTCAAACACATCTGCCAGGAGCAGTACATCTGTCCGCAGGTACAGGTCATGGTAGTCACCACTGTTCTTAGACCCGAACACGCTCCAGACCTTTTGTGCATGGGCATAGTCTACAGTAGATATACCCTTCTCAGAGAGCTTGCTGTAGAACTCCTGGATTGGCGGCAGAGGGGAATCAAACTTATTCCAACTGTCCATGAACTCATAGGGGAAGACTCCCTTACGCAACAGCAACCGCCGCTTCATCTGGTCTGGCTCATATTCCGCCGTCACAGCAAAGGCATCTGGGTTGTTCGCAGACACCAGCTTATCAAGCGAGGCCAGGAGAAACTGTGCACTGTCAATGAAGCGCAACTGTCCAAGCGACAGGGAGATATATTTCTCCATGTTGTTGGGGATACAGTTGATGTTTCCCTCCACTTTGCTTATACCCTGCATCAAGAGATGGGAGTCATAGCCCCGCAGATTATGGAACACCACAGGGATGGTGTTGTCTTGGGACTCAGGTTACACACGTTATGGGCTGGCCCTCTGTACAAGCCTGTTATATGGCAGCGATCGCGGACAGAGTCACAGCCCCAGTTCTTACACACATGACAGTGAGTTGCAGCCTTATGTGCCCTTTTATCCTCCTGAGTCATCCGCACAGACACAGGCTTGGACAGAACTGCTTTGATCTTTTGCTCCTCCTGCTGCAGAACCTGTAAGAACTTCTCCACAGCATCGCTTCCTCTGTAAACCACAGGTGGTTCGGTCTTACCGTCACAACGAACAACCACATAGCCGTAGCCGCATCCTTGGTGTTCCTGCGTTCTCTGCGTGTTGCTCTTACCAGGATTAAGCGCAGGACCTGGAAGCTTCACTGTGAGCGCCTCAAAGTCAGCATAGATGACGTAGGGTGCAGCAAGCTGTTTCTGCCAGTTCTGGAAGGATAATGTGTTCTTCCCTTCCTCAGGCATATCCACTCGCACAGCAGTTTGCCCTATCCCCATACACTCAGGCATATGCGCCAGGAGCAGACCCTCTGAGGTATATCCATGCAGACATAGCTCACAGAAGAACTTGCGCTCTTTATGTTTCGTCTGGTCATACAGCAAGCGGTTCAGGTCTTTGATTTGCGTGTAATGAAACTTGCCGTCCTTCTCAATCAGCATGAGGTTTATACGGGTACCAGAGTGCTTACTGATGCGGTGTACGATAGTGGTCTTCCCATCCCAGCCAAAAACGTTCAAGGCTAGGTTAGCATGCTTTTCTATCTTCTCAACATGCGACACCGGTGTAGGATATTCTACACCTGCACCCTCCAGCAGATCTAAGAGCCACTGAATGTTATATTTTGATGGTCGCTGTGGGTCCTTGGCTACCGGGAGCAGAGCGGCTACAACAGCCCATAGAATGCAGAAGTCGTCCCAGTTCTTTACATTTATGATGGCCTGCTTAGCCGCCAGCGCAGCCGGAAGTCGCAGGTAGGAGCCACCCTTCAACGGTTGGTAGTTGGCAATATCAATCCACAGAGTTGTGACCGCCTCAAACTCCCAGCCAGAACCTTAGTTGGTCCACTTCTCCAACCACTCTTGGATATTAACAACAGTCTGGTCCAACGCAACATCCATGTCTTCTGAGGAGAGAACCACCTGCTGCTTATTACGCAACACAGGCTCAAAATAATCAGTGCTGTCATCATCGGCGTGCTTGGAGAGTCTTACCTTAAGGGCAAACTGACACTTGATTCCACCTAGCTCTTCCAGCTCACCAGTGAAAACTTTATGCATCTTCCGACGCATGCCCTTAAAGAACATCATAAGGTCCGAGCTAAGGGGGTGAGACTCAGGAACGTTCATCACCCATCCACGCAAATAGTTTTTAACAGCCCATTTAGTCTTCTTGAAGGCAAGACGCACTGTGGGGACTGGGGACTGGGTTGCGGGGATGCGTGGGACAGGGACAGGTCTGCGTGGGGCAGGGACTGGTCTGCGTGGGGCAGCAGTGGGGACAGGGGTGCGTGCTACCCCAGCCTTTAATCTAGCCAACATCTCCTTGTATGTACGGTCATATTCATTACGCACTTGGAGTGCTTTGAGTGCAGCCTTAGAGCGTGGATAAGGAGGGTGAAAACCGTGGATTGAAACATAATCGTTTTAGGCTTCAGGTGCTCGCTGATTATGAGTCATGTTACAATACAGTTCCATTAGTCTAAAAGGGAATTCGTTGATACACAAAAGGCAACAACAATACAGCGAGCGGACTTTGACCTATGCAGTAAACACCCGTCTCAGACGAAGACGACTGTGGTTGACTTTATCGAACCCACAATCCATGCACAATCCTACCTTATTATTTTTTATAGCCTTCTGACAACCCGTACAAAGACGATTAATGACACCATGTTTTATCTTATATCTGTGTAAGTTACAAAACTCTTGCTCTTGCGTACAGGGCCTGTTACAGGGGACTTTCTTTCCGAGCAATATCCATGGGCACTTATTGTCAAATACTACCATTGTTATATATATAGATATCTATTAGTCTAATTGGTAATACCGTCTGGCGGCAACTGGGTATCGGATGGCACCACAAGCAACTCCTCCTTTACAAAGCCACGGAGATGTCCATCCAGCAAATAGTATAGTACAGGCTCACCAGATTTAGTGACAGAGCTTCCAATCCGGTAAACATTGAGCGACCACACAGGGTCAGTGGCCCGCCGCCGGTGGTCTTGCTCTGCCTCACCAGGCTGGTAGAGGTAGCGAACGCCAACATCAGAGGGAAGCTTTTGCTCTTTGACCCCCAGAGGGCGCCCTGGTACGACTGCAGAGGGCTTTTGTGCAACTCGTTTTGCCCTTATAGCATCTTTAGGTTTTTTTCCAGTCAAGCGGGTCACCTCATTATTTATCGCAGAGACTACAGCCTGCAGTCGAGAAACCCACTCAGTCGATCATTTTCCAGTATCCCTTAACTCTACGGCATACTGGTGACCAAAGAGTCATTCAGCAAGGGTTCGGTGAAAGCGTTCCACTATACCCTGGTCTCGATGGATATTCACATGGCCACGCCTGACTGATACTCCATGTTTTACTAACAGCTGATTCGCTGCACCCATAAACTCCTGTCCGGGGTCCACCTGAAGTAGTTTAGGCCAATGCAGCGGTCCTCGTTTGTACACCTGAAATAAGAGATCGGCTTGGTGAACCTCATTAGGGATAGGGACATCAAACTTTGGTCTGGGAATGTGTTTTGGCACTGGCAGGTAGATTTGCCATACAGCTTGCTTTGTTAGCCACCCCCTGGCAACTTCCTCAGAAACCCTCGCTTCTGTTGCAAGCTTCTTGATAGCAGTAATGCCTTTCCAGTATCCCTTAGGACTATAGTAGATCATTTGCATGCGACGATCCATATACAGTAAATGTTCGAGTCTCCAAATGACCTACTTAGCAAGCCTATATGCAACCATCCCAGTCGCAGCCATACCCAGTATAATGAACGCCACCTCACGCTCCCTCTGTTCATCTGAGGGCTCGTAGAAGTCTGAAAGCTGCGGCTCAGAGCCCAGCGGGTCGACGGTTTTATTCGTAATTAGGGCGTACTCACGCATAGCCTCGTCCGCATCCTTAAAAGTATGCTCGGCATGTCCCTGGCGGCGCAGTTGCTCATTGACGAAGTCTAAGCGCTCAGTTCTCTTCTTGGCCCATGCTTCCTGAGCATATAGAAGCTGCTCGATTGCCATATCATGGCGTTTACGTTCCGCGTCCACTTGGCTGCCTCGTAATTTAGAGAATAAAAAGTTGCTCCCAGAGAATGCAAGGGCGTTAACAAGAGCACCCCCAACAAGCGCGAGTGTGGCCATTACTTCAGTATATCAACTTGTAATATTCCTTGTTTAATTAGCATATCCTTTGTGGCCATAGCTAGTGATACATCGACAACAGCGATAGCTAGGTCCGTGGGGTGAAATCAAGACGTGGCACCCCACCACCCAGAGCCATCTAACCTATTGAAATACCGGAAACAACTACACCGTTGTACAGAGCGTTGACGAGCATTTTTCCATCAGTAATTGGTGTTGTCATCTTATTCCATATAAAATGGATCCATTAAATGAGCGTCTGGAGGCTTTTGTACCACAACCTGTTTAGGGTGTGAGGCTACCATCTGGTGCCTGTAGCAATACAATGCCAACACGCCAACACCGCCTACAACCAAAGGCACAGCCCATGTTGACCACGTCCACCTTTCCAGAGGTTTGCTCGTTGATATTGGTTCCACAGCTTCATCTCTACCATCTGTAAGCGCTGCCTTAGCCTCTCGGAGCTCTCTCAGAAGCTTATTTTGATTGGCTTTTCGAGCTGCAGCACCCTTTCGTCCTGCCGCAACCCTTTTAGCGTTTTTTGTCACTGACGTTATCTCCACCGGTGTTGTCTCCCCTTGATTCGTGTTCGTTTCTTCCATGTTTACTTACTAAATTTATTTGTCCAATTGACAGCTCTTAGTAAGCACCTGTTATAGCGGAGTTAAGCACATGCTATAGCGGAGTTAAGCACATGCTATAGCGGAGTTAAACACATACTATAGCGCGTAAGTGGTGTCTTCCTCCCTACCGGCCCCTGTTGTTTCGGTGCTTGTTTTTCCAAATTGACAGTGCTTAAATGTTGTTAAAGCCGCAGTTAAGGGAGCTAAAAACATACCATAGCGATGATATAGCTCACAAGTGGCAGTGCTTAGCGCGTGTCCAACAAACGGGTCCGTCTCGAGGTCTGTAATTAGCCTTAGCTGGTGTTCTGGTGGGATTGGTAGAAATATACAAGCAATACCTGAGTACAACTGTAGCAGTGTCTGACCTAGAGTACGTGTCATGCTGGCACCTAGCCGAGCCTCGTATCTCACATACAGCTTTATGATCTCTTCATCAGACATTGATTCAACCTGGTCAATTGTAAGGCGCTTCAAACTATGGTACTGACGGGCCTGACCGCAGCTATGACGGCAACAAGCCTATCTCTCTTAGAAGACATATCTACACCAGGTGTGCAACTAGGTTCCGCTCCCCCAGACTTTATCTCCACTAAGCTAGTCGAGTCCTGTTCAAGGAGTTTATCAATAATGGTATCAGGATCCATGAATATACGTATACGCCTTCGAGCTTCAAAATACTGCAACGCTACGCTACCCAGATGAAGAAACCTAAATTGATTACTGAGGCAGCGGCTTCTATCAAGGCCAATATCACTTCAATCGACGGCATATGCAGTAGGCTGATCAGTCTTCAGCAGCAGTTTTGCGTGCTTGGTCTTTGCTAGTAGTTGGCGTACTGGGGCACGTTCCTCCTTTGCTGGAATTACATCATTTTCACGTAAGGCGTCTTCAAACGAGTCACGGTCCTAGGTGTGAAAGAGCACCATCCAGCAAGTCTGCTCACGTAAGTCCTTCAGCACAGAGTTGTACTTTTGGGTGAGGACCCAGACACTTTGCTGCGCATGGCGGCCGCTAAAGGCCAGTTCGGATAAAATGTCTTTCTTCTTGGTTAGGGCCTTTGTTGCCGAACAGTCATCAATAATGTACAGGGTTGGCTCGCCCTTAAAACAATGGTAGAAAGCCCTCAGGTGGTCATGGAGCCGCTCCCCTGGATCAACCACGTACACCTCTGAATCATCCCACACCCATGACCGCGTCTGATAGGCCTCGTTGAAACGTATGGTAGGGCAGAGGATTACAATATGCTCGAATGCACCAAAGAAGGGCCCTTCAAGTAGGTCGAGGATGAATGCGGTTTTCCCACATCCTGTCTGCCCACAAACAATTGCCGAACAGGGACCATCTGGAAATGTAAACTTAGTAGACTGCGCTGACGAACCTGCCATCTTTAATGTTAAGCTGTGCATCCATTACAATATACATATAAACGTTCAATGTGCCCGCCGCCTCTGCCTTTTTTGTGATCTGTATGGTGATGCCCTCAGACGCATTCTCCACAGCCCTGCCACTACCGTGCAGCTGGTCGTCATCACTCGTCCTTAAGTCGAGCCACAGAGCATACTTGGTGGTTAGGTACTCTCCTAGGGAAACGTCTGACAATGACAGGTCTTTTAATGCTATTGCTACACTGGGGTCTCGTTTACTCGTTGCTGCACAGGCCTTCTTTACCTCGTCCCACTGCTGGTAGCCACGCATGCCCTGGGCATAGAGCTGATTGGGGATGCCCTCAATGGTCACCTCGACCTTCGTTATCTTTGGGTTGTAGAACGACTCTGTTTTCCTGGCGTATGAGGCGTTGGTCGGGTCTTCAAAGAGCAGTAGGATGCCCTTCATGCTGCGAGCCGGCACGTTCAGGTTGATGTTCCACAGTGTATCTCTTTTATTGCATACAAGCTTCCTGTGACGAAGCACACGGTCATACAGAATCGAGAGCCGACTTGTGTACTGTGTGCGTATCATGCGGGCCAACTCTGTTTGGGTAACCATGTCATACTCCAGCGAGATGCCATCAATTTTGTAGCTTGCAGCGGTGTCGCCTGTTGCATGAATCACGCGGTTGTAGTCGCTGAATGTGAGCTCGTATTCCAGTCTGTCACTAAGCGCACTTTGGTAGAATGGCATGTGGCTCTCGAGGAGTTCAAAATCAAGCGGAACGTAGAACCTGTTACTATAAACATCGGCTACCGCCTTGTCCTCTTCCTTCGCCTCATCCTTGTCTCCTGCCCCCACTCGTATCTTAGTTGCGTTTCTGTCATCTGATGTGTCAATGCCCTGATACTGGAGGCCCTGTCTCTCCTGTGCAGTCCGCCACAAGTCAAGGTAACAGTGGTACACATCGCTGTCATCAATAGACATGACCTCATTGCCAGAAATCTTGATTGTCAATTTTTTAACCACGGCGCGGCCCAGGTTTTGCACAACGCTGCGGTTAACATCAGTTGAGGTCAGCGTGATTGTAAAGGCCAGCCGTGCTGTCCCTGAAACAATGACGTCGTCTGCGCCTAGATTGGGGAAGCGAACCAGCAGCTGTTGGTTCTGGTCAATAGTGCTTGGATTGTTTGTAACGCATACAGATTGTCGCACGCCCTTTACCCCCAGGGGTTCGCGTATCTGGCGGTGTGGGTTTAGTTTGCGTCCGTAAGTACTTGTCATGTTGAATGTTTAATTACAATTATATCTTTAACACACAGACATGGAGTGATAACCCAGCATTTGACGACCCAGAGGAGGAGGGGGGGGGGGGGTGGGAGAGGAATGACACTAACTTTTTGATGATGAGGAGACTCTCCCAGAGGCCACTCTCCCACCTGTTACAGAAGGGGGGACATTGGGATGGATCGGTCTATACCACCAGAAGGCCGACTCGTTATAGGCGCTGTCAATGATTATTACGATGCATTAGCTGAAAAAAGCCACACACCCTCCCTCGGCCGCGATTATACAAAGTTTGAACTTGTTAGAGGACAGTTACGTTTGAAGGACTACCCTGACTTAAGTATTACAAATTATCGTACTAAAGCTCCGCTTTCACTTGGAACAATAGGTAAAAGTAGAGGGGGGGCTAAGGTTGTCCGTGATGGTTTGGGGTTCACTGAGTGGTCCTCACAAGTGGTGTCACAAAAGGAAGCAACAGCCCTCCAAGGCGTTGACCAAGCAGCTGCTAAAGCCGCAGAGAAATTAGAAATGAGGGGCCCTGAAGCCGTGACAGAGCAAGGTGGTGTGGAAGAAACAAGCTTCATAGAAGACGTTCATAACACCATCGAAGACCTAGGTACACAAACAGACAACGAACTACCCCTCAGAGAGCTTATAGGGCTTGATAAGGCTATGCAGACCCAGAGGGGTGAGCTGGTCAACAACCTATCTAAGATAACTGAGTTAGAAAGGGATATAAAACAGCGGGAAGCTAAAATGGCAAGCCTGGAGGAGGAAGGGAGGGGTGATAGTCGAGCATGGAGATTCCAAGCAAATGAGCTTGCAGAGCTGCAGGACCTGCGGAGTGCCCGTATTGAGGCTGCCTCTGAAAACCGTAACCGTCTAAGGACCCAAATTAACCGCATCAGGGAAACGATCAACAGACTTCTTAACGAGGACACAACACTAGCTGAGCGTGTACGCACTCTGTTCCGAGAGCAGGGTATAACAATCGCCTCCATACTCACTGCGATTGGATTGGCCATCTCGACCCTTGCAGTTGCTTTGACGGGCGGAGGGAACACTAGTCCAACCCCGGCACCGACGCCGACGCCAGCTGATAAGCCCGGTGTAAAGGAATGGATTAAAAAACAGCTGAACTCCTTGGCAAACGTCCTGAAGGGCCTAGCCGGTAAGGCAGCAGCTGCCCTTCCAGGAATCATTGGCTCCATCGTATCATGGCTGCTTACGTCAGCTGCAAAGGTGGCTGGTTGGATGGCAGAACATGTATGGGCCGCAGCTGTGGCGGTGGGGGAGTTATCCTCCTGATACTCCGTGACTTACTACGTAGCAAACCAAAGCACAGATAAGCCTATAGCGATTCCGCCTATAATAAGAGAGGTTTTCTCATCCTCGTGCGCCCCACGCAGACCGGTCTCGGTCATAGGGGCCGGCCCTGGAGAGGGGAGTTCCATATCTGTATCTGTATCTGGCGGAGGGTCAAAGCTTCCTCTATCCGGAACCACCGGAACCGAGTTGACATCAGCATTGCTGCCTATCTGCTGCTCCTCAGTTGCAATGGTAATCAGATTGTTGTACCCAGCAACGTCTGATGGAGCCATGTACAGGCCCGTTCCAAACACATAATCAACCTTTGAAGAGGCATTCTGGACGTTCTTATACCGTCGGATAGATGACGGAATATCCACTGGGGAGTTGATGGCATCCTCAACGTTGGCCTGAAATTGCTTTTGAGCATCAAAGGACGTTCCAACACCTAGTATCTCTGAGCGGGTCTGCGCCTGAGCCTCAAGAATGGCCCATACATAGGTCCTGATGCTGTCGTTAATTAGCTCAACGCCGGTCTGTGTAAAGCCCTCAGACGTGTCCAGTATGAAGGTACTCCAGGCCTCGTCTGCTTCAGGTCCCTGTGCTAGATGTAGAACAGCACCCATTCTCTCCTGAAAGGATTGTAGGTTTTTCGCGTGAGCAAAACCTGGCTTTGTATCCTTTTCCGCCTCAAAGGCCATCCGTGTAGGATCATAACGAACGTTTCGACCAGCAACCTTGACGAAACTCCCGTAACCATACGCATCATGTGCATATAAGATACCAAGACCACTATTAGCTACGGTTGCCTTCTGGCGCCAGTCTGTGTTTGGTTGAACACCAAAGTTAGTGCAGAGTCTCTCATATGCCCTCTTGTCATATGTATTGTTATAGGGGTCATAGGCATGATCCTGAGGTAGAGGCGCTTGCAGTTCTGCTAATAGACGACGCACTGTGTAATAAAAGTGAAAGGTGTAGAGAGCTTTCTCGGGTGGAATTCCAGCCTCGAGGTGATAGTGGGATGACACGCCGCAGCCGGCTGTTGCACACCACACTGCAAAGTTTAACTGGTTCTGCCAAAACTGCATTGGATTTGTCAACCAGTCTTTTACTACTTTGTCCGCTGTTACCGGCGGCACCTTATAGTTACTGAATAGATCAGGAAACTTTGCTGTGAATGTACCACCATTGTGAACAACTTGAATTGTTTGTCGGGTTAGTTTATCTCCCACCATATGAGGCTGGATACACCCCGCCGTTTCATATGTAGCTTTTCTATTGAAACTAAAGGCTTGTTTATTCATAGTACTATGTATCACACTCTGTCAAATGTTCAAAGCGGCGGTGCTGTGTCCCTGCAAAAACCAATTGACAACACTGCGGGCGATCTATGTGTTGGCCTAAGGTCAATCACGTATACTGTGGGCTGGTACAATCTAGAATCAGACGAGAGCATTGCATGGCGGTCAAGGAATTCAGAAGAGAGAGGATATGCTGCATTAAAACCAGGCCTCTGGAGCTTAAGACTTCTTCAGGAGCATATTACACCATTAGGTATCGGTTTGGAGGTTGATGCTGTAAATGGGGTTATTACCCTAACAGTTTCAAACAATGTGGGTGCGCACATAACAGTCGGAGTGTTAACAATGTTGGGTCTTGACGGCCTCAGTGGGGGGTGGATACCTTCAGGTACTTACATAGGTGACCGGCCCATCAACTTTAGCATCTTTAACACAATTTATGTTCACCTCGATAAAGTCAGTACCACACACACATGCTAGATGGTGCGCCCACTACGCTTCTTGAAGTTGTTGGCTTATTCGGTGAAATTATAACCACGAACTTCACTATCCTGTATGTAAGCGTGTTACTAGCGGAACAGTGCATGAGTTAAAGGTTCAGTTACGGGATAATAAAGGAAGGCTATTAGATAACCACGACTTACCTGTTAGCGTTGTTCTTGAATTTACAAGATGTCAATAAAAACGAGTATTTATGGACCTAGGCAAAAACCGTCAAGCACTGTTCAGGGCGCCGACCTCTCGGAATATGCCTCAAAGACCTATGTATCTATTGGTGACTCAAAAAAAAAATGGATAAAAGTGGCGGTACTATGACTGAAGACCTTGAAATGGGAGATAATAAAATCGTTGAGTTGGGAGACCCGATTTCACCGAAGGATGCTGTTCATAAAAAGTATATTGATGCTGAATATAGACAGCAGAACAGGTACCTGAGACGATACGTAGATGAAAAGACGAAACCACTCATTACTATATGGGCAGAAGCAAGTGGTGCTCTTTGCAGAGGATATGAGTGGTCGTTTGGCCATGGGGCTAGGGGTCGAGACCACAAGACTCAAGCTGTGGATATACCATGTTATGTAATGGCAAGATCATTCGTATGGGGTTGTCTTCGGGTGTTGGTGCTGATACTGCTCCAATAGCAGTCGTTCCTGTTATTAATGGAACAAACCAAGCGGTAGGAATAAGTAAGCCTGCTAACCAACGGGCTGTTGTAATAACTTTAGACCAGGCTTTACATCTAGAAGAAGGCAACGTTATTATTTTTTATACAACCACACAAAACCGAGGGGCAGCTTGGTCTGTAGCTTCACTCCTAATTGAACTTGATATATAGACTTATGTATACAAAGACAGTATGAAACAACAACCAACGACTGCACCGTTAAATCCAGAGCCTCCTCCATGTGATCTGGGGCACTCCTATTGGCTGAATGAGATCAGTCTTAAGAAGCAATACCTTGAGAAAGAAATTGAAAAATATGGTGCTATGTACAAAAAATATAGGTGTGCAGTAAACTCAGTGGACGCTGTAGACACTGCTTTAGTTGCTGTGGGTATGTGTCTTGGCGCAAGTGGTGCAGGTGTAATGTCTACAATAGTTGCCATTCCTATTGCCACAGTGTTGGGTGCTACTGGAGCCGCTTGTGGGCTACTTGTAATTGCTGGAAAATTCATCAGTAGGCGGCTGACCATTAAGTTAAAAAAGCATGACAGATCCGCATTCTCGCTCAGAGCAAATTGAATACCATTGCTGACATTGTATCGGCGGCGCTTGAAAATGGGTATATCTCAGATGATGAGTTTAAGCTCGTTTCGGTTGAGATCATTAAATATAGTCCAATGAAAAGTGACATTAAAGCAAAATGTTTGAAAGCGGCAGAATCGCCCCCTAGACCTGCAAAGGTATGACCCTGACAGTCCATTTGAAGAGTGGGGGTAGCTAGATATAATGGAGGCGGCGATAAAATCTTTCTGCAACGATCATACTGGAGTCAAACAAAATACGGACCAGTGGGAGACCACGAGGAAGGGCTGCGTTGGAGGAAGTGACTACTCCTCTATCATAGGGCAAAACTACTTCAGCAGCTATAGCAAGAAGCTGACAGAAAAAAACTAGCAACGAGGGTGTTCGCTTTAGCGCACCCTGCCTCTGGGGTACGACTTTTGAGGAGGTTGCAATTGCGGTATTGGAGAAGGTGTACGACACCAAGGTCTACGGAAATAATATCTATATTGAGGGCGGCGCGACGGCCTACTCTCCGATGGCTTTTGTGTGCTCCCGATCCGGCGGGCTGGAGTGGATGCTGTCTGTCTGGGGCATACTGAGGAGGTTGTGCTGCTCGAGATAAAGTGCCCCTACACTCGGAGTCCTGGGATGATAATTCCGAATATGTATAAGCCTCAGGTTCTGTTGGGGTTGCACCACAGTCCGGTGGCGACCATCGGGTGTTTGTCGACTGCGTTTTCAGGTTGTGCTGCTTTGAGGACCTGGGGAGAGCTGAGGCGTATAATCAGGTGTATCACAAGGATCAGAAGAAGTATAAGGAGACAGTGGCTTGGGGGTGGGCGGGGGTGGAGGGGCTTGAAGACGGCGACTATAGTGCGAACGGGAGGTTTAATAGTTGCCTGGGCTTGGAACAAGAGCATCACGGTCCTTGGTTGGGAAGACCGAGTGGGACCACAGAGAGGCCGACGGGGGCTTTCTACTGTTGGAAGCACTTTACGATGAGAATGATAACCGCTCGTCCCGATCCCGACTTTATCGAGAAGAACGACGCTAAGGTTGCCCAGTTTATACATGACCTTCGCAACCACCGGAAACGGGAATTGGGCACGCTGACAGCGCACAATCGTAATCTCCAATGGTAAGTCACGCTTGTTAGTCAGCCGCCAGCATTCCCTAGATGATTTAACTACCTCATCAACTTCGTTTAACTCGGGTGATCAGAGGTCGGGTGATCAGAGATCGTTAAGTAATCAGGATTAAGCCGTTACAGTCGATGGTATTTAAAATCGATCGATGGCAACGCGTCCCTTTTAACGAGGCTATTCGTCTGGAATGTCCCGATTAACCGAGTGAAATAGCATTGCTTTGAATGGTTTACCGGTCTGCGTCCCCATCATCGAGAATCCCCATTGGCGAGGTCCCGTTTAACGAGGTGGCACTGTAGACGATTTGTATAAATCACTGTGGCTCCCACTCTTCAGCTCGATATGGTTGTTTGTTTGTCCATGGAGGCGTCTCCGTTGTTCATCATAACGCTTGATCATCCAATGTGGCTCACAGACAGGCATAACTAAGAGTTTGTGGCACATCTATTTGAAACCAGCACTGCTTATTACAATTATGCATATTAAATGACATTTCAAGCATAATTAAGAGGTGGTACAAGGGCCATGGAACTTGCGCTGCTCATTCAAATTATTTTCCAAGTAGGGAACGTCCCATTGGCAGCTTTGGCTTAAGAACTTCTTTCTGCCCTGAAACAATCAACATGTACACATATTAAGCAAATTACTTGGCACCACTAATCCAGTTCAGTTCTATTATTCAACCAAAACTGGAGGCAAGAGATGTGTGGTTCAGATTGATGGGTCATCCCACAGAATGTTATGTAGTGTTCCTTGCTGGTACAGCTTTAACCTACCATTTGTCTGATTGAATGGTGTGTAGAACAACTCCAGGTGTCAAAGTGAGGTTGTGTGTGAGGGTAGTGTCAAATGAATAGTGTCACATGCATTCTGTATAAGATAGTGACCATAAATGTTTTACAGACTAAATTGCTGTTGAACTCAAGATTGCAGCACCTCAGCAGGTTTTAGATTGACCAGGACATCTTCAGAAAGATGCACAGAACAGTAAGAGTGATTATTTTACAGCTACACAGATTGCACATTGAGTCAGTGTAGCTACAACTTTTGTAATAATCTGTCTGCAGCGTAATGCTGAGAATAGAAGATATAACTTACTGATAAAGCATCAGATAAAGTTACTTAATCATGAAACATCACATAGCAGCGCATGGGTAATCTGCAAGCTGAATAACAATTCAGCCTACAGCACAATTCCACAGCACAAAACCTACCATGCAAATCATGCAGGGCAATTAAAACCATCAATGGTGCTGCAACATTAGATTAGTCTCGTCAATCACAACTTGCCAAACAGCGCAGTACCATACACATTATGGTTATGTCTGACCATAATGTCCACATAACATCATATCTATCTTCATGGCAGTGGCCTAGTGAAGGGAGTGAAGTGTAGTTCCAGTCGAACTGTAACATGAATTTATACTCAAACGCCTTGTAAGGCTTAGTGAAGGGTAACCACTAATTGTTAAAATTGTTAAGTTGATGTTTCATAGTCAAGTTCTTTTGCATTTACATATCAAGGAACAGTCCTAGCTATAATAGCCAAACAAGTCTGTCACAACAATTTGTTTTTCAACTTAACAGAACCATCCAACAGTATCACCGATCAGCTGATCGGGGACGTTCGGTCGAGGGAATTGGGTCATGGATATAAATTCGGTCTGGGTAAGGTTAAAACGCGAATTAGATAATACAGAACACGCAGTAATAGAGAGTATATTATTTTACGGACACAGCTTCTTTTCCGTCCATGTCAGAATGTATTTGTTGGGAAAATCCGTATTTAATAACGAATGTCTATGCTTTCCACGAATTCACGAGGTAGAAGTAAGGGGCCTAATGTAGAGTTATTGTTTACGAGTTTCGTAATTTGTGAAATGTCATTATAAGCCAAAATACTGCAACAATCGTATCATTCTTAACCAGGGCAGTGACAAAATAAGTTAAATTTAATTTTAATGAGCAATTTTATGCGACTTGACTTTGATAATCGTCTCCTAGTTTTTCGCTCTATATTTCGCCGATCTGTCGTTCATCTAGGGTCAAAGTTCGAAGCCAGATTATCATGGCTAGGGTCAAAGAGTGATATTGGTAGCTTCGATCGTAGTAATGTGTTTTTATTTCAAGTATTTTGTTATTATATGGTATTCAATGATCCAACAGTGTTGAATACTATGTGAATAATGTATATTTAGTAGTTTGTCAAGAAGATACTTGACTTTTATGGTCGCAATTGACCCAGACAAATCTCTCAACGCCATATAGCTTCGGCGCCATGGCAACCTGGGTCCTTGGGATATTTCATATTGCGACTTTGTCAAAGGTTGGCGAATCTGAGTAGGTTACGTTTTTTTAAGTTAGTCGATATGGAATTAACCATAAAGGTAAAATGATATGCTGATATGAAAATGCAACATATCAATTGTTGTTAAATAGCTCAGTTTACATGGACTTGTTATTTTCCAACCTTCCTGCTTAAACAATTAACGTGCTCTATAGCATGCTACCTACAGTGACTTCAAAGGCCAATGAACATCAGCATCTGTGTATAGGATTCATAACATTATGCATCAAAGTCTTTAAAATTATTGATGACAAGTAATTAACGGAGTTATTCGATATACTAGCTTATCACTTATTCGATTACCTCGACATAAGTTTCAGCTCAATGACGAATCAAAACCTCTCCGTTTTTGCGCATTATTGACGCCTTACGATTGGCAAAAAATTGTTTACATACATACATACATTATGACAAACGCGACTAACCAACATAACTTGGCGAAGCGATTAGCCAAGGCCGGCTTGACTCCACATAGCTAAAGTAAAGTACCTCAACATTGACCAGATTTCATTTATATGTCAGATTGAGTATACTACATAATATATCCAATCTATCGAAGCAGCGTTGTCATAATTTAGATCAATCACAAAATGTCACAGTGGGCAATATTAGAAAGCCCAGGCTAAGAACCCAGGTTATCGAATACACTTTAGCGACCTTATATATATTTTCTCGCTATCATCTGGTTGACTTGGGTATAAGTGTCTTAAATAACGCCATAATATATTCAAGAGTTGTGGTTATTGCTTACCAAATCGTAAGATATTCTCGGCCCGCAACGCAGCTTCATCTCAAAGCACGAGGTGCCTTACGAATTATCCGATCAGCCGAACCGATTCGGTTTTCAGGGCGAATATATATCATTGGAAAACGTTGAGACCAAATATATATATATTTAATTCCCTCTGTCGAATGTCACGTGGATGGAATATATTTGTGAAGGAAGTAATTCTAGGCAATATATCAGAAGTTTGGATTATGATATATCGGATAATAACCAGAAACTAGCTGCTAAATGCAGAGTACCAAAATGGTCGCCAGTCCAATATACAAAATTTTTCAACCGTCCAAACAAGCAAATGTATATGCATATATATATATGTATATATATATATATATATATATATATATATATATATATATATATATATATATATATATATATATATATATATATATATATATATATATATATATATATATATATATATATATATACATATATATATATATATATATATATATATATATTCCAAGTAGCCCACAAGCGGCTAACACTGTGGCAATAGGAATAGCAACTACTGTAGACATTATACTCACACCACCTGCGCCAAGACACATACCAACAGTAACTGAAGCAGTGTCTACTGCGTCCACTGAGTTCACTGCAGGCCTATATTTCTTGTACATAGCACAATATTTTTCAATTCTTTTCAACCAATAAGAGTGCCATGGATTCTCGTCAGGCGGCTCCGGATATAACGCTGCCAAAGGAATGGTTGGTTGTTGTTTCATACTGCTGTTGTATACATAAGTCTATATGTCAAGTTCAATTAGGAGTGATACTACAGAACAAGTCGCCGTTCTGTTTAGAGTGGTTGTATACAAATTAATAACGTTACCTTCTTCCAGCTGTAAAGTTTGGTCTAAAGATATTACAACAGCTCGTTGATCAGTAGGCTTGTGTATCCCTATCGATTGATTTATCCCATTTATAACAGGAACAACTGCTATATCGCCTGTATCAGCGCCCACACCAGAAAACAAATGATCTTACCATTCGATAACATGGTATATCCACATTTTGAGTCTCGTGAGTCTCAACCCTTGGCCCCATCACCAAACGACCACTCATATCCTCTGCAATGAGCGCCACTTGCTTCTGGCCAAATAGTAATGAGGGGTTTCGTTTAATCAGCTACGTGTTGTCTCAGGTCCCTGTTCTGCTGTATATGTTTGACATCAACATACTTTTTATTAGCAGCATCCTTTGGCGAATTCTGGTCTCCCAGCTGAAGGCTTTTATTATGTCCCATTTTAAAGCCTCCAGTCATAGTATGACCATCTTTATCCATCTTTACTGAGTCACCAAAAGATACATAGGTCTTTGTTGCATGTTCGGAGAGGTCGGCGCTCTGATCCGTTTTACGCTGAGGTCCATAAATACGGAACCTAGAGGGGACATGTCTTATAAGAGAGATAGGCTTGCTGCTGTCATAGCTGGGGGTCCGGCCCGTCAGTACCTTGGTTTGGAGCGCCTTACAATTGACGAGGTTGAATTAATGTCTGACAAAGAGAACATCAAGCTGTAAATACGAGGCTCGGCTAGGCTAGCATGACGCACACTATAGGTAAGGCAGTGCTGGAGCTATACTCAGCTATTGCTTGTACGTTTCTACCAAACCCATCAGAACACCAGCCATAGTTAATTAAAGACCTCGAGACCGACCCTTTTGTTGGGCACGTGCTAAGCACTAACACAAGTGAGCTATTTCATCGCTATTGAATGTTTTTAGCTCCACTTATCGCGGCTTTAACAACAGTTAAGCACTGCCATTTTTGAAAAACAAGTACGGAATCAACAGGGACCGGCGGAGAGGAAGACACTACTTGCGGGCTATAGTATGTAATTAAATCTAATATAACATGTGCTTAACTCTGCTATTTCATGTGCTTAACTCTACTATAGCATCTGCTTACCAAGAGCTGACAATTGGACAAACAAATTAAGTAAGTAAACATGGAAGAAACAAACACGAATCAAGTGAAGAAAACACCAGTAGAGATAATGTCAGTGACAATTGAGTGACCTACAAAAGACGCTAAAAGGTTTGCGGCAGGACAAAGGGGTGCTGCAGCTCGACAACCCAATCAGAATTTGCTTCTGCGAGACCTCCGTGAGGCTAAGACCACGCTTACTGATGCTACAGACGAAGCTGTCGAGCCAACATCAACGAGTCAGCCTCTGGAAAGGTGGGTTTGGCCAACATGGGCTTCGCCTTTGGTTATCAGTGGCTTTGGGGTGTTTGGACTAGCATGGTATCGGTACAGGCACAGACTAGTGGCCTCACGGTTGTGGTACAAAAGCTTGTGGACGTTGATTTTATGGATACTTTTTATATGGAATAAGATGACAACACAAATTACTGATTGAAAAATGCTCGTCAATGCGCTGTACCAGGACGCAGTTGTTTCTTGTATATCAATAGGTTATGCCAAGCTTGCTTAGATGGCTCTGGGTGGGGCTCGCATGCAAAATATCTACCATAGTCGCAAAGGCCCTCTTCCGTCATATCAGGTCGCCCAATGGGGGTCAAAGAGCAAAAGATTCTCTCGGGTATAGGCGTTCGCTATCTCTACCAGCCAGGTGAGGTAGAGCAATACCACCGTCGTCGTGTAACTGACCCTGTGTTGTCACTCAAGGTCTACTGGATTGGACGCTCTGTCACTAAACGTGGAGAACCTGTATTATACTATTTATTAGATGGACCACTCCGTGGCTTTGTAAAGGAGGAGCTTCGTGTGGTGCCATCCGATACCCAGTTGACACCAGACGGTATTCTCAATTATACAAATAGATATCGAGACTATAAACATAATAATGGTAGTATTCGAAAATAAGTGCCTTTGGATATCAGTCGGAAACCAAGACCCCTGTAACAGGCCCTGTACGCAAGAGTTTTGTATCTTACACAGATATAAGATAAAACATGGTGCTGTTAAAAGTTTTTGTACGGTTTGTGAGAAGGGTATAAAAAATAACCTAGGATTGTGTATGGATTGTGGATTTCTTAAAGACAACCACAGGCGTGTTTACCAAAAGAAAAAAATGCTTCAGCCGGACACTGACTCACCAGCCGGCGACACAGAGCCCACAAAAGAACGGAGATTTTCCACTGTATAAAAACAGAAATCCTGCGCTGTCAACAAGGTCATAGTTTGTTTTGTATCATAAAACTTCCATGTGGAGATATGGATATATATATATTAAACATGACTCACAATACGAGAGCACTTGAAAAGCGAAATGAATTTGACCGCATATACAATGAGATATTTTCTAGATTAAAGGCTGGGATGTCACCTCCCGCACCACTTAAAACACCCCCCCCCCCACAACGTACCCACGCCACGTAAAGCAGCCACGTCTTAAGTTCAAGAAGACTAAGTGGGATGTTAAAACTATTTGCGTTGATGGGTGACGATCATCCCTGAGTCTCAACCCCTTGGTTCGGACCTTATGATGTTCTTAATAGACGTGCGTCGATATGTGCGTAAAGTTTTGATGAAATAAAAGAGCTTAACAGAATTAAGTGTCAGTTTGCTCTTAAAGTAAGACTTATGAAGGATACCAATGAATGCAGCACTGAGTATGTTGAGCCTGTATTGCGTACTAAGCAGCAGGTGGTTCTCTCCTAAGAGAATATTAACGATGTGCTGGACCAGAGTAATGCTAATATCCAAAAGCGGTGGAATAAGTGGATCAATAAAGGTTCTGGTTAGAATTTGGAGGCAGTCACAACTCTGTGGATTGATATTGCTAACTACCAGCCATTACTTGTTGCTAGCGAGTGATCTGGCAGCTAAGTGGGCGATCATAAACGTAAACAACCCCGACGACTACTGCATTCTATGGTCTATTGAATCGGCTCAGCATCAGGTTGTCATGGTTGTCTATAGGGATAGGGCTGACTGGTGTGCGAGTGGATATGCCTGAGGAAAGGAAGAACATATTATCACTCCAGAACTGGCAGAAGCAGCTGGACTGCCCCTTATAATTTCTACGCCGGCTATATATATTTACAAATATATTTATGGACGTATGTGCATGTGCATGTATGTATCGCTCTATTTTACGGCGTAAACGTAACTAAAAAGATATATATATATATATATATATATATATATATATATATATATATTTATATATATATATTTTTAAATATTTATATAACAATACATACAAATATATATACTTACATATATACTTATATATATATATGTATCTATATAGATATATATATATGTATATATATATATTTATATATATATATAAATATATATATACATTATATACGCCAATGCTCTTATGGTGATATATATATATATATATATATATATATATATATATATATATATATATATATATATATATATATATATATATATATATATATATATATAGATATATATATATATATATATATATATATATATATATATATATATATATATATATATATATATATATATATATATATATATATATATATATATATATATAACCACACATGTTTTAGGAAAGATATTGATATATATTTCTGGTTTTTATCAACGAATGGGTATATATTATATATATACATATATATATGTGAATATATATATATATATATATATATATATATATATATATATATATATATATATATATATATATATATATATACATATATATATATAAATGTTTTAGGAAAGATATTGATATTTTCTTGGTTTTTCAACGAATGGTTAGTTACTAAAATTTGATTTTGATATAATATTCATAATCAAATGAAATCATTAATGAAATGATATATTATCAATGATAATCCTTTGAATAAATTTTAAACTGCTGTAAATTTAAATGTGCTATTATAATGGGATGTATACAATCAGATATATCATTCATTTCCAAACACTTACCTCTTGTCATCGCTTAGGGAGATGTGATGTGGCACAGTTTATTGTACGAAACTTGCTCTCTGTTCGTGAACGGGCTTTAAAAGGTGAATGTAATCAATTCATATCTCACATTTATCACATGTGCGTATCGAATCAGCCTGTATTGTTCGTCAACAGCTGAGGAAAATCATAACAAATTGACGACAATGAACGTTTTTGCCACATGGATTATCAATGAAGAGCCTTAATACGCTGACTGTATCATGGGTGTAATTCATGTTATGTTGATATGAGACATTACATTATGATAACGGTTTGATGCACCTCTTACTTGGGTCGACGAAAGTTATTCTTGGAAGAGTGCACTTTTCTAAAACATAAATATGCTTAATATCATCACGCGGAATAAGCATAATTTGTTTTAAAGAGATATCTGACATCAGTCATGTAAAAATGTTTTCGTCCGTGACAGCATTTGATGCATCTGTTCCACCGTAGCTCGTAATCAGTTAACAGACAATAAATGCCACGCGAACTGTATGAGTATTCGACCGTTGATTATGTGTGCAAGGGTTCAATTTGATGAGGGCATTCTGTGATAATGGAACATATCCTGATAATCCATTGGCGTTTTATACACAAAAGCCACGGCTAATGTCAAATAAAACGTATTTCATAACGTTTATTGCAATTCATCTATAAAAAGCGCTTCCTGTCGCATTTAAGTGCAGAATGTCACATGTGAGCAAAACATGAATGACGTCCCTCTGACTGTAAATGTATCTTACATAATATACGCCAACGCTCAATATAACATATGTCTACGCATCTACTAGCTAACGACGCGTAGGGTAATGCAACGAAAAGCATAAATCAAGCATCCAAACGAGACATTATACAATATTACCATATTGTATGTGTACATAGATATTTCCTGTAAACCACTAACAGGGAGCCCTTGAACCAAACGATTATTTTGTCCAAAGAAACAACGCCTGTCACATTGCCAAGGTCGGGTCATTGCAGCAGATGCCTACATCCAGTGACATTGCAGCAGATGCATGATGGCTGTGAAATTGTCAAGGTCGCTTCATTGCAGCAGATGCCTGATGGCTGTTACATTGCCAAGGTCGGGTCATTGCATCAGAAGAAAAACTTATCGATAATAGTCTCGTGTCTATCGCGTTGCTAAAGTGGCGCCTATAATTGGATGTACTGTCACTTGTTGGATTGCAATGAAATCCAAATACATGGCTCATCT
Organism: Urechis unicinctus; assembly: GCA_034190875.2. Classification (NCBI taxonomy): domain Eukaryota; kingdom Metazoa; phylum Annelida; class Polychaeta; order Xenopneusta; family Urechidae; genus Urechis; species Urechis unicinctus. The sequence goes on from CM067344.1 coordinate 4,931,175, forward strand.
CAAACTCCGAACAGACATCACTCCATTGTCACCAGATGTTTCCTGTATACACACGGTCATGCCATTGACTCCTTTACTTACCCGGACTTGGACTAGAAAACAAGCCCTAGAAACCGAGGAGACCCGGAGACAAATTAAGGTACATGACACGTGGAAACAAGTCATTTCAACATCTACCACAATGGTTAGCATAATCTTTGAAACAATAATTTCCAGAAACGTTTGAATGACTGTGAGATCGATTGCAACCTTGACAGTGGTAAAAGATCAACGGAAGCTGCAGTTGCTTTCGCTACAACAGCTATGCATCACATGTGATCTGATATGAATCATTATTGTTCATTCTCATATCGTTTTGTAAAACATATGAACGCTAGTTTGGGCATTACAGAAACCATAACATTGATGAGTAAATGACAACCTCTGCAGTTGCTACACCAGAAGTCGACAAATATGCATCAAATGGGCTTGAATGCCTTTCGAGTCTTCTACTCAGTGATTCGATCAGCATCGCACGTCGTGTGGGGGCACTGATGGGGATATTTGCATAATCTTAAAGCATCCTTCTGATACTTATGCATATATATCACCCACTTCAGACGTACGTACCGATTATAAACGCTAACAGTACCGTGCTAGAAAACTGAATGAGATGGCATCAGATGCGTAACGGTGGCTGACAAAACCCACCAGTAATCACTTTACGTCTGATCTCACATAATTAAAGCTTCACCTGATGAGAATATATCAGGCGATGACTGTGATGATATGATATCATAATTAATAGGTCAGTTGCGGTGTGGATACTTTCGGAGTAACTTTCTAAATGCGATAACGATATTCAGATAACACGATACAGATAAACAAAAATAATATGAGGAATATAAATTAACTATACCTGCTACTTCACGCCAAGTGATAAGGGAATCAATGTGTGCTGGTTAGCACCCAGTGTCTGATATCCAGCAAGCTAAGTGTCAAAGTTTTTAACATGTAATACGTAATAAATGGAAAAATATTGGCACATATCTGGTACTAAGACGTATACCTGCTGTGTGAACATTACGTGAATAAGTGCTCTGACGTCACATCTTCAACTATATTCCAGGCATGGACAGTACACCTCTGTTTGATGAGAACTATTATATATTTTTGCCAAAATAAACATAGCGTAGCAAGATCAGTCGTTCATCTTGTGTGGTGGGCGCAAATGAATTATCCAAAAGAATCAATGATCTTTTTATCAAAATAATCGTTGCATTAAATTACTGATGAATACTAAGCTTTGTAAACTGGCTAAACAAGGAACTTATGTTGAAGATGAACTTATAAATATATTATTGTTTTTGCGCTGTGAAGCTTAATATGTATCCCCTTATGCTGTAACGAGTTGTTGACTCTAAAAATATTTCGATATCCAACTGCTCGATTGATTTCTTGTTAAGTTCAGATGACTGTCTTAGGCTCTAACACTGTCATTCAAAGAGCAACTTCCACATGCGAGACCTAGCTATAGGAGACCGAGCTCTATAATTCTTTAGAATAAGCCTTATGCATTTACGACATGTAACAATAGAGTGTTTACATATATACATATTTGTAAAGCGCCTGCTACCATGGAATAATCCAGCCCGAAGGCGCTGAAGCTGGCAGTTAATTGTTTTGAAAGTAACACGTCAAATTAGATACAATCAAAGCACTGATTAAAATACATGTTTATTCAACTGACGGACGGTGGTAGGCAGTGCATCCCACAATCATGGTGTAACATTTCCAAATGCTCTGGTGCCGTAGGAAGTCATGTTTGGATATTTGTGTTCATGATTCAAAGACCCCTTGGAGGCTGGTATTCAAAAATCAGTTCTTGAACGTTGCTTAGCGTGGTTCTATTAATCGCATTAAAGTGAGAGGCAGAATTTTGTATGTAATGCGAATTTCCACAGGAAGCCAAAAAAGAGAGCGCATGATGTGTTGTATGGTTTCTCCATACTTTCCTTTTACAAACAAGTCGGTCAGCAGTATGTTCTGAGTGTTTCAGTTTTGCAGGTATGATTGGGCTCCATACACATAACCGTTAAATTTTAGATTAACGTTTGTATCACATTGAGGGATATTTAGGCAAAGAAACATACTTACCAGGAATATTATGATGTCAACAGCAGTGGGCGAAGACATTAGGGATAGAGCTTAGTAGTGTCAACGCCCGTTGCTAACTACAGTCTCGAGAATGATTGGTATTTGCCAATTAAATGAACAGTAGGTATGAAATCACTCAACATGGCCGATTTCACAAAAGCACCTCAGTCGGAAACTAGACATGCAAACGAAAGAGAGCTTTGCGACGTTACACCAACTTGCATTTTGGTTGTTTACATGCATTAGCATTTTACAACTTAAATCATGCTTGAAGCGGGCCTAATTAACGTTGAAACACAATTATTTAGCGTAATCTAATGATATCAACGATAAAGCCATTTTATGATAAATTAGCAACTAGCATGGGGATGAATGAATGTGATAGATGTGTTCGAGCGAATGGCATATGTAAAGCTGATAACTTTTAAAGTGTCATCCTAATGACAATATATGGCTCCTGATTGGACGCAAGATAATTTAATAACAATAGGCTTAGGCTTTTCATCAGTCATTTTATTATTCGGTCAGTTGCTTAGCTTTGTCGGACAAGAGTTCATCCCGGACCTCTAGGCAATCGTTAACTACCTTACGCACCAAGCCTCCAATGCATTATGTTGGAAGGCTTTGTCTAAGTATTAATTACGTGTAAAGTAATATATTTTCCAAGGCCTGTCCATTTGCACTATTAAAACGAAAGAGATAGGGTAAACATATAATATTGAGCATCTCGAACTTGTTTGCATGAAATGCCTGATGGGACGATATGACAGCCCTGCCTCATTCGTACTGCAGCTTGAGATAGTGGCTGCTTTAATCTACAACAAAGGCAAGAAGATCATTATGTAATGATTTGAGTAAGACACACCTTCTTTGACATCTTATATTTTAATGCTTAGTTCAACCAGCAACAATATTCAAATGCAGCTTAGCAATGAGTCATCTGTTACCCCTTGTCACAGTTTAACAGTCATTTGCATTACTACCTGAACAATTGTTGATCCACGGATATTTGTAAAGACTTGAAATGGCCGAAATGTATCATTGTTGCGAATGAATTGCGCCCTGTGGTTTTGTAACCAGTACAATTGACCATCGCACACCTTTGCGCTGACATCATGTGATTGAAAAGCAACTGACGATGTGTCGACTGTACGTTATAATCATTTCGGTAACACCGGTTGCAATAATGAAACATTTACCACTGCGCCGTCGCAGCTAGCGACATGTACTATTATTATCGCCGTAGATGTTTACGAGCCCATCACTGTCACTGATCACTGAAGAGGAATCATCTTAATGTGTGTAAAATGCTCCTTGCACTCTTAATGTAATCTGGTCAACTTGACTAACTTGGCTAGTCATATTGACTGTCCACCAAACGACTAATGTGTTAGTCAATTTGACTAATGCAGTTAGTCAAATATTGATTAGTCAAAATGACTGATCTACCTAGTCAAGTAAAGAGTGGTCAGTATGACTAATCTATTAGTCACTATGACTATCTCATTAGTCAAATTGACTATAGCGTAAGTAGTAATGACTATTGTACTTAGTCAGACCGACTAGAACATTTGGTCAGATTGACTATGAATGAAGGTCAGTTTTACTATGATTAAAGGTCGAACCATGTAAGAACCAGTGTAAAAACAAGTAAGACAACATAATATGCAACACAAGAAGACTTTATTGTAAATAAACACATACATGCATGACCTTGTTAATACTAGCCCTAATACAAAGAAGCTTCGCATCAACTGGGTCTTTAGCCTCATCATCAACGACCAGCATCACCTTCTGTACATAACGAAACGTCTTTTTGGTCGATATGTGGTAAGGCACATAAACACATTAATGGCGGCCATCAGCATGCCCATGGCCATGACCTCTGTTACATCCACAGCTTCTTCAACAGATGTTATTGCTGGTGTCTTGTTGCGTTGCGACATTATAAAACACAAAGTAGACTTATGGTTGAAGCTAAGCACTCATTAGTACTGATACCAGCTATTGTACACGACAATACATACAAAAATACAGTAAACTATTTAATATTCTCACCTAATAGTATGGAGGCGATTGTCAGAACATTTCAACTGAAGATTTCCAATTTCCCGCAGCAACTGGTTAAAGAACCGCCGCAAAGGTCAAGCTTCCGGTATGACGCAGCGCGCATCTGTGGTTATGTAACCAACCCTTGTGATCCGCGCATCGCGGTCTCCCAACATAGAGAAGAAAACGCTCTCAGGGTGGTCAAATTAACTAGGTAACTAGTCAAACAACACCTGACCAGCCTTGCTAGTCATTGTGACAATGTTGCTTAGTCGATTTGACCATGTGATTAGTCGTTACAGAGTTTGACTAACTTCCATAGCTGGGTGACCAGGTTAGCTAGTCATTTTGACTAGATTGGGTTAAGAGTGTGCCTACGCGAAAGGATTTTAAAATATTTACCTCTATTCTCCAACCTGCTTTGATCGGGTTGTCATATCATCTAATATTCTAGATATATGGTCGACTTGGTCGATCACAGACATCTCCTATATCGCAGTATGTAATCCACATTAGGCAGCCACGGTGAGATCGATGGCGACTGTAACTACCGACCGACTATGACGTTATCTCGTTGGTGTCAAAATAACTCATCGAAGCAAGCAACTATCAAGCTGAAATCAATTACAAAACCCACATTACACGTGGGACCTGATTTCGGTGGCTGCCCTTTATCGCTGTGATACGACTGTGAACTTTGTAGCATTTGCACCGCAGATACATCTATCCGACTGACGTAACTCGGTGCTATTGCTATCAACATAGACTTCTTAATTCGCAGCGCAATATATATTTAATTATTTCTTATTATTCAAAGAACCGCACCGTATTAGTAAACAGAAATATTAAAGTTTGAACGATCTTTTGAGGACAGCATAGCGAATCATATAAAAACAAACCCTAGGTATATTACGGCGATTGTGTTTGTTAGAACAGACATCTCGTAAAACACGGCGTCTCCATGGGAAACTCATACGGGTGTACAAAATCTTCAATGGATTAGATCATTTTAGTGGTGAGATGCTTTTTCATCATCGCAGCGATGAGAAAAACCTATGGTTAAGAAACAATAAAAAAGAAATCGCCCTGTGACCCCATTGAACAGTGCATCAACCAGGATAGTTTCAGCCAGTTCATTACACGCTTTTAAAAACCAACTAGATATGCATTTAAAAGGCAACGTTTAAGCTCTACGTAACATGTAGTCCATTGCGCCCTCTGGATGACCAAATAAGCAGATACGAGTCGGTTTGAAGGGGCGGTGTTTCACACGTCTCGGCAGAAATAGAGCATTACATTTGCATCGCTGAAGCAGAAAAATGATCTAAAGGATAGCACTTATCAATCACAAAGTATATTGGTATGAAAATATATTTCCTTCATTATGGTTCATTAGGGTAAATGTTGCCATCTATGCCAGTTGTGTATTTGTGATTGTAGTTACAATGTATTTCTATTTCGCGCACGAGCGCTCCGATCCTTCTTGTATAGTGTAGTTGCCTGCGTTTACAGGGTAGGTCGTAATCTGAAAGCTGTCATATTCAATGTTCACAATGATATATATAACTATATGCTATTTAGCACTTGATGTACTGCCGATGAATTGACCAGAATACGGAATAGTATATAATGCTTTGGGTCATATTCTTGAACGCGATACGTCTGCTCATTTCGAGATTTCCATTTGCATGTTCTATTACTTCATTGTATAGTTACATTGGCTTGCTGTTGCATCGAATCATATTGCACGTTACTGGATAAAGTGCTGTCCGTGTGGTGTTTAATTTTGCTCTTGTGTATGCAGGATTTAATTAATTTTTTTTGTCAGCAGCCTAATTAAATTTATGTGTCTTCGTCTAAGCTATTAACCCATTTGGTCGTCTTAGTAGAGAATTTACGACCTGTGCCACTGGAATTACTGTTCAAATATGGGCAATGATATCTATATAAATTACGTACAATTAAAATTCATTGGTCGAAAGGATCGACACTGAAGGATTAGTTGTGTTACATTCACGCTATACACAACAGCTTTGTGGCTTTTTGTTCTTTCCATGATCATCAAGCTGTGGTCAATTTAGATTGACCCTCCACTTCAATTTCTTAGATATTGACGATAATTAAGTCCATTTGGAGAAGTTTCCGTTTGCATAATGGTACCACGACAAGGCCCGCAAACGTTGTGATATTCAAAAGGAGGGAAGACCAAGTCAAATGCAGGGCAGACAAAGGAAACGGCAAAGTCTAGCCGGGTGCAGCCTCTCCGTAACACTAGAAGGCATTTGGGTCTACTTTCTTACCAGAATGTCAGCCAAATCACAATGCATGTAATAGTTTTATTCCCTTACTCCAGGTTCAAGTATGGAGCGAACATATATATAAAGAGTTAGGGGCTATTGGCCGATATATAACTGGTTCTCATGAATTAAAGGAAGGTGTTATAAAGACAAAACCAATCGGAACGCAACAGACAATGCATGAGAGAGTATTTGTGTATGTATGTGGCTGCGCGTGCGTTTCAGTGTTTATTCCATTAGGTGTACGCCTGCCACATTGCCTTAGCCATTGTGCTGTAGCACTCACGGGCGCTGCGCGGTATTAACAACGTACAAAGGACAGTATGTATGTTATATGTGTTCCTCAACTGGATTGTTCAATCATTATAACATGGCCTAGGTGATTCGAGTGAGCATCAGCCACTGTGCAAGGTTCGTATAAGTTACAAACGTGTCATACTCGCTATTATGATTGAATAATGTCCAAATAGTCATATTCACATCATTTATATGGGACAATTGAGAAAACATTTGCAATATATGCGATTCCGTATTCTGGCTTTGAAATAGTGCGGAGCTCCCTATTATCGGGCGTAAAAACTAATTCAGCTAGGATTACGCTAGGGTTAGATAAATCTCTGAATATACGGGCGTAACTGCTACTTATAGACCAGAGCTGTAAGATAATAACGTTATTTAATCAAAAATCAGTAAATGATCAAATATAATGCAACACATTGTAATTTATGCAAAATAAACCACGTTTGGCTTTACATACGAAACGTGCAGTATCCATAACTTAGGCGAAACGAACAGTTCTTCCGTGATAATTGATTTATGTCATGTTGACAAATGCATGCGGTAGCCAACAAATAAGTCGTTTTTTCGGTTCTTCAAAGAGCATAAACAAGATAAAGTTAGTTAAGAGACTTTGAAAATATGAAAAGAATGCATTGCGGTTGAACTAAGTATAATTTGAGGTAAGAATACGTGTCTTATGGTACTAACGATTCATAGTTGTCCTTCCGCTACCCATCCTCTAGTCGAGGCTCGCCCAAAGTAGCCTTGGGCTGTTGGGGTAGGGGTGTCAGCCGAACCTCGCATACATACATACATACATACATACATATATATATATAGATATATATATATATATATATATATATATATATATATATATATATATATATAGAGATATATATATATATATATATATATATATATATATATATATATATATATATATATATATATATATATATATATATATATATATATATATATATATATATATATATATATATATATATATATATATATATATAAATATATAATTTTGCTCTTATGTATGCAGGATTTAATTAATTTTTCTTGTCAGCAGCCTAATTAAATTTATGTGTCTTCGTCTAAGCTATTAACCCATTTGGTCGTCTTAGTAGAGAATTTACGACCTGTGCCACTGGAATTACTGTTCAAATATGGGCAATGATATCTATATAAATTACGTACAATTAAAATTCATTGGGTGAAAGGATCGACACTGAAGGATTAGTTGTGTTACATTCACGCTATACACAACAGCTTTGTGGCTTTTTGTTCTTTCCATGATCATCAAGCTGTGGTCAATTTAGATTGACCCTCCACTTCAATTTCTTAGATATTGACGATAATTAAGTCCATTTGGAGAAGTTTCCGTTTGCATAATGGTACCACGACAAGGCCCGCAAACGTTGTGATATTCAAAAGGAGGGGAAGACCAAGTCAAATGCAGGGCAGACAAAGGAAACGGCAAAGTCTAGCCGGGTGCAGCCTCTCCGTAACACTAGAAGGCATTTGGGTCTACTTTCTTACCAGAATGTCAGCCAAATCACAATGCATGTAATAGTTTTATTCCCTTACTCCAGGTTCAAGTATGGAGCGAACATATATATAAAGAGTTAGGGGCTATTGGCCGATATATAACTGGTTCTCATGAATTAAAGGAAGGTGTTATAAAGACAAAACCAATCGGAACGCAACAGACAATGCATGAGAGAGTATTTGTGTATGTATGTGGCTGCGCGTGCGTTTCAGTGTTTATTCCATTAGGTGTACGCCTGCCACATTGCCTTAGCCATTGTGCTGTAGCACTCACGGGCGCTGCGCGGTATTAACAACGTACAAAGGACAGTATGTATGTTATATGTGTTCCTCAACTGGATTGTTCAATCATTATAACATGGCCTAGGTGATTCGAGTGAGCATCAGCCACTGTGCAAGGTTCGTATAAGTTACAAACGTGTCATACTCGCTATTATGATTGAATAATGTCCAAATAGTCATATTCACATCATTTATATGGGACAATTGAGAAAACATTTGCAATATATGCGATTCCGTATTCTGGCTTTGAAATAGTGCGGAGCTCCCTATTATCGGGCGTAAAACTAATTCAGCTAGGATTACGCTAGGGTTAGATAAATCTCTGAATATACGGGCGTAACTGCTACTTATAGACCAGAGCTGTAAGATAATAACGTTATTTAATCAAAAATCAGTAAATGATCAAATATAATGCAACACATTGTAATTTATGCAAAATAAACCACGTTTGGCTTTACATACGAAACGTGCAGTATCCATAACTTAGGCGAAACGAACAGTTCTTCCGTGATAATTGATTTATGTCATGTTGACAAATGCATGCGGTAGCCAACAAATAAGTCGTTTTTTCGGTTCTTCAAAGAGCATAAACAAGATAAAGTTAGTTAAGAGACTTTGAAAATATGAAAAGAATGCATTGCGGTTGAACTAAGTATAATTTGAGGTAAGAATACGTGTCTTATGGTACTAACGATTCATAGTTGTCCTTCCGCTACCCATCCTCTAGTCGAGGCTCGCCCAAAGTAGCCTTGGGCTGTTGGGGTAGGGGTGTCAGCCGAACCTCGCATACATACATACATACATACATACATACATACATACATATATATATATATATATATATATATATATATATATATATATATATATATATATATATATATATATATATATATATATATATATATATAATATATATATATATATATATACATATATATATATACATATATATATATATATATATATATATATATATAAATATATAATTTTGCTCTTATGTATGCAGGATTTAATTAATTTTTCTTGTCAGCAGCCTAATTAAATTTATGTGTCTTCGTCTAAGCTATTAACCCATTTGGTCGTCTCAGTAGAGAATTTACGACCTGTGCCACTGGAATTACTGTTCAAATATGGGCAATGATATCTATATAAATTACGTACAATTAAAATTCATTGGGTGAAAGGATCGACACTGAAGGATTAGTTGTGTTACATTCACGCTATACACAACAGCTTTGTGGCTTTTTGTTCTTTCCATGATCATCAAGCTGTGGTCAATTTAGATTGACCCTCCTCTTCAATTTCTTAGATATTGACGATAATTAAGTCCATTTGGAGAAGTTTCCGTTTTTGCATAATGGTACCACGACAAGGCCCGCAAACGTTGTGATATTCAAAAGGAGGGAAGACCAAGTCAAATGCAGGGCAGACAAAGGAAACGGCAAAGTCTAGCCGGGTGCAGCCTCTCCGTAACACTAGAAGGCATTTGGGTCTACTTTCTTACCAGAATGTCAGCCAAATCACAATGCATGTAATAGTTTTATTCCCTTACTCCAGGTTCAAGTATGGAGCGAACATATATATAAAGAGTTAGGGGCTATTGGCCGATATATAACTGGTTCTCATGAATTAAAGGAAGGTGTTATAAAGACAAAACCAATCGGAACGCAACAGACAATGCATGAGAGAGTATTTGTGTATGTATGTGGCTGCGCGTGCGTTTCAGTGTTTATTCCATTAGGTGTACGCCTGCCACATTGCCTTAGCCATTGTGCTGTAGCACTCACGGGCGCTGCGCGGTATTAACAACGTACAAAGGACAGTATGTATGTTATATGTGTTCCTCAACTGGATTGTTCAATCATTATAACATGGCCTAGGTGATTCGAGTGAGCATCAGCCACTGTGCAAGGTTCGTATAAGTTACAAACGTGTCATACTCGCTATTATGATTGAATAATGTCCAAATAGTCATATTCACATCATTTATATGGGACAATTGAGAAAACATTTGCAATATATGCGATTCCGTATTCTGGCTTTGAAATAGTGCGGAGCTCCCTATTATCGGGCGTAAAACTAATTCAGCTAGGATTACGCTAGGGTTAGATAAATCTCTGAATATACGGGCGTAACTGCTACTTATAGACCAGAGCTGTAAGATAATAACGTTATTTAATCAAAAATCAGTAAATGATCAAATATAATGCAACACATTGTAATTTATGCAAAATAAACCACGTTTGGCTTTTACATACGAAACGTGCAGTATCCATAACTTAGGCGAAACGAACAGTTCTTCCGTGATAATTGATTTATGTCATGTTGACAAATGCATGCGGTAGCCAACAAAATAAGTCGTTTTTTCGGTTCTTCAAAGAGCATAAACAAGATAAAGTTAGTTAAGAGACTTTGAAAATATGAAAAGAATGCATTGCGGTTGAACTAAGTATAATTTGAGGTAAGAATACGTGTCTTATGGTACTAACGATTCATAGTTGTCCTTCCGCTACCCATCCTCTAGTCGAGGCTCGCCCAAAGTAGCCTTGGGCTGTTGGGGTAGGGGTGTCAGCCGAACCTCGCATACATACATACATACATACATACATACATACATATATATATATATATATATATATATATATATATATATATATATATATATATATATATATATATATATATATATATATATATATATATATATATATATATATATATATACATATATATATATACATATATATATATATATATATATATAAATATATAATTTTGCTCTTATGTATGCAGGATTTAATTAATTTTTCTTGTCAGCAGCCTAATTAAATTTATGTGTCTTCGTCTAAGCTATTAACCCATTTGGTCGTCTCAGTAGAGAATTTACGACCTGTGCCACTGGAATTACTGTTCAAATATGGGCAATGATATCTATATAAATTACGTACAATTAAAATTCATTGGGTGAAAGGATCGACACTGAAGGATTAGTTGTGTTACATTCACGCTATACACAACAGCTTTGTGGCTTTTTGTTCTTTCCATGATCATCAAGCTGTGGTCAATTTAGATTGACCCTCCTCTTCAATTTCTTAGATATTGACGATAATTAAGTCCATTTGGAGAAGTTTCCGTTTGCATAATGGTACCACGACAAGGCCCGCAAACGTTGTGATATTCAAAAGGAGGGAAGACCAAGTCAAATGCAGGGCAGACAAAGGAAACGGCAAAGTCTAGCCGGGTGCAGCCTCTCCGTAACACTAGAAGGCATTTGGGTCTACTTTCTTACCAGAATGTCAGCCAAATCACAATGCATGTAATAGTTTTATTCCCTTACTCCAGGTTCAAGTATGGAGCGAACATATATATAAAGAGTTAGGGGCTATTGGCCGATATATAACTGGTTCTCATGAATTAAAGGAAGGTGTTATAAAGACAAAACCAATCGGAACGCAACAGACAATGCATGAGAGAGTATTTGTGTATGTGGCTGCGCGTGCGTTTCAGTGTTTATTCCATTAGGTGTACGCCTGCCACATTGCCTTAGCCATTGTGCTGTAGCACTCACGGGCGCTGCGCGGTATTAACAACGTACAAAGGACAGTATGTATGTTATATGTGTTCCTCAACTGGATTGTTCAATCATTATAACATGGCCTAGGTGATTCGAGTGAGCATCAGCCACTGTGCAAGGTTCGTATAAGTTACAAACGTGTCATACTCGCTATTATGATTGAATAATGTCCAAATAGTCATATTCACATCATTTATATGGGACAATTGAGAAAACATTTGCAATATATGCGATTCCGTATTCTGGTACAAAATATATCAGAACTTGCGGAGGTAAATCGTCATCCATCTAATAAAGGGTAATAATTAGGTTCTTTTGTGCCATTGCCCTTCTTCTCTGACATTTATATTTTTCGTGCACTGCTGCAGTCAAGCTTATGTTCGATGTCTTTCAACTTTGCACTAGGCATTGCGATGCTAATATTACGCAGTTACACAAAGCTGCTTTTAGAGTGTTGCAAATTGGCGTATCCGAGTGAAGATAAAAGAGGCTGTAGGGTATATGAAGGCCTATTTGTGAGCGATTGTGTCAATATATCAGCGTTGGTGAGTATGAGTAAAAAGCGCATGGGTGTGTATATTTATGGGTGTGTGTCAGCAAATACATACATTTATACAAACATAAATGCTTAAATAAATTCATACATACATGCTACATGCATTCTTCCATCCATCCATCCATCATCCATCCATCCATCCATCCATCCATCCATCCCCATATGAATGTCTCGTTGGTGGGCCTTCTGCTACGATGCATGGATTGTGAAAAAATCAACAGTTACCTTGTTGCCATTTAATATGTAGCCTCGCTGGAATAAAGACTACACTAAATGCAACAATTCACACCGAAATTCTAATTAATTTTATCATTTTCCATGGTTAAATTCCTTATCAAAGTTAGTGAGTGGGCCTTACGATACATTTTCCGAAAACAGGTTTCCCGATGAGCTTTAGCGACCAAAATTGCTGTCGCAATTCCTTGAAAAATTACCACAGATAATTGTTATCCCATGGACAGTTTATTATAATATTTCAAAAGAACCATCCACGGAGAGTCACTTTGATGTCTCCTCACGGGGTGCAAGATATAGCTAAATACATTGTCTGCTGGCACTATGTTTAGTCTATGTCATATTTTTTACCCAAGCCTAAGAGTGCTTTGAAATCACATGGGAAGAAGGAAAATAACTTTTGTAACAATAGAGGTTTTCAGTCTGCACTATTGTATATTTTGCGTATTTTGTAAGTAGGAGACCCTGATGGTCCTTTGGTTACGTCCTACGCGGTAAGTGTAACCTTATTTTGGGCTAATTGGGTCGAATTGTGTTGGTTATTGCTCTAAAACGGATATTAAGTCAAATATGCCTGGGGTTAGTGACTTTGAAATAGTGCGGAGCTCCCTATTATCGGGCGTAAAACTAATTCAGCTAGGATTACGCTAGGGTTAGATAAATCTCTGAATATACGGGCGTAACTGCTACTTATAGACCAGAGCTGTAAGATAATAACGTTATTTAATCAAAAATCAGTAAATGATCAAATATAATGCAACACATTGTAATTTATGCAAAATAAACCACGTTTGGCTTTACATACGAAACGTGCAGTATCCATAACTTAGGCGAAACGAACAGTTCTTCCGTGATAATTGATTTATGTCATGTTGACAAATGCATGCGGTAGCCAACAAATAAGTCGTTTTTTCGGTTCTTCAAAGAGCATAAACAAGATAAAGTTAGTTAAGAGACTTTGAAAATATGAAAAGAATGCATTGCGGTTGAACTAAGTATAATTTGAGGTAAGAATACGTGTCTTATGGTACTAACGATTCATAGTTGTCCTTCCGCTACCCATCCTCTAGTCGAGGCTCGCCCAAAGTAGCCTTGGGCTGTTGGGGTAGGGGTGTCAGCCGAACCTCGCATACATACATACATACATACATACATACATACATATATATATATATATATATATATATATATATATATATATATATATATATATATATATATATAGATATATATATATATATATATATATATATATATATATATATATATATATATATATATATATATATATATCTATATATATATATATATATATATATATATATATATATCATATATATATATATAAATATATAATTTTGCTCTTATGTATGCAGGATTTAATTAATTTTTCTTGTCAGCAGCCTAATTAAATTTATGTGTCTTCGTCTAAGCTATTAACCCATTTGGTCGTCTTAGTAGAGAATTTACGACCTGTGCCACTGGAATTACTGTTCAAATATGGGCAATGATATCTATATAAATTACGTACAATTAAAATTCATTGGGTGAAAGGATCGACACTGAAGGATAAGTTGTGTTACATTCACGCTATGCACAACAGCTTTGTGGCTTTTTGTTCTTTCCATGATCATCAAGCTGTGGTCAATTTAGATTGACCCTCCACTTCAATTTCTTAGATATTGACGATAATTAAGTCAATTTGGAGAAGTTTTTCCGTTTGCATAATGGTACCACGACAAGGCCCGCAAACGTTGTGATATTCAAAAGGAGGGAAGACCAAGTCAAATGCAGGGCAGACAAAGGAAACGGCAAAGTCTAGCCGGGTGCAGCCTCTCCGTAACACTAGAAGGCATTTGGGTCTGCTTTCTTACCAGAATGTCAGCCAAATGACAATGCATGTAATAGTTCTTTTTCCCTTACTCCAGGTTCAAGAATGGAGCGAAAATATATATAAAGAGATAGGGGCTCTTGGTCGATATATAACTGGTTCTCATGAATTAAAGGAAGGTGTTATAAAGACAAAACCAATCGGAACGCAACAGACAAGAGGTGTTATGAGAGAGTATTTGTGTATGATATACTGGCTGCGCGTTGTCGATTTCAGCGTTTACCCTAGGTGTACGCCTGCCACATTGCCTTAGCCATTGTGACTGTAGCACTGATGGCGGGCGCTGCGCAGTATACAGGATGTAACGTACAAAGGACCTGAGTATGTATGTTATATGTGTTCCTCAACTGGATTGTTCAATCATTATAACATGGCCTAGGTGATTCGAGTGAGCATCAGCCACCTGTGCAAGGTTCGTATAAGTTACAAAACGTGTCATACTCGCTATTATGATTGAATAATGTCCAAATAGTCATATTCACTATCATTTATATGGGACAATTGAGAAAACATTTGCAATATATGCGATTCCGTAGATGGCTTTGAAATAGTGCGGAGCTCCCTATTATCGGGCGTAAAACTAATTCAGCTAGGATTACGCTAGGGTTAGATAAATCTCTGAATATACGGGCGTAACTGCTACTTATAGACCAGAGCTGTAAGATAATAACGTTATTTAATCAAAAATCAGTAAATGATCAAATATAATGCAACACATTGTAATTTATGCAAAATAAACCACGTTTGGCTTTACATACGAAACGTGCAGTATCCATAACTTAGGCGAAACGAACAGTTCTTCCGTGATAATTGATTTATGTCATGTTGACAAATGCATGCGGTAGCCAACAAATAAGTCGTTTTTTCGGTTCTTCAAAGAGCATAAACAAGATAAAGTTAGTTAAGAGACTTTGAAAATGTGAAAAGAATGCATTGCGGTTGAACTAAGTATAATTTGAGGTAAGAATACGTGTCTTATGGTACTAACGATTCATAGTTGTCCTTCCGCTACCCATCCTCTAGTCGAGGCTCGCCCAAAGTAGCCTTGGGCTGTTGGGGTAGGGGTGTCAGCCGAACCTCGCATACATACATACATACACTGGTACATACATACAAATATATATATATATGCGATATAATATATATATCGATATATATATATATATATATATAGATATATATATATATATATATATATATATATATATATATATATATATATATATATATATATATATATATATATATATGCATATATATATATATATATATAAATATATAATTTTGCTCTTATGTATGCAGGATTTAATTAATTTTTCTTGTCAGCAGCCTAATTAAATTTATGTGTCTTCGTCTAAGCTATTTAACCCATTTGGTCGTCTTAGTAGAGAATTTACGACCTGTGCCACTGGAATTACTGTTCAAATATGGGCAATGATATCTATATAAATTACGTACAATTAAAATTCATTGGGTGAAAGGATCGACACTGAAGGATTAGTTGTGTTACATTCACGCTATACACAACAGCTTTGTGGCTTTTTGTTCTTTCCATGATCATCAAGCTGTGGTCAATTTAGATTGACCCTCCTCTTCAATTTCTTAGATATTGACGATAATTAAGTCCATTTGGAGAAGTTTCCGTTTGCATAATGGTACCACGACAAGGCCCGCAAACGTTGTGATATTCAAAAGGAGGGCAGACCAAGTCAAATGCAGGGCAGACATCCAAACGGCAAAGTCTAGCCGGGTGCAGCCTCTCCGTAACACTAGAAGGCATTTGGGTCTACTTTCTTACCAGAATGTCAGCCAAATCACAATGCATGTAATAGTTTTTATTCCCTTACTCCAGGTTCATACATGGAGCGAACATATATATAAAGAGTTAGGGGCTATTGGCCGATACATAACTGGTTCTCATGAATTAAAGGAAGGTGTTATAAAGACAAAACCAATCGGAACGCAACAGACAATGCATGAGAGAGTATTTGTGTATGTATGTGGCTGCGCGTGCGTTTCAGTGTTTATTCCATTAGGTGTACGCCTGCCACATTGCCTTAGCCATTGTGCTGTAGCACTCACGGGCGCTGCGCGGTATACACAACGTACAAAGGACAGTATGTATGTTATATGTGTTCCTCAACTGGATTGTTCAATCATTATAACATGGCCTAGGTGATTCGAGTGAGCATCAGCCACTGTGCAAGGTTCGTATAAGTTACAAACGTGTCATACTCGCTATTATGATTGAATAATGTCCAAATAGTCATATTCACATCATTTATATGGGACAATTGAGAAAACATTTGCAATATATGCGATTCCGTATTCTGGTACAAAATATATCAGAACTTGCGGAGGTAAATCGTCATCCATCTAATAAAGGGTAATAATTAGGTTCTTTTGTGCCATTGCCCTTCTTCTCTGACATTTATATTTTTCGTGCACTGCTGCAGTCAAGCTTATGTTCGATGTCTTTCAACTTTGCACTAGGCATTGCGATGCTAATATTACGCAGTTACACAAAGCTGCTTTTAGAGTGTTGCAAATTGGCGTATCCGAGTGAAGATAAAAGAGGCTGTAGGGTATATGAAGGCCTATTTGTGAGCGATTGTGTCAATATATCAGCGTTGGTGAGTATGAGTATAAAAAGCGCATGGGTGTGTATATTTATGGGTGTGTGGTCATCAGCAACATACATACATTTATACAAACATAAATGCTTACATAAATTCATACACATACATACATACATGCATTCATCCATACATCCATCCATCCATCCATCCATCCATCCATACATACATGAATGTCATCATACATGGGCCTTCATGCTACGATGCATGGATTGTAAAAAAATCAACAGTTACATTGTTGCCATTTAATATGTAGCCTCGCTGGAATAAAGACATACACTAAATATACATACATACATACACATACATCACACCATAACATACTAATACATTTTATCATTTTCCATACATAAATTCCTTATCAAGTTAGTGAGTGGGCCTTACGATACATTTTCCGACAAACAGGTTTCCCGATGAGCTTTAGCGACCAAAATTGCTGTCGCAATTCCTACAAAAATTACCACAGATAATTGTTATCCCATGGACAGTTTTTATTATAATACAGACAAAAGAACCATCCACGGAGAGTCACTTTGATGTCTCCTCACGGGGTGCAAGATATAGCTAAATACATTGTTGCTGCTGGCACTATGTTTAGTCTATGTCATATTTTTTTACCCAAGCCTAAGAGTGCTTTGAAATCACATGGGAAGAAGGAAAATAACTTTTGTAACAATAGAGGTTTTCAGTCTGCAATATTGTATATTTTGGTACGTATTTTGTAAGTAGGAGACCCTGATGGTCCTTTGGTTACGTCCTACGCGGTAAGTGTAACCTTATTTTGGGCTAATTGGGTCGAATTGTGTTGGTTATTGCTCTAAAAACGGTATATTAAGTCAAATATGCCTGGGGTTAGTGACTATGAAATATGTGCGGGGCTCCTATTATCGGGCGTTTCTTAATTCAGCTAGGATTACGCTAGGGTTAGATAAATCTCTGAATATACGGGCGTAACTGCTACTTATAGACCAGAGCTGTAAGATAATAACGTTATTTAATCAAAAATCAGTAAATGATCAAATGGTGATGCAACACATTGTATTTATGCAAAATAAACCACGTTTGGCTTTACATACGAAACGTGCAGTATCCATAACTTAGGCGAAACGAACAGTTCTTCCGTGATAATTGATTTATGTCATGTTGACAAATGCATGCGGTAGCCAACAAAGAAATAAGTTTTTTTTCGGTTCTTCAAAGAGCATAAACAAGATAAAGTTAGTTAAGAGACTTTGAAAATAGAAAAGAATGCATTGCGGTTGAACTAAGTATTAATTTGAGGTAAGAATACGTGTCTTATGGTACTAAACGATTCATAGTTGTCCTTCCGCTACCCATCCTCTAGTCGAGGCTCGCCCAAAGTAGCCTTGGGCTGTTGGGGTAGGGGTGTCAGCCGAACCTCGCATATATACATACATACATACAGACATACATACATACATATATATATATATATAGAGAGAGAGAGATATATATAGATATATATATAGAGATAGAGAGAGAGAGAGATATATATATCTCTATATATATATATCTATATAGATATATATATATATATATCTATAGAGATATATATATATATATATATATATATCTCTATATATATATATATATATCTATATATAATCTATATATATATATATATATCTCTATATATATATATTTATATATATATATATATATATATATAAGACTTGGTTACATGAAAGGATATACAAATATGTCCACATAAAATCAGGGCACTTTTTCTTTCAAAATGTTTACAAATATTTTGGTTTGACTCTTTTGATATGATAGTTTAGTCTTAATAACGTACAAAGATAATCTTTCAGGAATTATTTCTTAAGAATTTTTATATTGTAGCGAAATTGAATTTTAACAACCAGCCATTCGTTGATATTACCTGATAAATCTTCCTTTCAACCATATATACTTTAGCCCAAATTGTCAAAATAATGTTTAAACATGAGCGTAGAATATGTCTATCTACAACTTTGAATCAGTTCGCGAAATGCTGCCAATTAGCTCTTTTGAACCAAGTGGAGCCAGCGCTCCCTTTTGGTTCTCGAAGATGGCATTTCCAATGTAGAAAATTCGATGATAAAACCTTATCTTCACGATGTCAACCTGATTTAACAAGTCCAATTTAACAAGCAATCAGTATTATGCATCGCATTAAGAGTCTCAGGAATCTGTAAATATGCATAATCGCCTTAAATGTGCGAGGCGATTAAGTTTTCCGACTAAATTCCAATATGGCGGCGAGATTGCGCAACGTAATTAAGATGGAAACGGACTTGTTATGATGATGAATAAAGGAGAGGAAAAGGCAACTAGGTCGGAAAGTTATAAGGTATAAATCTAGTATAAACTGACTCGCCTGCGAAATGTATTATCAGACAGATGATGGTATGATAAAAACTTAGCAAATTTCACGCGGTCGTTTTTTGACAACCACCAGAATTCGGAGTGGAATTTCGCCGAAAAGTTAGAAGTTATTCGAAAGTGTTCTCCCAGTAATTGGTAAAAACCCATAGCAGTTTAATTCTGTCAATACTCTCACTGTTGGTGGCTTTAAATTCTTCTCAGTACGTATTTTTCACGTGATAAGTTAGCATGCTTGTCAATATACCAATGAACGGTGGGTTTTCCTGTTAGACCAACAAGGGAGTACCCGATCGACTGTAGGTATATTGGGCTACTGCCAATGGCTCATGATGATCATATTTACCACAAATATTATAATTCTTATCCATAATTTCAAAATTTCTATATTCCGCAAATATACGCAAATATATATGGGCACGAAAGGTTAAATTTATACATATACATTAGTATCTTGACCATTCGTGGACAAGAATCAGACATTTGTGTACAATGAGCATAACATATTACATCAATTGTAATGCAAAATCAATAACGTGGGAGTGAATCATAAAAAATATATGTGCCAACTGAATATTATAAAAATTACCTCCATACTCCGTCCGTCACTCATTATTGTAAACTGAAGTAGGCTATGAAGACAACGTCAAATGGCACAGTCCTTCGGCAATTAATGACCATACGACAAAGTAAGAAGTGAAACCTTCCAAACATGATGAAAACCTAGGAGTGTTTGATGTTTGATGGCAATGAAGCCGCACATGAATTCTTTTTGTAGGTCCGCAAATCCACAGCTTCGACAAGTTGGCCAACGTCGTCTATCTAATGACGCCCCCCATTCTTAACCAATGGACTAGGTATATCACAGAAGTAAACGTTATACACTCGTCAATTAATATCTGGTATATTTGACTATATCTGATATATTTGCTTTGCAAACAAACCATGAACATCAGCGTTTTTTACATAGCAGTTGTTCAAGACATTGAAAAACAGGTGTAATACTGACTGTTCCATATGGTATTTATTCCAACATGCGTACATTGAATACAGTTATGAGTAACTTCTATATTGCCTCACTGATGTTCGGTTGCAATAATTAACTTGACGTTCATTATGGCGTTAATCAAACGATTTTCCCTGTTGTATTCTCGCTAGATCTGCTTTTGCCACATTTAACCAATTACCAAGTAAATGAAACGATTCATCATAGTGTAACGACGTTTTGGATTTTGTCTTTTTGCCACAATTGCCACAATAATGTACAACAATATATATGATGATTGCACGTGGCAACTTTACCTACATTGTCAACGCATCAGTGCAAACTCCGCGTGGCCTTCGATCAATGACAAAGCCTGTCTTCTACAGCTGTTTGCATCTTTCGGTTGTGAATACGCGCGAGCTATGCCAATCGCAGCAAAACAAAATGCGAATATCGGCTTCAACCTTATAACGATCCAGCGTAATGGTGGTGTTCCGAACTAAAGTACCTTACAGAGCACGCATTTTGGAATCTTTTCTTTATGATTTGCACCATATTATACCGTCGCATTAGACGAAAATTATACAACTACAAACTAACGTTGCGGTCGCGTTTATGGTTATAATCCTTCTTAATCATGAATATATGTAAACCTTTGTCACACCACAATCGGTCACACGTTCAATAGGGATACAGTTCTATCATGCAACTTCTCTTTTGATTATAGTGTACCATATAATCCACCAAACTTGCCTTATCATCATTATTTACGTTAAAGACTGTATTATCGCTGAGTTTGTAAACTTATTATGGTTCCGCTGCGGAACTTAAGCACAGTGCAGGAGGTGATGCGCCTCAAAGGGGCGTGTCTGATATGGATGTGCCAGACCTTATCTAGCTTCGACTTTACAGTTGGTGAACGTTACATGTCATTAGCACTTAATGTTTTAATCTTATGTATTCCAGACAATGTTAGGTTTGTATTGTGACTCTCGCTCTCCAATAACATGCCCCTTCAGATTGAAATCATTAATGTGTGTACATCATGTTGTGTTGATCAAACGAAAGCTTATATCAATGAGAATATAGATCTACTTAAACATGATATATATTTGTATTCCTTTACATGTATATTGGGTGTTTAAATCTGGGCAGGGAAGAAGATTTCAATACTGATTACGTACAAGCACATTGACCGGACACCAGAAAAAAAACGTTTGACCCGTTTGGTAAAACTGGAGGCGACGGTGATGCATGCAATGTCTGAAGATGAATTTAAAGAATTGCTTAATAATGTGGCTCATAGAAATTCCTGAGATCGGAAAAAGATATTTAAAGAGCAGTGGTCATGTATGCAACTTTTTTGACAGCATCGGAATCACGTTGTCTGCCTGAACGGTGATACAACTGCTACCGAACATTGATACGCAGCTCACCTTTCCCACATTACACCTGATTGGGTGAGTAATTGTCACGATGGTGGAGAAGAGACTTGGTGGCCATATTGACGACAGTTAAGCAAGTTCAGGAGGTACGATGGTACCATTCCCTGACTGTTTTCTAGGTTATAATAAAAGCGCGAAACATTTGCTGACGAGAAGTGTCATATTAGAAGCATCAAAAAGCAGCATATAATTGCTTATGTCCAATCTGCGATCATAACAAAACATTTCCTGACCCATTGTGATCTAAATGTTAGATGTTGTATGCGTACTTGTCTTTAGGTTTCCACTGCAACCCTAACATGTGAACGTTGTTCCTTATGGGGCGGTGCTAGAGCCTAAGTCAGACTCAGGTGTTAAACAAGACGTGGAGTCTATCAAGCTGTAGACTATGCACCGCCCAATACAAATATTAAATTTTTAGTGAAACTTTCGTAGTCTGGCAACAGTAACGTTTGAGTTCGATAGAATATCTAGATATTCAGATCAGATAAAGAACAAGTTGTCTATTAGTTCATACTTAAATACACAAGTTGTAAAGTTCCCTATTTGCCTATTTTCCACCAACCTACTACAACCATAGATTATACGTTGTAATATACGGGAAAGAGTATAAGTGAATACAAGTGATGATGACATATACGTAGAGGTAATAAAGGCGG
>CM067344.1:4958645-4963645 GCA_034190875.2 Urechis unicinctus
GGAATGAATAAATGTGATAGATTGGTATGGGCGAACTGCGTTGTTCAAAGCTGAATGCTCCTCACATGTCACCATTATGGTAATACATGGTTCCTGCTGGGGCACAAGAGGTTTAGGCTTATCATCAGCAATTATTTCGGTCAGTTACTTAGCAATGTCGGCAAACAGTTAATCCCGGACTTCTAACCAGCAGTCAACTACATCCCAAGCCTCGAGGACAATATTCCTTGTCTATGAGTAAATTAGGCATACATTCATATTAGCCAAGACCTCCTTATTTGCCCCATTGCTAAGAAAGAGATGGGGTAAGCACATAGTACTTGCGGGATCATTGATAGGGCGATGTGACTACGTGAAGCTGTGTCAATCACACTGAAGGATTTAGATAGTGGTTTGTTTAATCGCCTGCCAAGCTGCAAAGGCAAAACAAACCATAGTGTACCGTTAAAAGCAAGGAGACAAATTTTATGACTTCTTCGTTTTATATTGCCAACATCGTTGGTTTGTTTATTGAACAAACACTTTTACAAAACATACAATCAGCTATGATAATAATTGCGTTGTAGTATAACGTTAACATCATCTATTTTAATTCTTAAATTAATTCATATAACATTTTAGTCAATAACATTTATTGCAGCTAAGCAATGACCCATTTGAGGCTATATATCGCAGTACAACAGTCATTTACATCATTGCTTGACACAAATATACTGATTGCAGCTGTCTGTAAATACTATATAGACTAGGTAGCGTAAATGCTAGCAACGTACACGGGTGAAGAGTTACAGCTTCAAGTCTGCTAGTAATGTATGCTATTCATTTGATTCGCTGATACATTTACCTGAACATACATATCCTTGTTTACTTGAGTCTGAACATTTGCAAAACGTGGCAGTTTTGATAGAGTAACTCGCTTACAAATCGTAACCATTGCTTCCGAAATGCGCAGTAGATTAAGAAATTGAATGATGAGTTAAGCACTTCGAGAACATTACTTATTTCACTAACCATGTAGGGAACTGATGGGCAGTTCTGTGTTTTATAGCGCCAAACTATCTGCACTATACGTGCGGGTGAATTGCAAACCATGAACCCCAATATGACAAGAATTAAAACCAGGGTTATATTGTTGTCACTGCTTTCGTTTTGTACTGTACCTACCCTGAGGCGGCGTTTCCGCCGTAGAATCCTGCGATAAGAGATAGTCAGCTTGGTGTTGAGAACGGCCAGTAAAAGCAAAGGGAGGGCAAAGCACATGATGTAATACGAAACATCGAAATAGAGTAACTTGTAGATGTCACTATCGCCGATTGTTGTACGTACAAAGGTGTAGCTGCCACTTTCGCTTGAGTTTTCCCCGTAAGTCTTGTATGCGATTCTAGTCTCGAAATAGCGCGGAAGGTTGTAGATAAATGAGCAAATAAGAACTGCTCCTACTCCCCGTTTGACGGCCGCCAGGGAGCACACCGCGGTTGCTTGGTAAGGCTTACATACTGCGATATAGCGATATAGCGACTAACTGCAATCAGCACAGTCATCCATATGGTGGCAGTTTGTCCCGCAAATAGAAGGGGATACGAATAGAGTATCACATAAAGCCAGGTGGCGTGTAGGTTTAGAGCGAAGTAACTGAATAGTTCGCCCAGTGAGAACTGTAGAAACCAGAGACACAAGAAGAAGTTGTCTGTCAATGCCAAAGCTTGCAGCATGAATGATGCTACTGGTGTACCGTTATCCTTGATGAGTACAACAAACGACACAGTGTTGCCGATCAAACCTAGCAGACACAAACTGCCAGCAACGAGGGTGTGCATGATCAACTTGGTGAATGCCTTACACTCGTTATCTGCGTAGGGAGCGTTGGTAGATGCAATCTGGTTGAAATCGGAGGTGATATTCCAATCCATGATTAATTGTCAAACGTTATTGGTGGAATATTGTATAGCGACGAAGCATCTGACTGGCTGCCACGATCAAATCTACAGCCTAATATCATAAAGGGCTGCTTAAGTAGAGTATTAAGTCCGCCGTTTGTTACGAGAAACCTGTCAGACATAAGCGCACACTAGATTACTAAGTTGAAGGGTCCCTCTCATCTTGATTTCATTCCATTAATTCTACACTTTAGATGGCTGCTCAATAATTCGCAGGTCACTTACCTGATGGGGTTGGGTGACTACCCTTAGCTGGATAACTCGAGCCAACTGCCATTAGGGACTTTTGCTCTCTTACACGAGGAATATGCCAATCAGCGGTGGCATATCTCTTACGTCATCTTGAGGTTTTATATCCTGACTCTCATTTTCTTTTAGCGACTGTTGCTGCTGCTCTCCTCAGCAGCTACTGGAGGAGCGCATGGAGTGTAGCACAGCTCGAGCCGTGTCTTTGTCACCAGACTGCGCCCTGTTTTTGATTGTCCAATAAGCAACTCGCAGCAATCAGCAGCCGCTTGTCTGCGTGGGATTGTGCCAGGATCAACTTAATTTTACAGGAGGCGTTCGTTGTCGAAAATACGTTACCAGCAACTCACGTGCATTGCTTTGTCATTGATCATTCATCTTGTTACTCAATGTTCGGTATTCTGTTGCTGGGGACTGGGTTCGCAAATGTGGGCGACGGGCATGTGCTTAGAAAGAACTGGTGATGCCCAGGCATTACAATCATCCTATGTCAACGTTGCCATGTAATAACATTGCTGAAAGCTACGCATTTCCCAGGTCTCGTGTCGAATAAAAAAAATTCGCATTAATTCGAATATGTTAAACATCTGGTTTTGCGAAGATCTTGAACGGGTAGAAAATAGTGCATTATACATGATAAAAATATGAACCCAGAACCCTTTAAACCCAGACCACTTTTCAAGAGTCTTTGATGGGCGTCTTTGCTCGTCTCTGAAAGGGTATTTATACAGAATGTTATTTGGCTGCGCTAGTAACAAAGCCTCACCATGAGGTGGTGCTTTACCAATAAAATAAACTCTGATTTAGAGGCGACTGTGCACTCGCACACATATAGAAAGCTAACGAGCAACACCACAACTAGATGACCGAAGTGTGATCCACATTAGTTATCTGTGTGCAACCGCAAATCAATCCAAAGCGCGTCCATCGACATTATCATCCGTAATAGTTAAAGGCTATGACTGATCATAGGTAACTTTGATGATATCCAGTAATGTCATATAAAATGCGTAGCACACACTACACGAACTAGGGCATGCTGCTTACCACAAATATCTAACGCACTTTGGATCCGTTCAGATTAAAGGTGTATAGTTGACAATTTAAAGCAATTTTGTATGATCATATTCGGTATTACTCCTTAAGGTTACTTAACGCAGGTCTGTGCAGCATCGCCGATATCAATATATTGCGCATTTCATCTTTAACCTACCACGCCACGTTAGTGCAATACCTAACACGAAAGGTAACTCAATCTTAACCAAAGAAATGGTAATCATTGTTACCATCAATACCTACGAACCATAATGGCCTTTATTTGAGGAAATAAGCAGCTTTCAGCGATTGAGGCATTGAGCAAGACATTTGCATAGTAAAGTTGAAATATATTCTCCAGGGATAACTTATATCAATGATAAAGTGTATTTGTATGGAAATATCGTTCCATCCTTGCGTTACGTCATGATATATGTAGCCTTCTATGTCAGTTGTATATTGTTGTTGAAGTCACAATGCATAACTATTTTGCTCATGGGCGCTCTGATCCTTCGCTGCATTATGGATTAGTCTGCTTCACCTAGTTGACTATACCTGCATACCACAGTGCCTATTAATCACTGATGAAATATATATGATAGAAAAAAAGTTTTTAGACATTGTGCGCTGCACTGGAAATATAATAGAAGTCGTAATCAGTCATATTCATTTTAATAAATGCAATATACAACTTTCCAGAGGCAACAAGTGCTATTTGGCACTTGTTGTTCTGCAGAGATATTGAACTAGAATAATTAATTGCATATAATGCTTTTAGCATATTCTTTTACAGGATACGTCATTATTATATTGTTATTTTCATGCACTGTTGCCTCCCTGAATTGACATGTTGCTGTAGTTTTGTGACACATAACCTGATTATGTGCTGCCCGTGTGGTGTTGCTAGTTGTTGTTTGCTGCTCTGTATGTAGGATTTAATTAACATTGCTCAATCAATTGGCTGTCATCCGCCTGATTCAATGTAGGTGTCTTCGTTTAAGCTTTTTGACAGAATGGCTGCCATAACAATAATCGCAATCGTCATATTTAAATGTACAACGTTTCTCAGACATGGTGATGTAAATCGCCATTCACCCATTAAAGGGTAATATTTAGGTGCGTGCCCAATGGCTTTTGTGAAATTTCCGGCAATGCACTCTCATTTGCTGATGTAAGTAATATTTGGTAGAAGGGCATTGCGGAAGTAGTCTTCTAATGATCGAATCACTCACACAATCATTCGGTCCAATTAAATTAAGCACATACTTGAATTACTCATTGCTGCTCATTTAATTGTGTCCTTGCTCTTTGCCATTCGTGCAATTAAGGAGCGTGTTCAAATGATGAAAAATAGCGTTTTCATGAAGTAAATTATCTATTGTTAGATAGTTGCAGACAGAAAATTATGTATGCCATCGGATATGTGAGAAAATATTCGCAAATTATCTAAAGCTCATAAATATATGCAAATAATTTGTAATTGGTTATTGACAGAAACATCGAAATTCATAGGGGTATGAATTGACAAATAATTCAGGCTATGCAGAAGAGCTACACTGCACTTATAAGGCAACAGCAGCTTGCGCTTTGGAACAATTATCCAGTTACTATCTTGATGTCTTTGTAACCTGTTTACCAACAATCCTTTATTCAATCAAGCAACATCTGTTAAGAAGAACGACTAGAAGATGGCATAAAATTAAGTACATAGCACTAGAGCAGCCTAACAAAGTACAACAACATGCTTAATGGTAGCACTTGAGCATACCGTCCTGTTGAGCA
>CM067344.1:4966145-4968645 GCA_034190875.2 Urechis unicinctus
CATGTCACTTTTTTGTCGCTTGATTAGGTACTCCTAAAAGCCTGGTTCATTTCAGTGTATTCAGTTGGCAAAGACAAGGAAGAAATAATGCAGGTCTGTTTATTTATTAGTACTTATTGTTAATGAAATAATTATGCTATTGTTATCTAACTCTGACGCCCAAACAAATACCATTTATCAAGCGACGTAATGTGTTACTTATTACCCATGCCACATTTGACACGGACAGACATTTATAAGAGCTACCAATAGGTCTCACAGACAACACCAGCCCGCGTTTAGTATAGCACAGTCACGAGATTGCGAACGTAATGTACATTTGATGTAATATTGTATTAACTGCATTGGTCGCCGTGTCAGTGGAAATTCTGCTACTTTGTGCTTCTTAAAATACGAATTACGATCTTCGCGATAAACGATTTTATAACCTTAAACTGGCTCAGCGCTCGAAGTTAGACAATAATTATTGGCCAAACCTACAAAACTGTTGCTGTGCATACTTTGTAGTTTCTATCAATTGCTCTTGACAGATTTCTGTCCAATGCTGAAAGCTTCCAATCATTTCCAGAATTCTCCTTAAAAGCAACATTTCGAATTCCGTATTCGTTCATCCTGAGCCTAATTATTAACAATTTGTATTGATAACTGAAATCAAACGGATTCGCGGCGAACGTATCTGAACGTAAGCTTGCAGACGGAAGGGCTGGTGGTGCACTTCATTAAGATGGACCAGTAACATCCATGCCTTGTTTGCTTAAGCAAATTGCTTCATTTATATGTCATGTAGATTCACTCCTTTCTAGCATATGAATTCTCGGAAAGCTTTTATTCTACCGTAAAATATCCGACCGGAAGTCATGAGCGATAGTTTTAGAATATGTCGAGTAACGGTGACCGAGACATAACGGCTGCGAGGTAACTGTACTGAGATGTTTTATGAGGACTCATTATCTAATTGGATTTTGTGGATTATACCTAGAAGCACAAATCAATATACAATGACAATGTGCTTGAGTTGACTGCAAACGCTACAAGTGAAATGTCACATACTGTGATTTTTGGATGCGTTTATAATGTTGACATTCTACATCAATTATTATTGGGAGAACGTTACCCTTGACACAGCAAAGAATAGAATGTGACATCAGTATCTAGGTCCTCCTCATTGTAATAACTGGCTATCTGTATCAATCGTTTTCTTTATTGACAAACAAAACGTACGGTGTAGCGCGTCACAAATTTCCATTCTAAGTGTTCAGGTATATTGCATTTATAGACTAGGTCTTAAATCAACCCGCACGGAAACGGGTAATTGCTTCTTGGTATGACGTCCTTAGTAATCATAATTGCATATCAATTCATCCAACTACCTGTCTTCAGCACGAGGGTTATATTGATGATTGTGTGATTGCCTTGCCCAATATGGAGGCTGCTTGTGGTAAAAATGTCATTTCAAGAATAATATAACATGTCCTGCTTAATAACTGTCAGACACGTTTCATTCTTAATCAGCTTATGATATTGTGCATACGTGCCAAATAACACTATCAAACAGCATGAAGGGCTGAAATAATCTGCTCAGGTATTCTGGCAATGACAGATTACAACTTATTGGAATATTGCAGCAAATTGACCATCAATAATTTTCTAAGCTAGACAACAATTACCAATTAAATAAACAGTTGTCTCAATTCAGAAAGTGTCGGATATTTGACTGTATAGCAATGAACCGATTCATTTTGTATCTGCAAAATATGCTTCTTCAACACCAAAGCAATAGCATTGCTAGAGAAAGAAAATTTGATCCCAAACTTATACCGTGACATTGTTATTCAGATTCATATGGTAGACACAGATAATACAAAACACAAAAATATCTGATATTGTAACGCAGGTAAGTGAGGATGTTCAATATGCTTGTTCGCTCTCTTAGGTGAGACTATACGCCCGACATACACCCCATGCGCGGAAAAAACTGCCACATCCATGCTTATGGGACGATGGTCCAGAACGGTACCACTGAGGCATCAGATCAGGTACACCTCTTTTCAGAAATGATGTACAGCGGCTGACATTGACATTACTGGTGATATATGGTATATATAGATTGCTGGGTACTATGCTGTCGCTTAACATAGGCATAGATTATTTGTTCAAACAGCAATGTCAAGGATGCTTATCCTGCAATGGAGGACCCAGGTTGAACTATTCCTGAGCTGCCATATAATGTTGTGAGCCCATCAGTGAGCAGCAAGGTCTTGGAAGGATTCAATCATGATGAATAATTGTATAGAAATGACTGCATACAAACGTAGTTTTGAGTTAAATTAGGATATTGATATTGAGTTCATATATCAACATCGTAAGTCTTGGATATGAATAACCAGATATTAATGATCTCATATTGTATTTAGCTGGGCAGAATACTAATCAGGGCGAAATTGATGTAAGATAAAAGTCCAGAGAACCCATTACAAGTTTTAGCGGAAGTGAATAAGTC
>CM067344.1:4973645-5158645 GCA_034190875.2 Urechis unicinctus
GATCAGGGAGTCAAGGCGTCAATGTGAACTCGCTGGGCTCCGCAACCA
Organism: Urechis unicinctus; assembly: GCA_034190875.2. Taxonomy (NCBI): domain Eukaryota; kingdom Metazoa; phylum Annelida; class Polychaeta; order Xenopneusta; family Urechidae; genus Urechis; species Urechis unicinctus. The sequence continues at coordinate 4,973,694 of CM067344.1, forward strand.
CCGGAAACGGGAATTGGGCACGCTGACAGTGCACAATCGTAATCTCCAATGTTAAGTCACGCTTGTTAGCCAGACGCCAGCATCCTCTAGATGATTTAACTACCTCATCAACTTCGTTTAACTCGGGTGATCAGAGGTCGGGTGATAAGAGATCGTTAAGTAATCAGGATTATGCCGTTACAGTCGATGGTATTTAAAATCGATCGATGGCAACGCGTCCCTTTTAACGAGGCGATTCGTCTGGAATGTCCCGATTAACGGAGTGAAATAGCATTGCTTGGAATGGTTTCCCGGTGTGCGTCCCCATCATCGAGAATCCCCATTGGCGAGGTCCCGTTTGACGAGGTGGCACTGTAGACGATTTGTATAAATCACTGTGGCTCCCACTTTTCAGCTCGATATGGTTGTTTGTTTGTCCATGGAGGCGTCTCCGTTGTTCATCATAACGCTTGATCATCCAATGTGGCTCACAGACAGACATAACTAAGAGTTTGTGGCACATCTATTTGAAACCAGCACTGCTTATTACAATTATGCATATTAAATGACATTTCAAGCATAATTAAGAGGTGGTACAAGGGCCATGGAACTTGCGCTGCTCATTCAAATTACTTCAAAAGTAGGGAACGTCCCACTGGCAGCTTTGACTTAAGAACTTCTTTCTTCCCTGAAACCAGCAACATGTACATATATTAAGCAAATTACTTGGCACCACTACTCCAGACCTAACAGTTCTATTATTTAACCAAAACTGGAGGCAAGAGATGTGTGGTTCAGATTGATGGGTCATCCCACATAATTTTAGGTAGTGTTCCTTGCTGGTACAGCTATATCCTACCATTTGTCTGAATGAATGATCTAGAACAACTCCAGGTGTCAAAGTGAGGTTGTGTGTGAGGGTAGTGTCAAATGAATAGTGTCACATGCATTCTGTATAAGATAGTGACCATAAATGTTTTACAGACTAAATTGCTGTTGAACTCAAGATTGCAGCACCTCAGCAGGTTTTAGATTGACCAGGACATCTTCAGAAAGATGCGCAGAACAATAAGAGAGATTATTTTAGAGCTTCACAGATTGCACATTGAGTCAGTGTAGCTACAACTTTTGTAATAATCTGTCTGCAGTGTAATGCTGAGAATAGAAGATATAACTTACTGATAAAGCATCAGATAAAGTTACTTAATCATGAAACATCACATGGCAGTGCATGGCTAATCTACAAGCTGAATAACAATTCAGCCTACATCACAATTGTGCAACAATTGTATATAATATATGACATCTACCATAACAGAAATACTGGGAATAATCTGTCTGTCAAATTTATCCTGATTAATACAGTATATTCTGAAGTATATATACCATACCTGGGCGTAGTTTCCTTAGACTGGGGGATCTGAACAGAACTTCTGAAGGCAAGTCGTAGAGCTTGGGTCTGCCTTGTATCCCATTCGAAGCGGTCTGAACGTGCATTGATATATTGTTTTCACATTTCGCTATTAGTTTCTAGTTATAGCAGACTTGTAATGACTTTCATAATATAGCACAGGCCTTTATAGACCATGCATTGGGTAGTGCCTTTTATATGAAGGTCACTTAACTAGAATTCATTTATAATGCAAAAACACCCTTTCTTTGGTTTATACCTTGCCACTAGTTAACGGATCACAGAGGAATGAAAAATACTCACTTGTATCTTTGATGCATGTTCTGCTCGAGACATCCTGATCTGACTCCCGAGTAACTAGAAATCAAGTTGTTTTGTTGGCATCGTTAAGTCTGGGGTCTACAGGGCTTGTTGTTCTAGTCAGACTTGTGGCATAAATGGTACCTGATTGGGCTGCTGGTTCAGTATCTAATAAACAAAAGCACATACATTTTACAATATGCATTGCAAAATTAATATAATTGACACACAACAGACTATGCATTAATTCAGATGTAAACAATGAGAAACAATGCATATTTCTGCCATTGCTACAAATTTGTTCATCATTATGTGACCTGCATATTTTGTGAGTTTTCAGAAAAATTTAATTGATAATTTGATAAAAATCGGACCATGTTACAAAAATGTCGGCATGGTTGAACGTGCGGTACAAAATTGAAAAATACTTCATCATACAAGCAAACAAACCGACTGTGTCAAGGCAATCAATTTGTGCCAAGTACACGCCCACTTTAGTTATGGTCAATTCAGGCAGTATTCTCTGATAGGTTCCTAAGCTAACATCTGACCTAGGTACCTATATTAATGAAACATATGTGGGTAGATTTGTGGAAATATACATATCCGATTGGTTCAAAATAGAATTTCTTCCATATTCACAGTACATGGGCCCAAACTTTAACAGAGCTCTATATAAATGACAATGCATTTCAATGTGCATCTTTATTATTTTGTTATTATATGGTATTCAATGATCCAACAGTGTTGAATACTGTGTGAATAATGTATATTTAGTAGTTTGTCAAGCAGATACCTGACTTTTACGGTCGCAATTGACCCAGACAAATCTCTCAAAGCCCTATAGCTTCGGCGCCATAGCAACCTGGGTCCTTGGGATATTTCATATTGCGACTTTGTCAAAGGTTGGCGAATCTGAGTAGGTCACGTTTTTTTAAGTTAGTCGATATGGAATTAACCTGATTTACAAATTCAATTGGACTGTTGTAGTCATTTGCACGATTCACAGCCATTTGGCGTGTGTGACAGAAACTGTTGTCATGCTTAAAATACTTTAAAATGTGTTTATGTCATCCCGCTGAATCTATCATCCCTGCTTATTGGAACATCCCAATGAACTATTTGATCAGCATTGTTTGGGAAACTCTCCTCTTCTCTCCATCCCGTATCTTTTAACAAATACGGAAGAACTCATGTTACTCAGAATACAACAAAGAGGGTGTTATTCGAGGAGATATGCTTACTACGTAAACGATAGTAATCGATCTGTGGAATAAACAGTTACCACAGTGTAGGATGATAGTCGCCTGGTGGGTAAAGACAGAAGTGCATTCTCGCGTTGAACAAGGATGCGTATGGGGTTTAGAAACATACAGCGCCACAGTTAACTGGGTCACTGGAGTATACGAAGGTGTCTGGGGGTATATGAATCGTTTGGAGGTCTTAGCAAACTGGATGGGCGCATAGGCGCTCGTGTCCCGCAGAGCGCGAGAGCAGCTTTTTTGTGGGGAACAGCAAAATAACGCTGCTGGTGGTTATGTGATATCAATGGCTAATAATGAGTGGCTGTTTCTCAATGAAAGCATTTAGAGGGGTTAAAAATAAGTGTGCAAACATTCGTCGATTCTATGAAATCAATAATACTATCACTTACCTTTCCCAATGTAATAGTAGGTTGGTGATAAGAGTTACTTTTGAATTAACATGAGACCTTTAGCAGTAAATAAACACATATCCCATTGTATACCATTTATGGTGCATCCATGACTAATCAAGAATATACATAGTGATATACATCTATATCAGGACTGCCATAAAGGTAAAATGATATGCTGAAATGAAAATGCAACATATCTATCAATTGTTGTTAAATAGCTCAGTTTACATGGACTTGTTATTTTCCAACCTTTCTGCTTAAACAATTAACTTGCTCTATAGCATGCTACCTACAGTGACTTCAAAGGCCAATTAACACCAGCCTCTGTGTATAGGATTCATAACATTATACATCAAAGTCTTAAAAATTATTGATGACAAGTAATTAACGGAGTTATTCGAGATACTAGTTTTTCACTTATTCGATTACCTTGACATAAGTTTCAGATCAATGTCGGATCAAAACCTCTCCGTTTTTGCGCATTATTGACGCCTTACAATTGGCAAAAAATTGTTTACATGCATACATACATTATGATAAACGCGACTAACCAACATGACTTGGCGTAGCGATTAGCCAAGGCTTTAAGGTAAAGTACCTCAACATTGAACAGATTTCATTTATATGTCAGATTGAGTATACTACACAATATATCCAATCTATCGAACCAGCGTTGTCATGATTTAGATCAATCACAAAATGTCACAGTGGGCAATATTAGAAAGCCCAGGCTAAGAACCCAGGTTATCGAATGCACATTAGCGACATTATATATATTTTCTCGCTATCATCTGATTGACTTGGGTTTAAGCGTCTTAAATAACGCCATAATATATTCAAGAGTTGTGGTTATTGCTTACCAAATCGTAAGATATTTTCGGCCCGCAACGCAGCTTCATCTCAAAGCACGAGGTGCCTTACGAATTATCCGATCAGCCGAAGCGTTTCGGTTTTCAGGGCGAATATATATCATTGGAAAACGTCAAGACCAAATATATATATTTTTAATTCCCTCTGTCGAATGTCACGTGGATGGAATATATTGGTGAAGGAAGTAATTCTAAGCAATATATCAGAAGTTGGGATTATGATATATCGGATAATAACCAGAAACAAGCTGTTAAATGCAAAATGGTCGTCAGTCCAATGTAAAAATTTTTTCAAACGTCCCCAACTACCACCTGCGCGATGCAAGGGCTAAAGTCTTGCAATAGATGAATGTGAATAGAGATAATTTACCAGGTAACACAAATTGTAAAAAAAAATTTGCAGAACAAAGCACTTGACTATTTTGGCACTGACATCGTGTGCCAAGATGTGACTGTATGCCAAAATAGCAGGCCGATTGTATCAAAAAGGTCGCATTCGTATAAATATATATATATATATATATATATATATATATATATATATATATATATATATATATATATATGTATATATATATATATATATCTAGTATATATAGATACATATATATATATATATATATTTATATATACATATTTATAAATATATACCTGTATATACTTAAATTATATACATATGTATATATGCATATATATATATATATTTATATATATACATATATATATATATATAAATGTATATATATCTATATATCTATATATACACATATATATATATAGAGAGATATACATATATATATATATAATTAGATATATATATATCCATATATATATATATACATATATATATACATATAAACATATATATATTTACATATATATATATATATATATATATATATATACATATATATAAATATATTTATAAAAATATAGATATTTATGTATATGTTTATATATATATATATATGTATTTATATATATATATATATATAAATATATATATCGGTCTATATATATATATATGGATCTGTATATCTCTATATATATTTATATATATATATATATATATATATATATATATATATAGTCTATATATCCATGTATATATGCTTATATATCTATTTTCTATATATATATGTAGCTATATATATAAATGTATATATATATATCTATATATATATACATATACAGAGAGAGAGAGATATATAAATATATATATAATATAAAAAATATATATCCATGTATATATATATGTACATAAATATATATATATATATATAAACATATATATATATATATTTACATATATATATATTCATATATGTATATGTATATATATATATATATATATATATATATCTCTCTATATCTCTATATATATATATATAGGGTATATATATAGGTATCTATATATGTATCTGTATATCTATATCTATATATCTATATAGTATTTTTTTCTCTCTCATTTAATCTCTATCCGCTGATGTATCTATATATCTATATATAAATAATCTATCTATCTATATATATATATATCTATATATATATATATATATATATATATACATATATATTTAAACCCTTTATTTATACCATATATGTTTATACCACCCAAGACGCCTGTATACATGAATAAGTCCTGGCGACAGAACAAGGAATCAAATAGATTACATCATGATCAAGATACGATGGAGGTAAAGCGTTCTCAACGTAAAGACACGACCAGGAGCAGACTGTGGCAGCGACCACCAATCGGTGACCTGCAAGATGAGACTGAAGCTAAAAAAGAAGCAACGCCATACAGCTCCAATCCGCATTGACGTGTCTAGCATCCCAGAGCAGTTCAATGTTCAAGTTCACTCCTCTCCTACTTAAGGACGAGACTGAATGCACTCCTAACGAACTTTGGGATGAGAGGAAAGACATCATAACCACAGCTGTAAAAACCCATCTACCAACTAGGAAGAGGCAGAAACAGCCCTGGATGTCTGCCACAGCTGTAGAGATTGCGGAACAGAGAAGAATGGCAAAGATCGTTGAAGATGATCGGAAATGGAGAAAGCTAAACCATGACTTCAACAAGCAAGTGAGTGAGGATAAGAAGACTTTTCTGTAAGAAAAGTGTCTACAGATGGAAGACAGTAACATTAACGCAAAGAAGGTGTTCAGATTGGTAAAAGAAATTACTGGCAAGTGGTCGGCGCAGGCATACGTCATTAATGACAGCGATGGAAATACACTAACGGAGGAAGAAGACATCAAGAAGAGATGGGCTCAATACTGCGAAAAACTGTATGAGAAAAATCAGCAGGACCAAGATGTCATGTTACAGCCTTGCGCAACGAAAGAGCTACCACCAACGAGAGAGGAAGTCGAGTGTGCACTGAAACAAATGGAAAATGGAAAATCACCAGGAATAGATGAGATACCAGCTATGCAAGAGAATCTGGACAGATCTGGAATTGCCGAAGGACTGGTGCCGCGCAGTGTTTGTGACATTCCATAAGAAAGGCAGCAAAAAAGAGTGTAGCAACTACAGGACCATCAGCTTCATAGTACATGCCAGTAAGATACTGCTCAAAATAATCATCAACCGGATTAAGACAAAGTACTCATCCGAGATCTCAGAAGAACAGGCTGGTTTTGTGAAAGACAGGGGCACACGAGAGCACGTCGTTAACATCCGGCTGATCATAGAGAAGTGCAAGGCCCATAACATCCCACTCTCCATTTGTCTCATAGACTACTCAAAGGCTTTTGACTGTGTCAGCTATTTCCAGCTATGGAACAATCAGACAACTATGGGTTTCCAGGAACCTCTGATAAATCTCATGAGCAGATGTACAATGACCAGGAGTCATCTGTTAGAACGAGCTGTGGGCCTTCTGAGTGGTTCAAGATCGGTAAAGGTGTACGACGAGGTTGTATCTTGTCACCAACCCTGTACAATATGTAGAATATATAATGAGGGAAGCCCTGGAAGGACGGGACTGGGGTGTGAAAATTGGAGGAGTACGAAGGAGCAACCTAAGGTATGCAGATGATACGACCCTCATGGCAACGAGCAAGTCCGAGTTGCTAGAGATAATTGCTGCGGTCAAGGACACTATTAGTCCCAAAGGACTGCTGCTGAATATTCGTAAAGAAGACGAAAATCATGATGGTGGACAGCAAGCGAATAGACCGCTCGGATTTCTTGCTCGCTGGTGAGAAGATTGATAAAGGCAATGAGTTCATCTATCTGGGATCACTCATCAATAGTGAGGGCGGCAGCAAGAAAGAAATGAGGAGAAGACTGGCAATGGCTCGCACAACCATCCAAAATATGGCAACGATATTGAAAAGCAGAGGTGTCAGTACCTCCCTGACTCCTGCATGCTACTGCTTTTGCAATTGCCTGGCTCTGAGTCGTGGGCATTGACAAAGTCCGACCAGTGTAGGTTCGATGCCTTTGATATGTGAGAGTACCGTAGGGTGCTGAGAATATCTTGGAAGACCAATCGTTAGGTGCTCCATACCATCAGGAGCCAGAAGATGCTAAGAAAACAGACGGCACTCAGGAAGCTGCGGTACTAGGGCACATAATACGAAGAGGAGGGCTCGAGAAGGACATTATACAAGGAGAAGTAGAAGGGAAGAGAAGTCGGGGTAGACCAGCGACAGCTTGGTTCGATGACGTACGGAATTGGACAGAATATGGGCATGCAGCTGCTTCATCAGTATCTGCAGACAGAATAGGCTGGCGTGAACTCGTGAGGGCCAGCGAAGCGCTGTTCGCGCCGGATTTAGAGAGAAAGAGGTCAAATATGCATCTCTCAATAGTTTGTAGCTGTGTAATTGCAAGACTTTCAAGTGTCTCAATTCACAAAGAAGTGCAAACATGTACTGAAGGAAATTCGTGAGATCTAGATTAACCATTGAACTTTTTTGACAGCATCGGAATCACGCTGTATGGCTGAACGGTGATACAACTGCTACCGAACCTTGATACGCAGCTCACCTTTCCTATATTACACCTGTTTGGATGATTAATGGTCACGATGGTCGAAAACAGACTGTAACCCTAACATGTGAACGTTGTTCCTCATGGAGCGGTGCTAGAGCCTAAGTCAGACTCATGTGTTAAACAAGACGTGGAGTCAATCAAGTTGCAGGCTTTGCACCGCTCCGCACACAAATGAATTTTTGGTGATATTTTCACAGTCCGGCAACGGCAACATTTGAATGTAACTTAATAGAACACATACATGTTCAGATAAAATACAAGTTGTCTCTTAGTTTATCACCAAGATAAGTCGTTTAGGTATATATTGTTCCATTTTGCACGAACCTAATACAATCATAGAATGTACGTTGCAACAGACGGGAAAGAGTATAAGTATTGCATTACGCTTCATGATTCCACATTTTGTCTGTGGATCATAGCCATTGCATTACTCTTTTACCCAACGGCTTGTGTTTGGGTCAATATCTTAATTATTGGTCAGAACTAGAACTTTTCTACTTATACCCAACTGCTATGAATCCTCACACTCTCAAATAATAACTAAGTTGTTATAATCACAGTAGCCTGTCCCCGTTTGTCTGTTAGCGTTGCAAAGGACAAATGTTGACAATGTCGCAAGGCTATATTGATAAAAAAACTCGCTGGTCGCCAACGGAAAATTTCGAACATCAAATGATTTTTAATCGTTTCTCGTCCAGACTGTTACATCGCCGGCTCAAAGCTTGTTGATTACACTAGTTTATGTTAAGCTAATATAATTACTACAAACGCATGTCTCTGCGTACATTATCTCAAAATATAATGTCATTATCATTTCTTAGAACGGCAATGACTAATTGAACGTAACTTACTATTATTTCGAAACCGTTCTCAGCCTAAAAGTGACCGCAGGTTTTTATTTGTAAACCCTTCATCTTAAAATTCCTAAATAATTGGTTTCCTATTGTCGAATATACCTTATGCAACCAAATCAGTAAATACAACGTAAGTTCATTTAACTACCAGTTTAATTTGTGACAGAGTTGTACTGAGCAGCTGTCACACAGCAAGTTTATGATTGATGACAATAATGCTCTAATATATGTAAATGTTCTATATTTGACCACAACTCCTGCATAAAATGAATAGGCATAATGAGGATCTGTCCTGTTGTCAACCGAATTACAAGCTAGTGCGGAGAGGAATATATTGATGAACTGAAGTATAAATGCATAACAATCCAATTTCTACTGACAGACAAGTTGTTCATCATGTGACTGTAATGTATAACCTACTGACCCGATATGACTCGCCACATCTTATCAGAGACAACAAACTAAGCAGAGGCTCTATTGTTCGCGTTATCGCTCGGGTAAATGACGCTAGAATAGCCACATTGTACATTCTACCATGTATATTGCTTTGTTAATATTGGCGATGGCAACAAATGTGCGCGATCCGTTCAAATGAGCTCGATGGTTGAAACTCGAAGTATAAAGAAACTCTTGGTAGTATGATATTGCAGTTAGAACTCTATCATGGATATCGAGTTGCGTCACAATAAACCTGATACGATGCTACTGCTGGGTGAACATCATACAGTAAATATCATTACCTTAATACACTAAGAGTAACCAGCAGCCTTTTATAGTTACCTGTTATTCGTCAACTGCACTGCCTCACAAAGACAAGTGCTCAAAATTACATGCTTTGAAAAAAAGCCCAGATCCTTTGGGGGATCAATTTTCTATATATGCATTGCGCCAGATTAGCAAATCCAATACAGCTGTCACCTAATGAAGGGAATTTCTTCTAATTTCGAATCTTTAAAGAAATTAACCATTCGTTACTCAATTGTGCGCCAATCCTATTGATCTAATGCGGGTTATCTCGACTGGGCCATTGATTGATGAAGCTTTGAGCAGTAGAGTCACCACTCCCCAATACCACTCTGAATATTTGTATATCGTGGTATTCAGATGACGGCTCTTTTCGTTCTGCTCCTATGATATGATCCGTATTGCTGAAAAATAGAAGAGTTATTTCGCATAATAGTGAGTCGTTTCCAAAAATATTTTAAACAATACAACACCCCTCGATTATAAAATTTAAAAAAAACAGAATGTGGCTGAGGCATAAAACAGAACTAGGTCAAATAAAACAGTAATCTGCCAAGTAAGCTATTAGAATTGTTCAGTTATGCTCCCCATCAAAAGTTAAACGAACGCAAGCGTTATTGTTGGCACATTTTCTTAACGACGCATAAAACGTTCGTCCTGTCCGCTCGTCATGTTGTTATAGAAAGGTGTCTAATTCATAGGTGTGGTCCGCTACGGTAACGTGAGGCACAAAGGCAGCATCAGAAGTCACCAATAACACTCGTTCAAGCACACTGTAGTTGTATTAGAACTAATGCATAGTGTGTCAATATTTCATATATCATCCCATCAGAACCATAACTTCTTCTGACTGTCTCTTATTACCTGTCATAGTCAGCCTTTTACCAGCCCTTGTACTATACCATCAACAACCGAATACGCTTGAAACCCAAGGGGGATTCCCAACCAATGGTCATATACTGCCGGAGCTTACCGTCTAGAGTCAAATGTTGCTCCGTTAGGTCTTAATAATAGGAAATAACGAGGCGTTTTCCGCCCCACTTCAAATAAAAAAGCCTATAATATACACACTGCTAGCAAAGCCCGAAACTTCCATCACGATAAACAAGCACTTATGTCAATGTAATATACAAGGCCGGTCTAATGGTATCAGATCAACTTAGCAGTATTGAATTGATGCACTATTGTAGATTTGCACGGGAGAACAACAAAATCAATGCCTTGCTTATAATAATCGGCATCATTTTTACTACATTGGGTACGATTCTCAGATATGCTTCCACAGCCGGGTCAGGGAACACCAATGCGTGGACAGATTTCTGTAGTAACCAGTGTCAACAAACCCATGTTCATAATGGTTAGTAGAGTTACCCGACGAAGCCGAGGCTATGGACCTAATATTTTACCCTGGACCGATAAGGTAACAGATTTTTCCATGCATGCAATTGCAACGCAGACACAACGACTCAGGGTGTCGAATAACTCATGCTCCGATGCTCTTAATATAGCCAATGCAGAATCCACACGCAACATGGCTGCAAATCGTATCTATAAGCACGCTTGGAGACATTGCCATGCCAACCAACTGAATGCAAATCGCGGCGCGAGGCGGGTAGCACCTTATAAGGTATGGTTATGCTGACATAAGCCATTTGATTGGCCGTGTTTCGTAAAATGCACGTGTTATATACGTCTATCAGTTGTGTTGATACCACATTCGACATTGTTGAAATTCATGTAGTCTGCAGAAAGGCGAGTGTGGCTGCTTTCCTGTGACAATTGTACATCATTGCCGCAGGTTGAAGTTATTTATTCGATGAACTCCAAGTGCTTGCTGGCACATCAGCACGTCATTATTATAATTAATTGTACGATATGGCGACTAATATAACAAATATATTGTCATAACGCTCTTGTCAGTCGCACTTATCGGTCGGTCGTTGTTGTCGGCACATAAAATATTATCTTTGTTGAATATTACAAAGTAAGGTAAGAAATGAATGACAGTGTAACTCTGGCGGATTTGTGTGCCCAAAAGCCGAACTACATCGGTACTGTCATTGTCCTGTTGCAAACTGCAACATTCACGGCAGCCAATTATTTCTCGGATTTCGTAATATGCAGAAGGAAGGAAGGCTAAACTTTCCATTTTAAGATTATTCTATTCAATGCAGTGAAGTGACACGTGGTTTACATTGACATAACACGTAAAGCAGAAAATGTTAACGCTTATGTTGGCTATAGAACTACTTGACTACAATTCCTAGATAAATGTTGCTGTAGCTGCACATACATTTAGTAGGCCAAAACAATTGAGACATGAATAGTCATGTGTTCGCAGTATGGCAATTTAAAATAATCCAAAGTTGTTGATGTCATTGCCACATTGGGATGATTTCTTCCATAATATGTGCTCTTCTATGACATATTGATAAACGCATTTATGCGCGAGCGGATTTAAAGTATGAATTGACGTAGTTAGCTCCGTTAGTCCCTGACTTGCACTTGCACTAAGCCTCGTCTTGATCTACACGAATCATAACATTGTGATGTTGATGCAACGATAACGCTGTTGCAAATTGCAGAATACTTTCTTCTGACAGAAACATATACCCTACATACCACGAATAATAAGTTAGCATCCGGAACAGGGCTTAGGAAATGGTCACCGAATACTAACCTGTCAAAATATGCCGCACTTCCTGTACTGAGGAACACGAAAAAAAAGAGAAATACTCATAATACGGTACAGATGCTAATGTTAAGGGTGTTAAAGTCGATCGAACAATCCCACGTCAAAACTGCAGAAATCAATAGAACTAGTTTAACGTGGAGCCTTGTCCAATATAAATGTATCATGTGATGATTGCTCATCGGTGCTGCCGCGAAAGGTTAAGCCTGGAAATATATATAGACTTCACAAGCTGAGGCTCGTAGATAATAATCGGCTTAATTTAGATGCAAAGATGTTGCGATTCTAGACAAACGCAGTTAATCAGGTACGAACTCGGGGGAAAGTTAATGACTCTTTGTCAAATAAAACGGCATCACTATATCAACAACTAGATTAAGAGATACAAGCCCTTGTTCGTCGGTGCTTTATGCGGCCACAAATGTTTAAAGCCACTATTACAACATGAGATGTTGGCAACTGAGATGAGTCGTCGGTTATGATAATCGAATACATAAAGTCTGAGACAATGTAAGGCGTTGATGACAGGGCTTTGAAATGTCAATATATTTTACCAAAAAAATACGATATCGTCCGGTTTGTTACGTAAACTCTTATGATGTGACGTACAGTATGATACCAGAAGCAAATATATACCCGACTTCATGTATGCCTGCTTGCTGAAAGGCTGAACTGTTACAGGCCTAACCCTGCCCGTGTGCTGTTGCCTGTCTGTCTGTCTGTCTGTCCCTGGTCTCTGTCTGTCTGTCTTCTTTGTTCTTCCCATGTCTGTCTGTTGTCCTGTCGTCTGTCTGTCCATGTCTGTATGTCTGTCTGTCTGTATCTGTCTGTCTGTCTTTCTGTCTGTCTGTCTGTCTGTCGGGCTGTCTGTCTGATCTAGTCCTGTCTTCCTGTCTGTCTGTCTGTCCTGTCTGTCTGTTATGTATGTATGTATGTTATGTATGGCGTGTATTGGTATGTGTGTGTGTGTGTGTGTGTCTGTGTGTGATGTGTTGTGTGTGTGGTGTGTGTGTTGGTTTTTTGTGTTGTGTGTGTGTGTGTGTGTGTGTGTGTGTGTGTGTGTTGTTGTGGTTGTGGTGTGTGTGCTGTGTCCAGGACCTCCATTGCCGTTACTGCCCATCTTTCCACTACATTGTCCTTTCTTTTCTTTGCTTTTGTCCTTTTTCCTTCGTTTTCCGCTTGCACAGAATAATGCTTTGACAAAATGTACACCTTATTAACGAAATTAATGCACGACACCCGTCATTGTTTCATGGAACATTGGCACCCGAAATTGGCAACAGAATGCACACAAATTAACTTTGAATTGCTATGGTTCTTCCCTTGAGAAAAATAATGCTATCGCCATAGCTAGACCACTTTACTTTTTTTCAAATATCTCGTTAGAGTTTAACGACCCATAAATAACCGTTCCCATCAGCATTTAGCATCATTAACCCCAACACATCACAGTTAATTTGTGAAACATCGGGTAATCATCTCTTTCCAAGCGGACGGTAATACCCCCTCCAAAGCGAAACCCACTCGCACAATCACTCCCCCTTTAATCCTCACATATTTTTAAACTTTTGCCGACAAAAGTTAATCTAAATATAATAGTACTTTAAATACCGGTGATCCGTTAAGTGTGTTGTGTGGGGTGAGGGTTTTCTTTAGATACTTATTTTTAAAGAAATCTAATTAGGTTTCACATGATTAAATTGGGTCGCAATGAGAATTCAACCGCTGCAATTTATGCATGAGATCTTTACAAACTCGAAGTAGGCTGATATTGCAGTTACAACTCTATCATAGATATTGAGTTGCGTGACAATAAACCTAATACGATGCTTCTGATGGGTGAACATCGTACAGTAGATATCATTACCTTAATACACTAAGAGTAACCAGCAGCCTTTTATTGTTACCTGCTATTCGTCAACTGCACTGCCTCACAAAGACAAGTGCTCAAAAGTACATGCATTGAAAAAAAAACCAGATCCTTTGGGGGATCGGTTTCCTATATATGCATTGCGCCAGATTAGCAAATCCAATACAGCTGTCACCTAATAAAGGGAATTCCTCTAATTTCGAATCTCTAAAGAAATTAACCATTCGTTACTCAATTGTGTGCCAATCCTATTGATCTAATGCGCTTATCTCGACTGGGCCATTGATTGATGAAGCTTTGAGCAGTAGAGTCACCACTCCCAAATACCACTCTGAATATTTGTATATCGTGGTATTCAGATGACGGCTCTTTTCGTTCTGCTCCTATGATATGATTCGTAATGCTGAAAAATAGAAGAGTTATTTCGCATTAGTGAGTCGTTTCCAAAAATATTTTAAACAATACAACCCCTCGATTATAATATTTAAAAAAACAGAATGTGGCTGAGGCATCAAACAGAACTAGGACAAATAAAACAGTAATCTGCCAAGTATGCTATTAGAATTGTTCAGTGATGCTCCCCACCAAAAGTTAAACGAACGCAAGCGTAATTGTTGGCACATTTTCTTAACGACGTTTAGAACGTTCGTCCTGTCCACCCGTCCTATTGTTATAGACAGGTGTCTAGTTCATAGGTGCGTCTGTTGCAATAACGTGAGGCATTAGGGCAACATCAGAAGTCACCAATAGCACTCGTTCAAGCACACTGCAGTTGTATTAGAACTAATGCATAGTGTGTCAATATTTCATATATCATCCCATCAGAACCATAACTTCTTCTGACTTTATCTTATTACCTGTCATGGTAAGCCTTTTACCAGGCCTTGTACTATACCATCAATAACCGAATACGCTTGAAACCCAAAGGGGGATTCCCAACCAATGGTCATATACTGCCGGAGCCTACCGTCTAAGGTAAAATGTTGCTCCGTTAGGTCTTAATAATAGGAAATAACGAGGCGTTTTCCGCCCCACTTCAAATAAAAAAGCCTATTATGTACACACTGCTAGTACAGCCCGAAACTTCCATCACGATTAACAAGCACTTATGTCAAGGTTAGATACAAGGCCGTCTAATGGTATCAGATCAACTTAGCAGTATTGAATTGATGCACTATTGTAGTTCCACAGCCGGGTCAGGGAACACCAATGCGTGGACAGATATCTGTAGTAACCAGTGTCAACAAACCCATGTTCATAATGGTCAGTAGTTTTACCCGACGAAGCCGAGGCTATAGACCTAATATTTTACCCTGGACCGATTAGCTAACAGATTTTTCCATGCATGCAATTGCAACGCCGACGCAACGACTCAGGGTAACGAATAACTCATGCTCCGATGCTCTTAATATAGCCAATGCAGAATCCACACGCAACATGGCTGCAAATCGTATCTATAAGCACGCTTGAAGACATTGCCATGCCAACAAACTGAATGCAAATCGCGGCGCGAGGCGGGTTGCACCTTATAAGGTATGGTTATGCTGACATAAGCCATTTGATTGGCCGTGTTTCGTAAAATGTACGTGTTATATACGTCTATGAGTTGTGTTGATACCACATTCGACATTGTTGAAATTCATGTAGTCTGCAGAAAGGCGAGTATGGCTGCTTTCCTGTGACAATTGTACATCATTGCCGCAGGTTGAAGTTATTATTCGATGAACTCCAAGTGCTTGCTGGCACATCAGCACGTCATTATTATAATTAATTGTACGATATGGCGACTAATATAACAAATACGTTGTCATAATGCTCTGGTCAGTTGCACTTATCGGTCGGTCGTTGTTGTCGGCACATTAAATATTATCTTTGTTGAATATTACAAAGTAGGGTAAGAAATGAATGACAGTGTAACTCTGGCGGATTTGTGTGCCCGAAAGCCGAACTACATCGGTACTGTCATTGTCCTGTTGCAAACTGCAACATTCACGGCAGCCAATTATTTCTCGGATTTCGTAATATGTAGAAGCAAGGAAGGCTAAACTTTCCATTTTAAGATTATTCTGTTCAATGCAGTGAAGTGACACGTGGTTTACATTGACATAACACGTACAGCAGAAAATGTTAACGCTTATGTTGGCTATACAACTACTTGACTACAATTCCTATATAAATGTTGCTATAGCTGCACATACATTTAGTAGGCCAAAACAATTGAGACATGAATAGTCATGTGTTCGCAGTATGGCAATTTAAAATAATCTAAAGTTGTTGATGTCATTGCCACATTGGGATGATTTCTTTCATAATATGTGCTCTTCTATGACATATTGATAAACGCATTTATTGGGTGCGCGAGCGGATTTAAAGTTTGAATTGACGTAGTTAGCTCCGTTAGTCCCTGACTTGCACTTGCACTAAGCCTCGTCTTGATCCACACGAATCATAACATTGTGATGTTGATGCAACGATAACGCTGTTGCAAATTGCAGAATACTTGCTCCTGACAGAAACATATACCCTACATACCACGAACAATAAGTTAGCATCCGGAACAGGGCTTAGGAAATGGTCACCGAATACTAACCTGTCGAAATATGCCGCACTTCCTGTACTGAGGAACACGAACAAAAAGAGAAATACTCATAATACGGTACAGATGCTAATGTTAAGGGTGTTTAAGTCGATCGAACAATCCCACGTCAAAACTGCAGAAATCAATAGAACTAGTTTCACGTGGAGCCTTGTCCAATATAAATGTATCATGTGATGATTGCTCATCGGTGCTGCCGCGAAAGGTTAAGCCTGGAAATATATATAGACTTCACAAGCTGAGGCTCTTAGATAATAATCGGCTTAATTTAGATGCAAAGATGTTGCGATTCTAGACAAACGCAGTTAATCAGGTACGAACTCGGGGGAAAGTTAATGACTCTTTGTCAAATAAAACGGCATCACTATATCAAAAACTAGATTAAGAGATACAAGCCCTTGTTTGTCGGTGCTTTATGTGGCCACAAATGTTTAAAGCCACTATAACAACATGAGATGTTGGCAACTGAGATGAGTCGTCGGTTATGATAATCGAATACATAAAGTCTGAGACAATGTAAGGCGTTGATGACAGGGCTTTGAATTGCCAATATATTTTACCAAAAAAATACGATATCGTCCGGTTTGTGACGTAAACTCTTATGATGTGACGTACAGTATGATACCAGAAGCAAATATATACCCGACTTCATGTATGCCTGCTTGCTGAAAGGCTAAACTGTCACAGGCCTAACCCCAACATGGGAATTCATATTCTGACGGAAATGTTGGACGTTAATTTAAGTGAGGTAGGAATAATCAGGATAATAAAGCATAACTGGTGTTCCGATGAAGTAGTTTAATTGTAATAGAATACATGTTATAATTTTCCATCCCATTCAGATGAAAGTCAAAGCCTGCTTATTGATTATACGCATGCTAGCAACGCATATTACATTCATTTAGGCGGTAGATAAGTATGAAAAAGCAAATATTTGGAATAAGCATATTTGTTTTTTCAGAGCGTAATTGGATTATATTATACAAGAGCTGCCAGACCTTAGTGTGCTGGTGTGTGTGTGAGAGTGAGTATGTGTGAGCGTGTGGGAGATTGAGAGAGCGTGTGTATGTGTGTATGTGTGTATGTATGTATGTATGTATGTATGTATGTATGTATGTATGTATGTATGTATGTATGTATGTATGTATGTATGTATGTATGTATGTATGTATGTATGTATGTATGTATGTATGTATGTATGTATGTATGTATGTATGTATGTATGTATGTATGTATGTATGTATGTCTGTATGTATGTATGTATGTATGTATGTATGTATGTATGTATGTATGTATGTATGTATGTATGTATGTATGTATGTATGTATGTATGTGTATGTATGTATGTATGTATGTATGTATGTATGTATGTATGTATGTATGTATGTATGTGTATGTATGTATGTATGTATGTATGTATGTATGTATGTATGTGTATGTATGTATGTATGTATGTATGTATGTATATGTATGTATGTATGTATGTATGTATGTATGTATGTATGTGTATGTATGTATGTATGTGTATGTGTATGTATGTATGTATGTATGTATGTATGTATGTATGTATGTATGTATGTATGTATGTATGTATGTATGTATGTATGTATGTATGTATGTATGTATGTATGTATGTATGTGTGTATGCGTGTGTGTGTGTGTGTGTGTGTGTGTGTGTTGTGTGTGTGTGTGTGTGTGTGTGTGTGTGTGTGTGTGTGTGTGTGTGTGTGTGTGTGTGTGTGTGTGTGCTGTGTCTAGGAAATACATTGCAGTTGAATGAACATCTTTAAATATGGTCTTTCTTGCTTTTGTATTTTTCATTCGTTTTCGCTGCACAGAATATGCTTGACAAATGTACACACTATTAACGAAAATAATCACGACACCCCGGTCATTGTGTTCATGGGACATTGGCACCGAAATTGGCAACAGAATGCAGCCACAAATTAACTGTGAATTGCATATGGTTCTTGGATTGAGTAAAATAATGCTATCGCCATAGCTAGGCGCACTTAACTTTTTTCAAATAATCGTCGTTAGAGTTAACGACCCATCATAACCAGTTCCATCTGCATTTAGCATCATTAACACAACACACCACAGTTAATGTGGACACATCGGGTAATCATCTCTTTCAGCGGACGGTAGTATCCCTCCAAAGCGCACCCACTCGACCCAATTCAACTCCCACCTTATCATCAACATAAATCTAAACATTGCCGACTAAAGTTAATCTCAATATATATTAGTACTTTGAATACCGGTGATCCGTTAAGTGTGTGTGTGTGTGGGGTGAGTGGTGTTTTCTTTTGATACTTAGTTTTAAGAATATAATTGAGGTTTCACATGATATAAATTGGGTCGCAATGATTAATTCAACCGCTGCAAGTTTATGCATGAGTATTCTTACAGCGCAACTTGTGGATACGATGTACTCCTGTCATGTGTGGAGTGACCTGCCATTGGTGTGGCTACCAGACGCACGTGTATACGCTAGCTTCTGCCAGCATCGATTGTAATAGACAGTATTCCACAGCAGCACCTCCAAACGAGCCCCTTTGTAATACAATATTTCCACAAACTTTCTCACATCATCCACATGCTCTGTAACCTGTGCTGTTGCATCGGAGGAAGCAGATATACATCATTACCTCGGTTACATATCCAGTGCAAGCGAAGACACAAACCCTCCGTAATAATAAGTGTAACTGTTAGCGTTACATCTGCCCTATCGATTTTCAAAGGAGCTTGGCAATAACTCCATGATGCGGTGATATTGCACATTTTGCATTAGGGCAGCATCCTCGTAACTTATATCTCCACTGCAAGGTGGTCATTAATAACTGTCTAATATCATATTATATGTACCGAGATGATAACAAACAGGCGACGTATCGTGCGTTGTCTTAACCAGATGGAAGATCTACAGCACCATTCCCAAACCCATCTTAACCCCCTGTGATCCAATATCATTTACTCCACGTGACCAAAGAGTGGTACTCGCGTTGGATTATAAAACTGATAATATTAATATTGTTTATGCAATGGCGCTGAGAACAGCCGGCCGATGTTCAACGCACACATGCTATCGTCCGGGTCGGAGGTCTTACCGCATATTTACTGCCTCATATGATAACATACATATGGGTTCCTGTCTCAATGGACCATGGCTATATGAGCAGTTATGAACTGTTCAAACTTATTGCAAAGCTACCATATCATGAAAGAATTGTAAGTGTCATTGTACCATATATGCCTCAGAACTCCAAGTTTATTGAAATAATACACTCCTGTAATTAAAATCACAGGATTGTAATTACGGTTGCTGCCTCATTTTGATTACAAACTTATAATGGATATATATATATATATATATATATATATATATATATAGATATATATATATATAGATATATATATATAGATATATAGATATATATATAGATGAGATATATATATATATATATATATATATCTATCTATATATATATATATCTCTCTATATATATCTATATATAGATATATATATATCTCTATATCTGATATATCTCTCTCTATATATCTCTCTATCTATCTCTCTCTCTCTATCTATATCTCTCTCTCTCTCTCTCTCTCTCTCTATCTCTATATCTCTAGATCTCTCTCTCTCTATCTCTCTCTATCTATCTCTCTCTCTATCTCTCTATATCTCTATATATATCTCTATCTATATATATATATACCTCGCGCATCAAAAAACCAATATGCACAGCCGCTTAGTATATAATCGGGTCTTATGGTGGCCTAAAGTCCACCCTCAAGCACCTAAAAAGGCAAACTGCGCCCACTGATAAACATATGTGTGTGTTTGTTTGTGTGGTTTCGTGTGTGTGTGATCACTATTTCTGTTGAACATTCCCCTTCCTACCACGCATAATAATAACTACTTTTGTCACATGTCTACTCACACGCACCGAAAAAACACAAACTGCACCCACTTGCAAACGTATGTGTGTTTGTTTGTGTGGTTTTGTGAGTGTGTGTGTGTTCACTATTACTGTTTAACATTCCCCATCCTCCCACGCGTAAAAATAATTAATTTTGTTTCTGACGGATTTACAAAGTTATATCCATTTTTTTGATTTTCTGCATCAGATAATGTATCTAGCATTCTATTTTTGCGTACTCTTTAATGTTGGCATAACGAACTGGAAATTTGTCGTCATATGTCACATGCCCTATCGTCAACTTTATGCAGCTTTATGATTTCTATCACCAAAACACCATGTGAAGCTATCTGCAAAATCGTTACTCTATGCTGTTGTTTATCAACAATTAAGTTAATGAAACTATAAGCACAATCGGGCAATGGTTAATTCATCGTGATAATGGTACAATAAAGATTTTCTGATTTTTATACTCTGCATATTTTAAATGTTTAAGCTAAATTTACCTTACTTTTTCCCAATTATTTGAGCCATCGTATAAATATAAGATTACCAATTGTGCAGATACACATAAGGCTCGTAATTAATTATATATGAATGTATCATTATATGGGGCAATATTAATTTGTTGAAATATAATGGTCGATATTGCCTTTTTGTTAAACACGTTCAGGGTAATGAATATACTGTGAAAAAGCTTTATTAAATTTGTTGCAGTATGCGCTACCGATTTGTACTTAATGTGGAGACTGCAAAGACATATGAGCAGCCTCACACTTAACTCTCATCACCGCCATAAACTGTGTATACTCAATAATATCTGTCCCTAAATTCAATTAGAGACACGTCCCTTAGGGATGGTCTACATTCATATATATTTCCCAATTCAGAGCCATATTTTGCTTCAGCTTACTGATACCGTACTAGTAAATCTTAGCGTGAATTCGCATGAATAACCCATCCTATCGCATAGCTTAAGATGTTGAAATTCACATGTACAATTAAGCAGCTGCTGTATAATCACCTTTTCCGACAGTCGCAAGACGTGACAGCGCTTAACGCCAACAAACGGTTACTTCGGATGTGTCATATCTTAACACTCTAGGGAAAGGTAGGTTTCGAGAGCTGGTGAATTATCGTGGCTGTCTACGACAAAACGCGGCGGGTTCGTGACGGGTGATTCATTTCGACACATTGGTTGGCTTTTATTGTACTGACATCAGTGGTCCAAAATGGCGCGATGGCTGTTGTTACTTATTCCTGTTAGAAATGTATGGCTCTTTATGAAGCCTTGGGGTTGATTGATCATACTGACCACTTATGTTACGTATAATCCTTGTTAAGGAATCTATATTGAAAGATCATTGTTGCACGTTTTAATGTTTTATGTGGATCGTCATGGCATTGCATCGAATACTTTTAGTTAATGAAGTGACGCCAGCCGTTACCAAGCGTCTTTTGATATAGTTGATGAAGTGTGCAATAGTTTTCCTTGTGTTCAGTATTAAGCATGTTTAATTGAACGGAATAGTCACATTGTCTCGTCAACGAGCCTAAGAAAACAAATGTATCTACAGCGACTTGTGTCTGCAGCCTACATGTGTCAATGACAGCTAGCTGATGCCTGGTTAATCAACGCACAATAGCTAGTTATCAGTTTTACCGTCATGCTAGAAAACATCTGCTGTGTGGGTGATACCTGTGCAAGACATGCCCTTATTATGCACTTGTAACTCAATAAACTAATGCGGAAGAATGAGGAAGAATGCGGTTTTATAAAGGCCACGTACATTTCAAGCGATTAATAAAATGCATGTTTTAAAGTTGAATTAACCAAAACTGCCAATCACAGCGAACGAGCTCCAAGTGATCAATTACGGCCACCTTATATCAGGGTTAACCGGATTACAGACTTCGTAGTAGAGACAATATTGGTCTCTTCTAAATGGCCCACATTATGCAGCCCGTAAGTATATCATGACGATATAAAGGGGCTAAAGTGCCTATGTACTACATGGACTCATTATGAGGTGCTAAATGGTTTTGATTTCGCTTTCGGTCAGGCTTAATTGCAATCACAAGTAAAAGGTTGGTCGTTTATCTAGATGAAGTGGTGTGAAGAGAAATGATGGATAGAGAATGTTACATACAAATAGAAATCTTTTACTTGTTCCGAAATGTCTTCCACATCATCATTATTTACCCAGGTTCAGGTCAAATGCTGCTTCTGGAAGTTATAGCTTCAATTCAATTCCACATGTCATTTGCACGATTCTAATTAAATATAACGCCGTTTGGCGTCATAACATAAGCGCAGCGATCTTAAACATGTGATTGTTATATCCCTGAGGCTAAGGGTTACATCTGTTTCGAGAATACCCATTTTTAGATAACTGTGCATTGGTACAGCAACAACACATAGCGTGGCTTTGTGTCACACCCACTGTCCTTGCTGACATAAAATCACAAGGGTATGGGTTGATTGAACAATATCCCTTTATTCTAATCAGCGTTAGGGTATTTGATTGAACATTATTCATAATCAGCATATATTCATCTTTGTTTCTAGATAGGTGAACATCAAATAAGGTTGATGTTAATGTTTAATGGTGCCAGATCGATACAGTTTACGTGTCATGGCATTCGAAACATAACCCGACATATGCAATACATTTGTATATTCGCGGCATCAACTCACTGTAAACGGGACGAAATATGATTTACCTATTTACCCAAACTAGCAGCGGAACAATGATTTAACCGAATGCCTACCCACAAGTTTGGAAATTTTTCAACCTGTTAGCTTCTATTATATTGAAACCAGACTAAGCGTATTCTGAATTGACATCAGCAACATTTGTCATGTCGCCTCAGCGAAAGTTAGGCTATTTACCGATAGTCGGGAACGCAAGCGATCCATTTTCTGACAACCCACAGTTTTGAGCAAAATGATTGTGCACGTTTGCTATGCTAATTTAAGATTTGGAGAGCCTACCATGAATATGTGGCCGTCATATATTGTTTGTCGAGATATTTTAATACATACATAGTGGGAGATGCAAAGGTCGGTTTATAAATCAGAATGATTCCCATGTAGCGCAGAAGGAATAGGCTTGCATGGATACAAATATTCAAGATGCAGTTGGCTCGTCTGTTGCTTACAAATTAACGTATGCAATATAAGTACTCATTGGTATGTGATATATGATCTACAGATACATTTCACTATTCTATAGGAATGTACAGCACGGCACGAGGCCTGGCCGAAATTGGTCGGGTTGCGGCTCTTCTATTTCTGATGCAGTGACACGATCTGTAATATGGAACAACGAAAGAGCAGTTTCGTATAACATTATTGAACAAAACCCATCGATGATAAGTATGACTTATCAGACTTCCAACATAAGACAAATAAATACATATTGTGTTTGAGGCATAATATAGTAAATGGCCATATAAAAAAGATAAAAGACACAGAAAAAATAGTTATTGGCCAAATAAGCTAAAAAAGTAGAAAAGTACAATTATGCTCACTCAATCAAAGGTTACATTAGTGCAAGTTTTATTGTGGACATAAATGTGGTATTCTAAATTGCATACAGAACGCACATCCTGCATAATCGTTTTATTGTAATGACACGGTGAGTGATACACAGGTCTGGCCCGTTAAGGTAGCGTAAGACATTGCAAATCCGTCAGCACAAGCGCACTGTAGTTTTGTTAATACCGCTGCTTAGTGTGTCAATAACTCTTATGTAATTCCAACAGTACCGTAACTGCCATTAGATTATTAACAGCAATCGGATTAAGGGTAAATCATGCACGTTTAGGTCAATCTTAGTACGTTTTGATCATGTTCTCTTTTACTTCAGATCCTAAGACAATTATGAACCTTGATATATAGACACGGATTACTACAGATATATGTCATGGTATTGGTGTTCACTGACAGCCTCTGACTGCCTCTTATTACCTCTCGTTGTGTCATAGTCAGCCTTGTACCCGCCCATCAACACAGGAACTACGCTCACAACCCCAAGCTTTGTTCCCGAACAAAGGAGCGCATAATATCACATTTTTACATACATCATTTGAATCATTTTTTGTGAATCGTCAAGGCTAAAGTTATTAGAAAAACCTTTCCGTATTGAATAGGTGCATTAATGTGCATGCGCACCTGAGAACATCAATAGTAATTCTCAGTAATTGCAGCATTAAGATGTATCAACGTAAAGCTTGCTGAAACACGTATATGCGGATACGCGGCCAAGTCCCATATCTCCTAAAAATTGCAATTTTCCACTTTAGGATTACCTCTTCCGAGAAACTGACATAAATTGTCGGTGGTCATTATTTTCGTTGAATCATATTTCATAATTGTTGTGTTTGCTTTGTGATCGTATGACATACAAAATCACAATTAATTATTCAATGAAGTGACCGAAGAACTAGCATTGTTTAGTATTTGTTTGCATGTTACAGGAGCTTGCTTACGCGTCAATCTTTTATTAAATGATAATTCAAGGGTTTTGAGATAATGAATGGGTTTTGAATCACACCATTATACAATCTGATCGCATCAAAATTATGCCTTTATTATGATTGTTTATTAATAAAGGTAATACAGAGTTAGTTGCTGGAAGTGCATATACACTGTCATGATATTCCGGGGTATCATCATGCACTTGATCCTTATCATGGCGCTATGATATGCGTGTTGAGATAAACCAACGCTAACAGGCGATGTGTTTGATTGTTCAAATGAATGTGACACACCGATAGGTTTGGTGCAGCCTTCGGGGTACTGTGTGGGTGTAGGCATTGACAACACCAGAACAATATATGAAAGAACTTGATTTATTTTGTGGAGCGTATGAAATCGGAAAACCATATAGCACCACACGCGCACCGTGTGAGACATTGTGGCTTCGGGCAAACGATTCACTTATGGTAGTTGAGAACTTGATGGTTACTTTCTGGTATCATATAAACCTAAACCACTATTACTGCGCAGTTATCGGGATTGTGAATTGGAATTTTATCTTGTAATAGTTTAGTTATGCCAGTTGATGTTCCAACAGCGACATTAGACTTATATTTCAACAATGGCAATACCCATTTGGCTTGCGAAGCCCAGACGGTACATCTGTCTTATCTCAGACACATGCAAGTTAATTATGTATGTGCACATTCACGAATTCGTTCGTAAAGCATTCGACCAAGGCCATAATCAAGTTTTAAATGACCAGCATCGTTAAAGCACATACGTTGCACGGTCGTGAATGGTATGAATTGGGATAAAAAACATGCTTACTAGGACATAAACGGAGCAAACATACTTCAACGTCAACATAGCTATACAAGTTTGCGAAGGTAAATCGTGTAAATGTGCTCCACCTGTGACTGGACATATAGTAAAGACAAATAACAATGCTTGCAATTCAAAGACCGAAGTTTTGATGAGAATAGCAGAATCGTTTGTTTTCGGGCAAGAAATCCAGATATCCTTTGGCGATCATTTAAGTAAGCGCCATCCTCTGTGGCCCGGTCTCATCACCAAATGCATTGATTTCTATCGACGAAGATTTCGCCCAGATAGAACACCAGTCGTGTTGATAGGTGTAGCCTACAAACACAAGACGAAGATGAATATCATTAACCGGGTAATCTAAACGATATGTTTATCGGCGGACGAAAATATGTGAATTTGAGCAATAAGAATGTTGAAAAGGGACGGGACAGATAATGGTAGGCTAAGCACCAGCGCTGATGCAAATGAGAATAAGCCTTCGCTGTAGAAAAATGGCAAAATGTGTGTGAAAGAGCTACATGAGGTCATTAATTATACTCGGGTTAACTATGGATCTAAACAGCAACAATGAAACAACCGTGTTTTCAATTTGGACGTTCTTTGAGTGGTCAGCAGCATACATAATGAGTGCGTGAAGAGCCTGACATTGATAGCATTTCGTATGGTTCACCCTTGGCGGCCACTTTAGTCAAGACGTTATATTCTTCCCTGATAACGGATAATGACGGGAGAACATGGCCAATCCCAACACATAGAGTGGGCCTAGTCGAAGTTCCCAAAGTAGTCGATGTTAAAGTAGGGAGGCTTGGGGTGTGATATTAATCAAATTGTGGGACTGATGAAGCTGTCATTAAATGCATGTCCTCAATAGATCTGGCGTTAGGGTTATCATTTTCCGTGGTGCAATCACCACTAGATATTCTTTATTTGAGTCCGCATAACGTTAACGTTCCACGGCGCACTGGTGCCCTCTGTTTCATGATGTAGTTGGCAAATAGTGTCACTTTGCAGTTGCTAGAGATAAGTTCCTAGTCAAAGCAATGTTTTTCACTCAATGGTAGAACTGTCTATTAAAGCGCATCAGTTTATCTATGGCAGATCATGCAAACGGTACATTTCCGGAAATGAATTAAAACTATATCAATTTATCCATGTGGACGTGTTTGGTAGCGCTTTATAGCGACTGCTGCGAATTGTAAGTGCAGGATAGGCTGGCGATGCTAACATGCATGTTTAAACATATTGAAGGCTTTAAGCAAAGAAGACATCTAACCCACTGGTTGAGGTGTTGCTATTGAAGTAAAAGTAATATTTATGTGCATAAGTGAATTTATATATTGATATGCACTCTACGTCAATGTTGAGCTGTGGAACTATTCACGGCATAAAACATGTCATGTTATAAAGAATGGCCTTACCATTGCATTCAATGATTCTCCGTCATGTCCCGTACCCGCGAAGAGCAATCGACCCTATTGGACAATGAATTATATTTTTTTTATAATTTGCTACCTCGATCCCTCATTAGACGAAATCTTATTAAATGGAAAAATATGCTTTCAATAACCTCCAATAATATGCGACGAATGATCCACCCACGCATATTTTGTGAGTTGTCTATAAAAACGCGTCACAGCAAGATTACCGGAAGTGCGTCATGCTGGTCATGCAACCTCTTAAAAGTCTGTTGGACTTACTACGCAAAATAATATCTTGTATTAGATTGTAGATAGCACGAGAAATATCTAGTCAGCTTTACAAAAATATATTGCCTGTGATCTATCTACCTATTTGACATTGCGAGTCATTATAATCGAGTGCATTGAGTAATTGTTTGCACATCCGGTTCAGTTGATGCTGACCCGTTAGTTAAATATGGTTGGTGGCAACACGCTTTTTAATATCCATGCACGAATAGTTAACGCGTTTTAAGGGCTTCAGACATATTTTCTGGGACACAACGCCACGAAACACTACATGACCTACTGACTGGCGATACATTTGTAACTTAATGATGCCAATGCCTCTTTAGAGATTTTGCGCTTATTAAACCAAGAAAAATCTATACTGTGATTCGTGGCGTGATCTAGCCACATTCCTGCCTACCATATCAACATATGTGGGGAGTTTCGTCCCCCCCCCCCACCCCTCCGATTCACGAGTCGTTTGTTGTCCCAGACAGGCTTTCACGTTGCAGGAGAGCGAGAAGGTTACCCTTATTACATTTCAAAGACTTTATTTGCAGTAGACTTCACCATGTGCAGTCGTTATAACCATTTATTTACGGTATTTCCATACACTATGACGCTTTGAAGTTTATTACAAGCCAAATAATTAGCGTTGTTAATAAGGCGACATACAGCCGATCATACCCACCATGCGTTTGTCAAAATTTACTGACTGGCGATCGCAGTCGATGCGCATATCTGCTTTTAGTCGATTATCTATTCGTATTACTCTCTATAGGACTGAACATGAAGTCCAAGTGTCAACAAATCATTAAGACGCGTTTCTTGTTCTTTGCAATTTACATGGCTTGGGAATAAAGACAATGGTCTGGAATATATCGCATTAATATCGTAAGTGAGCTATGACGGGACGGGATTATTCATGGTTAAATGGAAAGGCTATTTATTTGTTGCTAGAATGCTTTATCTATTAACTGATGAGAGTGGGTAATCCATGGAATATACTGTACTTTAATTAAGCAGTAAATGATTCAACCCATACCCTCTGTTAATCGATGAGTTGCTGTACCAATGAGGTACATTTCTCTTAGATAAAACAAATGTTCTTAGATGAATACCGACGACATTATGTTCATTGGGGACCCGAAACTTACAACCGTTGGGTTTATAGGTTATTGCTTATAGTTAACAACTGCCTGCAATATATAAATAGTGCAAAAATGTAATAGCAGCTACAGTAAAGGTCAATAGGCATTCATTATAAAACTTGCCAATGGATAGTATTTTCTATTTTTGATTTAGTCAAACTTGGGTATCATGTGTGCACAACAGCAAGACTTCATATGCTGCGTTGAATCAGTTAACTAAATTGACAATTACATACTTCAAAACCGAAATGCTATCCTGACAAGCGCGTCATTGCATACATCTATACCGTAACCGTGAATTGTAGCTTATACATCTGTGATGAGGTTAAGAGGTCCCGAGGACCATCTAAGAATTACCACCCAGACTCTCTTGTCAGTCGTAGGGGTATTTACCACAAAATTATCTTACTGCAAAAAGGACCTGACTACAAACAGCAACCACCCACGCAATAGAATATCAGGCGGTAGATAACTGGTTGATAGATCTCATCATTCATGCAACAAAAGGAGGAGATTAGCTCCAACGGCCATTAAGTGGTGTCGTTTGCCTAATCATAAGCGAATTGAATAGGATATAATGGTCCAATAATCTCTAAGCTATGGGTCATCAACCGATAGATAAATGACAATTTAGGCCCCCGCTGTAATAACGTCATGTTATAGCGGATGTATTCAGGACATGCCGTGTTGGTTCTTTTTATATATTGGTATTGTATCACCTCCTGATGTACATTCTGTGTGGATTTAACCGCCTTATACTTAGTGTTGAAGCAATACGTAGTGATGCATCATATGTCACCCAGCCAAGCCACTGCTTATTGATGATATTGTAACCATTTAGACAGGTGCTACGCAGGTATTAATGTGATTAGATATCACATTCATCACCTTCACAACCAATTCACTCTAGTGGAGAGTCTACATGTACATTTTGACGATAAACTTGCTGGTTTCGTGCGCTTTTTAGTCACAATAAGCACTTCAACCTCCTATGAATTCAGAGTAGAACATCATCTCGACCCTCCTATCTATATTGCGCCGCGCATGCTTATGGATTATACTGAGTTACTCTGCTTTAATATGTACAATCGTATCACTATTTTATTTTAATGTATCTTTGCAGCTTAAGCAACAATGGAACATTCCATGTAATGCTTCTAGTGTAAATGTAAGGGCTCCTTTCATTGTTCACACGTTTGATAATTTGGGTAACGTTTTTCATTTTATTTTGGATGACACACGTGGACTGAGCGTCTATAGGTACAAACAATAAAGGTCGCCGACATTTAATAGCATGAAATAAACCGATATCTGTTACGTTTACACGAAACGTTGGTGTTGTCGTGACATGGATGCAATTCTATATAAATACATATCCCTCAGAGCGTAGCACGAGCAAATGAAGTGACACCTCCATAATGTCACTGGGAGGATCATTATGGATGATCCGAACTTCGAACGACCACACGGCACACATTTGAGCATGCTGGTGGCAATGAAGGCTTGTGTCGTGTTTCTGTTAGCCACATAAGTGCAACTGAAGCAACAGTTTGTACTTAATATGGCTTCAACGAGAACAACAATAACATGGCCGACATAAGTGGCATGGAGTGTCCTAGGCGACCGTTCCCTAGAAGATCACAGGAAACAGGACATTTCCCTCTCCAATTATGAGCGTGTTTGTGTCAAGGTTTATATTAGCGAGTGATCCCACAATAACAACATTATAAGCTGTAGATTTGTTTATATGTGTGACGACGGATATCAGGGCAATTATTCTGAATAACGATATTGGCATCAACTGACGCAAAAGATATCTGCGTCGGAAAAGAATGATTCAACGCTGACCGCATATACTGAACCTCATGAGCGGCTAAGCCTTTCTGATACTAAATCCTGATTATGTTTCGTAAACAGAGACTTTTGGATATGTCAACATAGCAATTACTGGTGCGGTATTAAACACACCACGGACGCACTTAGAGTGGTAAACGACTCCCCCGTGTCGCGACAATGGTATGGTTGAGATTGCTGACTTGGCAGATGGGGAATGTTGACCATTTGCATTAGATTGGAAGTGATACCTTGCGTTTACCGGTGATGTTTCCGTTCGTATAACTCCCGCATAACGAATGCTTGTTTGCATGTGATTGGATCTTGAAACCAATCGCTGTGCAGGCCATGCCTTTATCAATAATGACTGTTGTTATTTATTTCGAGTATTACCTACATGATTATACATTGATGTCAGGTTATTGCTTACCTTTCAAAACGCTGTCATAGTCTTTGCCCCTTCACCCGGATTATCTTAGCCGAAACAAAAGTTGAACAGCAGAGTTTGTTTGGTGCATGTCCCTAACTAAACCTTAACCTTTGCCGTTAATAAGCATAGAAAATATATATCAACGCCGGACATCTTACCTTAATGCAGTGTGCTGCTAGTTTAGTTTAACTCTATTTATAAACATAGATGAACGTTTTGTATGCTTTATGGTGCATTTAAAGCATCACAAGCTGTTCGAATATTAGTCAATATCGTTATCGGCACAGTGTTATGTTAAACAAATATGAAAACATCCAGTATCTAACTTTGTTCGCGATTACTTCTACCGACAAAGCTATTGAGGTCCATCATGTAAAGGCTGCACCGATAAAGTTCTCCCCGCCATAATGAAATGCTTAAGGTTTGTCAGAGTCACATTGTCTCGTAATGAGCGCATGTTCTGGCATGTGTATGTCCAATGAATCTACCTGCTACTCAAAGTATTTCAAGGTAGCGCTCGGTGTTTTTAATGTCTCCTCCCACATTTTCCCTCGTAGTTTGTACAAATTGTGTTTGCATATTACAATCGCTTTAATTAGCACACGTGCCGTCTTTCTGCTTTCCTTTAATTCAGCATAGCTCTAAAGGACACATTGAGCTCCATGTAATGAATCATATGTAATAGTAACACACCTACTAGTATGCAATAGACAGCCCAAAAGGTAATCATTACGTTTCTGTACTTCGATAGAGATTAAGATTTATAGGATCTAAGAGAAGAGCCATTAATACACACCTGCTGTAATTGAATGCTAAAGTTTTCTCAATTCGTGGAAATTGTCCGGCGTGCATTTATGTCCAATTAGTGTATTTCCTGCGCATGCACATTAAAGGTTATTCAACCGTAGTTATGGTGTGATCAATGCTGACGCCCACACAATAGCCCGAAGGTTATACGCATTGCGCTTGCATGACATATTCCTTTTGTTAAGCACACGTATCCTCCGTTTGCATTCATTCAGTTCAACATGGCTTTCATGGGTACAGCTTGGCGCCATGAAACGGATGAGGTGTCAGATAATTTCGCGCAATTGCATGACTGCTGTGGCCCAATTGTTGAACCTATCCTTTATTCGCTACGATCTACATTTATATATAACCCAGTCCCATCACTTACCCACACGTCATTTCATAGAAGACCGATGTGTCTGTAATTCGATAGAAAATGCACAAAAATAAGCAATTTCACATGACTTTGGTTAATATCATTGGGTTGCATATATTAGCCAAAAAATAAAAAAGGTTTATGAGTTACGTAATGATATCACTATTGTGATACGCCAGGGTGCTAATTCAACCTACATCTTTTGGGTGCCTTGTTTAGTATTGAAAAAGCGCGACATTACTTAGAATCTTGAGAAATATGTTTCCCATAAAAGGTAGCCTATAATGTCATTTAATGGGGACTCATTTAAATCATAAAGTTTACAGTTCCGTCTCAACACCAGTGCAATATATACCCGGACCTATGATTATAGATAACAAGCAATGCTTTCAACTGAGATAAAAAGCTTTTCTAGCAGTTAGGAACATCGACACATATGGAGGTATATGAGATATTGCATGCAATAAGGGCTCCTCACGCCATCGCTTGTCAATCTGCTTTAGATCAATTGCTAAGATTTTCTATGTAACACATGATCGATAGGCATATGTACTCTGCCTGTTTGCATGTACATTGTGAAGCTATTATATACTCAAACAATTCAGGAGCTTTGATATATCGTTTAATACAGCACAGAACAGCACGAAGTCGTGTTTGTGACCATATAAATGACATAAAGGTGTATGGAGTTCCAGTCAATGCCCGCTGCTCCCATTTCGTTCTTGTGGACGCCACCAGCAATATACTACATCGCATAAATCAACTTCATTTGTGTGCTTATGTAGCCTGTAGCAACCCATTACCTGTGGCAATAATGATAAATCATTAACGACTCATAGATGTTCGTTTTCCAGTCCGTGCCCCAGCTATTTAACTTTTATGTCGCTGTCTTGCACGCGCTCATGTAAAAAGAGGGCCGCCTTATTTGCGAGCGGAAGTTATAGTATGAAAAATGTTCATCTAAGTTAAACTCAAATAGTAGACACCCATTAACAGCGCACAGGGACGAATAAATGACAACAAAACGTCCATCAATTCTTTGTCATGATGGTTTTTTGACAATAACATTTTGGATTAGTGGAAGAGGGAAAGGGATTGGGGCTTATCACATTTAAAATACCAACGTTGAGCACTTTTTTCGGTAGTATACGGCAAGCCAAACTATACATAGATGCATTAACGAACACGCAGCTATCGGATCATTTGGTAGGCTTGATAATTGTGTCAATTTCAGGTCGACAAGGCAACAATTACCCGGAAGTAAGGAAACTGTAGAATAATTATTTTCCATCGATTACATTTGTTAAGCTTTTTTTTGGCGATCTTCAATAGCTACTATGTGGAATCTCGAATAGGCTATTGAGCGATTTTATAAGGCAGCTAAAACTAATTCGATCATTCGAATAATCGGAATAATAAGTTTACAACATGCAAAATATTAGATTTCTGGCAATGACTTAACTTGCTTTCTTTAATGGCCAGTTTTATTTTGTGGAATGCAGAACTGCACCCATGTCGAGATACTAATCAAAGCTAGACATTACTGCCCAGAAATCATCATACCACCATTAAGTATATTTAGCGTAATAGAATTACTGAAACCATTGTGGCACACAAAATATCACAGTGTATATAGCATGACAATATATCTGAACAACATTAGGGATGAGTTTCCGCTCTCAACATTACCGGAAGTTGATCACAGGGTGAGCTAAATTAATTTAGTCTCCTTCGTCACCCCAGCTTTCATCAGCAGTAACATATCACTTTTACAGCGGACATTGGTCAACGTCGGTAACATTGTACTAAGTTAGAGAATTTAAAACAGTTTACGATAAGCGATAACCAAGACTACTGTTCAACGCCCCGTGTAGTGAATTGTACAAGCTGATACGATACCAATGTCATTAACTGGTCTCACCACCGGCAGAGGTCATCCTCCACTGCTGCTCAAATTGATCTGGCGGATCTATATATCTATCGTCATCTAAGCACCCGAACATGGTGTGAGAATAGTGCATGCAAAGTATATTTTGTAGTGACGCTGTGGTAGGGGATTTGTTGATGAGCCTTCAGTTGGACTGATCTAACATACCCGTAATGTATTGTACTGTTCCCATACGTCACTCTGTTTCTTAACTACATGTTAGGATCGAATGAAGGTTGGACTAATTGCTAATGCTATATCAATCATTCTATTACTCAAGCTGCGAATAATCCAGAAGAGAGCCCACTGGTAAACCATTAGTCATTATAGCCCTGTAAATTGGCATGTCTGGAATGTATTATTTCTTGATCAAGGAAGCACATGGGCTCCATCTAATAACTTATATGTACATAAGCAAATATCAGTGTGCAATGTTGTCTCAATATTGATGGACTGTGTGTAGCGTATTTGTTTATGAGATTTGGCCTACTGAGTAAAACTTTCGAGTAAAGAAACCTCACATAATGAATCGACATTGTCTTTAAAAGTGCTGATTGTATTGCCAACCCACGTGATGTGCATGGTTCCAGGATGACTGAATCGTTAAGCCGTTGGACTTAAGTTCCAAACGACGAATGTCCGCGTGGGTTCGAACCCCAGTTCTGGTAATTATTGTATTGTTCTGTGATATGAACTAAAGCTACGACGAATTCTCAGAGGAACACAGTGATTGAAATAATACTCTCAAAGAAAAACGATTTTGCTGTTAATATAAGATGGTCTCTTAACAGCAATTCGCCATTAATCTGATATTTGCTGATAAGGCGTGGACACGGGCTTTAAGACGTTGGAAGAACACTTATTCGCTTAAGTTGTAGTTTAAGCGAATGGATTTATTAGGGTATGTTTTGAAAGTGTTTGATCAATCGGACGTTCAGAGAGCTGAGCCTTTGTATATCTTCGTTAACCATAGATTAGCTGATAAACTGATATGCTGGACTAGTTTCGTTATTTTAAGGTTATGCATCCTGAGCCATACATCTCGCGGGCTTAACAAGTCAACTTCAAATTACTCAATTTCAACTTGTTGTCCTGCATAGACGGACTATACAGCTTATGTTATTAACTGAATTTGGTAATGATATGGTAGATTGCTTTCATATCAACAAAGCCAGCATCTGCCGCGATGTACATTTTTGTGCTTTGTTGCCCCAGAGATAGCAACTGTCTTGTGAAGATGCGCTGAGCTTGTGATCATATTTTGTGTTATCTTATGATATAATGAGACATCAGTGTTATCAATCTATCGCTCTATGGTACTGAATGCAGTGCGCTTTGACGGCTGATAAATAAATCAACCTGGTGTTTTCTCAATTTTCAATCTTCTTATACATTCACGCTAATTCACTAGTTCATATTTGTGTTAGAAATGTTTGTCTAAGGCGCTGTCTTAGTCACTATGATGGTTCCAACGCTACATAACAAACACGATGCATTCCCAGAAGATGGCATAATGGGGTACAAAGCAGCTTAGCAATCAACATATAATGATAAATGGCCAATGGTTTATGCCAAAAGAATGAATCGAGATTCATTCGGTGAAGTTTACCTACGAGATGACGGCGATACATCAGTCGACTTGCGCACGTGCGCATTAAGCCTCCAATGAAGAATGGGTTTAAATTGGTTAACACCTATCATTTATATTTGTTAAGAAGCAATAGTTATATGAGGGGGTCCTGTTTTTGGCTTATAAAAAAGGGCCCAAAAAGCCTATCTATCGGCCAATAGTGGGAATTGTGCCCGAGGATGAATTCTAAGCATGCTCGAGCAGTTGCCTTGCACGTGGCCTCCCCCCTTATTTCATCTATTGTCTGATACCGGTTCATTTAAGTAATATATCCATTCAGCGTGAATGTGGTCCTAGCCATTGGTCATCTCCTTACATTCAGCATCAACCTTTCGTTTATGCCGTTAATTTGTCTTGGTATGACAACCATCCGTCGTATATAAAGTAACAGTGGCGGGATCGTTACGTATATAAAGTTCGCACGATAGTTGTGGGTTCATTTGGATATGATCTTGTCAATGAATAGAAATTGACCAATTTAGCACGTTTTGATAGTATCATCCTGCCAACTCTTATCTGCGATATGATCTTGTCAATGCCTTTGTTCAGATGAGCATCTCATCTAACAGCGAGATATGGTGGCAACATCGTACGTCCATTGGACCGAAATGCTGTAGGTTATTTGAGAGTAAACAGTATGATTTACGAAGCAAACTCCAAGCGCAAGGTGAATCAATTTGCGATGTATCCTCCTGCGAGAGGGTTATGCATCAACAGGGTGGTTTTCTGTCTACGATCGCAACACTCTATTAATACCATTAGAGGGTGCGGTATAATCTTTTCTGAATTCATCTACAAATAGAATCGCTTATGGTGATTTAGAAGGATATTCATTGCAATCGTGATTGTATGCCGAAGCGATTTGTTTTGGCGGTAAAAAATTAAATGATTGTCGTCTGAGAGGAATAAATGAGTCACCTATTTCCGGTAAAGCAATTGGCAGCAATTAAGTTTATCACCACTGAGCTTGCCAATTCAATATGTAACCTGGAAAGCTGAACTTTCGTTGTTAGTTTCACGCAAAAAATCTACCAATCGCAGCAGCCAGAATCAAACCAATAAAACGACCAATCCTTTTCTTGTCTCATATCTCTGCACACCATGATGATATAGATGCAAACATGACTGCTGATTTGTTACGTATATAGTTTTCATCCAAGACCTTGTGGCAAGCCTAAAATCATGCCTCACTGGGTGGAATACTAGTAATAATTATACTATTCTAACAAATAACTGAACTGTTCTATTTAACTGAAATATCAATATGTGCATGTTGCAACCTTGAGGAATACCTAAAACAAGGCTTTTGACCAGCCATTACTGCTGATACATTGTAAACACTATCACTTGGAGGCAGTTTTCGGGTGCCGGTTAATGCAAACGAGTTCATATGCGCAGATTTTGTTCGTTATAGCAACTATGAACACCATATCACAACGTCATCGCAATGTATAGAACCTGCCCTAATACAAAAGAATGCCGAAATAATTAATTCGGTAAGCACTCGTGCTTAACTAGAGGAATAAAAGCTTGCGCATTTGCACGACAGACATAAATGATCATCAGTAGTTTTGTGTTAAAACTCCTGAATAAGGATTCATATACATTAATTGGGTCGACGACTGGCCTTATCCTGTAAAGCATATGGTGACACGTGGAATACTCAGCTGTCTGTATGGAAGCGTAATTTCCTTCATCTGCTCTAAAAGACTCACCAGATTGCACACCATGATGGCTGACATCCGGCCACTTAAACGTGGGGCTATTTATCAAGGAGGGCTTCATTAATGGTATGGTTTTTTGCTTCAGTTCTCATAAATTTGTTTAGTACCTCCAAATAAGAAAATAGTTAGTTAGTAGAAAGAAAGGCATGGGTACATATGTGAAATTTATATCTACTGGTCGTTCAAAAAGACAAATCAATAACACGTTGTAATATATCTGTCGTTGCGGACAAATTATGTTTGTGGTAAGACAATCACGAGAAGCCGGCTGGTCTGTTAGAACCGTATGTCGATCCATCCCTTGACCAAAGTGAGTAAATTGTTCATACGTTTGCAATATTTAGGCTACAATATTTCAGACTGGATTCATGTGGCATAAAGTACATAAGGTTGTGCAGTGATCAGACTACATATTATTTGCACGTTGAAATAATTAGACAACCCAGTGAGTATACTGCAAAGTGATTAGGTACGATATGGGCTTTAGATCGATGAAGGTGAACGAGAGGCAGGCAGGGTTGGGTAGAATGCAATGGAGACGTGTTCCACTGACTGTATATGTAGCGGCGAATATATATGCAGATGGGAGAGGGATAAACGGCAGGGTTGAAGGGGTGATGGTGACGTAACACACGAGAAGGAAGGTGCCAGCTTTTACAACCATTACGATCATTAATTAATAACGCTTATGATAAACAACACTTAGTATTGTGCAAATCATACACCCAATTCAATTATACGCGGTTGTTTACATGCTCATCAATTGACCGTCTGGGTCTAGGGCAATGATTGACGTCAATAATTCAACCCAAATTACCACGTCATCCATACCTGGTAACTGGCTATATGACTACAGATCTAATATTGCTCACACAGCGTTCAAATCACAGTACCTTCAACCATACGCTATGTATCCTGTACTCACCGCTGTTGCTGAAAACCACGAATTATTAATCAATAGTGAAGCGTTTCACGATCGCCTAAAGGGCTAATAACCTGCGTGTGTGCGCATATATATAGTACGATATGCCCAATATACAGTCATGTTTGTATTTGGCTGCATTTGAACCTATATAATCGCATGTCATGTTCGACAGAAGTAGGTTTCTAACTCGTTTCCCCATCGCTTTTGTAATATAATGCCCTACAATGTTGCATATGCCCTGCAATGTTAATCGTTTCGATGTTGTCACACTGTCTACAATGATTGCATACTTTTGTACCTGATTTAGTGTTTGGTGAGCTAATTTAATGCGCCACACAAATCTAGTACAGAGTATTGACCACTTTTTATGGAGCTTTCCTGCAGTCGACTCATTAAAAAGACGGTGACCACAACTTATGTTTACCACAGTAATAGATTGTAACTACTACAGGAAATATAGCAATAACGCCTTGTAACATAGGTGGTAGGCCAGTCAGCTTCTAAATAAGCGTAAACTGGAGGCATTTGTAGATTATTCCTTCTCAGTTCAAATGGGTATTTAAGAGACCTGGGTCCTGTGTTTCTTCCAAATATGATGGCTGGGAGGCCTCCATCGAGGGAATGAGGAACATATACTATGCAATGACATACAATATTGACTCGTGATGCTCCGGACTACGACATTGATTCAGGATAGTGAAGGCGACATTGATTCCATGATACTGTGGACTACAACATTGGCCCAGGATACTGTAGAATGCGACATTGGACCCGGACACTATGGACTTCTACATTGGCACATTATGCGATAGAATGCGACAAAGACTCATCGATGTTGGTAAGGCTTAAGGTACAAGGTATGGGAGACTCACCAGTCGACGCAGGCGACCTCTGGAATAATGGTTAACTTGGGATAACTGAATTTGCCTACTGGATTCATACCATATATGCTGCAGTATATGTTAGTCACATTCAGATGTTATGATACTATTGAAATGTCTAAGCTGGGACTCAAAACCCTCTTCTGACCGTGCAGATGCTATACTACTACTCTACTAAGACCTGTGTTCGATTCCAGCAGACACTTTCACTTGTATCGTTAAGGGTGTTACAATATTCTCACCTTTTCCTATCTAGTTACATCCACTGCCATGTGTGGGGGGTGTATTTGCTCAACTCTCTTTCACCACACCAGGATCATACGTTGATATCGTATATATGTTATATTACTGTGGAGGATGTTATGACACTATTGATATTTTTTGACCAGGTGAAAATGACTTATCTGGAATTCGAACCCATGACCCTCTGCTGACCGTGCAGATACTCTACCACTGAGCTACTGAGATCTGTGTTCGATCCCAACAAACACTTTCACCTGTATCGTTTATGGCCTTACAATACAGTCCAACCTCTTCAATCATTAAACAACATAGCGCTGTCCACATGACAAGAAAGGGTCGGATATTACGTTGGGGGTAGCCGAATTTCCTGAACAATATCGTTTCTTGAAGGGAGCGTTGGTGGCATCAGAGCTCGAAACGACGAGTGCAAATAAGCGGTTAATCTGTCCTAATGGGGTTTACCTTCGCTAATGCATCGACCTTGACGCTGCATATATCATATACGGACGCTCCTCTTGCCTAATAGATGAGCCAAACGGGGATACTGGGGTTTTCAGCACTACGCTAAGATGGGGTGATCTGCCTCATTTCACTCCTAAGTCGTTATTTACATTTCAATTATCATCCCACCCATGCTATAGAATGTCCCATGACACAGCAAATATAATAGTCATATATCCAGTTCTAATAGTTGCTGAACATTTGGTGAAATTAACGTCTCTCTACAACGATCAACATGATAAGCAATGCTGCTCAACCATTCACTGATTGTAAGCTAATGGTCAGATGGTCGGCTTGACTAGGACGTGCAGTATGTCTCTCACATGATGTCCTTGCAACGTTAAATAAGCAAAGTTATTATATTTATCCGAGGAAATGGCAGGTTAAAAAAAGGTAAGCTATATTACACATAGTGTATCCACAAAGTGCATTTACGGTCATAAAAAGATTACTAGTCAGGAAGTGTCTCGAGGGAGTTCCGGAGATGCCTGCTGATGGGAACCTGTTTTTAGGGGGCAATGTCGCCGAATTCAGCGTCGTTAAGCAATTTGTGTAGCTGGATACATTCATGGTTAATTCTTGTCCTAATACTTTCCATTTTGTGTCGTTATAAGTAAAAATCAAACAGCATATCAATGGAAAAAACAAATACTGCATTCACCGGTATCGAATAAATTCTCCACCATGTGTCGTATCATGAAGTGCGGTGTAGAGATGCACACGATACACACTGGTGATGACGAAGTAAGACATGAACTGCACGCGCAAGGGTTAGGAAGATACATGAAGATACATGAACTTAATTCAACTATCTCCAACTCTTGAATACTAGATGAAGCTTTGCCCAAATGCAAGAGAGAGATGTCCATGATAAAAATCCTTTTAAAATGTATAAATTCCTACCTTGAACGAGTTAGGCACGCTTTCCCAAATAGAACGGACCGACCTCAACCGTGTCTTCAAAATAATAGGATGCATTGTAATTCGTCAAACATAAACTACATAGCTATAAACGTACACTGAAATGTAGTATTTCGTATTGCTATCCGGGTAGACCAACGTTCACATTATATTGCACAAACGTAAATGGCTCCAAGGATGGGTGACAAATACATGTGCTATATTTCGCAAGGTCAATTATGTATCGACAAGTTAATCAATTGGACGTTGAAAAATTAAACAGACACTCATAATCATTAAACATTGCAATAGTAGGGTATAATGAATAAATCATATCTGAACTGTCATCGATGAATTCGCCCGAAACGCCATTGTGAGGCTCAGGCATTCCTTATGGCTCACTAAAGGACTGCAATGAATTCGAGACAACAAAGGGTACCCGTGAAACAACGGGTACTGAATATATGCAGATCGCTGTTTATGCGCCGTTAAGATCGTTACCGTATCTTGAAACAGCAATAAAAGTCACAACGTTCGTGATTTGCGTGTGCAGGTTCCAGAGTGTCATAGCTGGGGAAAACTCGGGATCCCGTTCATAGAAAATAATATTGGTAAAGATGTATATGAATAGATCTTTCTGCACATTTTGTATACCTTTCATATTGCCAGTATATCGAGTATGAAGGAAAGAACACATACATGCTACCAACAAATATGTCAACATTTGGAAGATAGTAATGTCATTATCGTCAGGGCCTGCTATATCAATATGAATTAATAGCTATCATATCTGTATTATATCTTTCTATCGAATCAAAAGTCAGCAAATATTAACCTATATATTGGTGTTATCTTCAACTGCGATCCATTATTGCCAATAACAGTCTCATATCTTCGTAAAAATCATTCCTAAAGGGTCTCATGTGCATCAATCGTGTTTGTTTGGTGGACTATTTCTACAATTTTATTCATGTCACAGTATGAACAGTCATTTCCTCATTGAAAACCATTCCATTGCTTTATTAACATTATCTCGACGATCATAATACATTTATTTATAACTTGAACTCGAATTCTTGCCTCTACTGTCATGATTTATGTTAATGATCGCAAATGATGATAATAACTTTTTAATTCAAAATTATCTCACTAGATAACATACCACGAATCAAGAGGTCATCTATATTTGAGGCTATCCCTTATATGATTATCGCAGGTAAAGATCATAATAATATTACGCTGTAATAACATTTGAAATTTGATCAATCCCTGTGAATATAATGTCAAGATTCCATTGATCATTAGTACAGGTACATATGCAATTGAATATAGCAAAACAACTGAAACTCAACCATACTAAATATACAATTGCAACTTTGGGAAGAATAACCTATTAGATCTGTTATTCCACCACCGCATTTAGAACGCCGTCTTTGTCAATCGTAGGTTTATAATTGCTAATATTTTAATACATTAATAATTCTTACTTTTAATTAACCGCCACTGAGCAGGTATTGTAAGAGTTACATATAGGTTCTATAATGACAAACAAATTCCAACGTAGAAAAGACGAAACATTATAACACATCTGAAGACAATTTGGTGCTCACCTTCAGTGGACAAGGACGCTACAGAAAGCCAGTCGCGGCATATAAATCTTAACAAGTGATTCATATGCTTAGTTTGGCCAATGGTAGACACAAATCGACAGCTGTTTTGTATCGAGTATCAAATGATCAATGTACATGCAGAACGCCTAATCTGTTTTGCATATCCCGGTTAGGGGATGTCATTTACAGACACATAAAGTGACGTTAACGTTAATGAAGGTATTGGTCTCAAGGCACTTGAGCACCTGCCTCAGAACCGTGTCAATCCCCGCCTGTAAGATAGCATATGTCAAACACGTTAGCACCTTTGTAATCAACAGATGCGATAGTGACCTGTTTAATATATACTAGAAAGTATCATGCAAGAAAAGAACGTAATATTATGATTTATTCTGTGGAGCATTCATCTTTTAGTCGTCATTACAATCTGTTATTGAACCAAGCGTAGTTACGAAATGTAATCCACGCGCTTATATAAAACCATTGAACAACGGTTTTTTATGATAACAATCAGCAACAATATGACAAACAAATCAATCCGTACCTAATCACTCCATTAATGAATTAGCTATGGCGTATATACATTTATCGCTCCTCTTTTAAGGTAAGAGTTGTGCTTTCGATATTTCATCCTGCTCCCACTTTGTTTCGTGCAATGCCTTTTGCATTCGCGCGTGTCAATGGCAGACAAGAAAAATGTTAATAATCAACGTGGCAAATGATACAGGGTGTTTGATGAACGCCAGGGGGCGCGCACATACAATACAAAAAGCATCTGCTGTCGTAAAATGGCCGGTAAACATTTGTCGAAAGTATTTAACACCTTTTTGATTACGAGCATTCTCCCGTCCATCCTCACATTGAGGAACAACGCAGCTTTCAAGAGACCTACATCGCAGTACAGCATTGAGAGTCA
The DNA here is from genome assembly GCA_034190875.2 of Urechis unicinctus. Classification (NCBI taxonomy): domain Eukaryota; kingdom Metazoa; phylum Annelida; class Polychaeta; order Xenopneusta; family Urechidae; genus Urechis; species Urechis unicinctus. The sequence continues at coordinate 5,017,433 of CM067344.1, forward strand.
CGAATGGCCACGGCCGATATTTGCTCACATGGAAGTGCGTTCTTTTGAATGTGGTTGAGTGATGACCTAAGCCGATTAACTTATAAATAGTCAGACGGGGATTGAACTACGTCGTTAGTGCGCTCATCGGCACCTATTCGAAGTTTGAGTACATTAAGGTGAATCTTAAGCACATAACCAATCAGCTAGTATCATGCCATCCTTATTATTATCATAACGAAGGGCACTTTTTTTGCAATGTAGCTGTGTTGCGGCCTTCACGATGGCCATGACATTATGTTCGTAAGAGCTACCGTGATATTGTGACTATTGTGAAATGTGACAGTTATTTCTTATGGGATTACTGCTTTTATGCTGGCCATTGTTTGCAGCTAATATGCTTAACCTACATATATTCGTGTCCTCTTTTAAATCAATGCGTTTTCAATAGGTCAGTGAGAAGCATACAATTAAACGTTGGTGAAGCCAGATCTATTTAAACTGCGTGGTATTGAATAGCCAGCTGTTTAATGACACATACATACTAGCAACCATTAATTTCATGGGGGTAATTTCTGGGTTAATGATGTGATTTAAAAACATCCTTTATTATATTTTGCGATTTATTAAATGCACACAAAAAAGCGTTATGAACAATTAAGGAATTTGGCGGATTTTGCAAGGCTACATTCGAACTTACCATGACCAAAATATTGATCCTAAAACGATATTGATTTTCCTTTTCTATTTCAGCATCGTTTGATCAGTGGCGCACATCAAATTATATATCTGATATAATCAGCGCCAGGTCAGCGCCAACATTGCCTGAGCATAACGCTATTTGCAAGCAAGTCGTTTTACATTCAGCGGCTACGGGAAACACATTGCCACGATCCCGGTCAATAGAGTCAGATTACATCATAGTCAGAACATGGGCGGGACCCAGCAGGGACAGTGTGTGGACGGTTCTATCAAACAGACGATGGAAGTGAATAAATGTGATGGATCCAACGGTGAGCTCTTCATACAGCTGTAATGGATGTTTCAGGCAAGTGCTCAATTCAAAACGTTGATTCGGAACAAGAACGAATTGTACCAGCGAGACAACTAGCAGGCTCTGTATCACATACCTGGCATCATTAGAGCCGACCGAGTAGAACAGTGGCAAAAATTCAAGGCATATTAATTAGTGTATCGGCAGTGAACGGTTATATTTACAGCACTGCAGCTAAATGGGGAATCTTCCTCGATAACTGGTTCTTTTGTTTTCTTTGATGTAGCAGAATGCCCCATCCTAAGAAGAATTCCGAAATGACTTACCACCTTATACTGAAACCAAATAGACACTTAGTGGGATATATATAACGTCATAGGCACGAATACCGCAGAGTATAAGGTCATAAACAGCTTGGACATGTTTAGCAACACGGAATGTAGCGTGTTGGCCCTCTGCCATTAGTGGACAACAGCTATATCATTTATTGTAGGCTGCTGAAAGTATGCATTAAGCGAGCGAATAACAGCGGTGCTTTATATCAGTATTTGGTATATGTAGCTTTGTAATAAAAGTGTTATTCATGGACTATATGCCTTAGCTTGACTGTTTCAGACAACTGTACATCTTAAGAAGATGGGATGTAACTGCATTGGCAGTACAGTATTACACTTACCAGCTCATTTAATACCATTTGGTCTAGCCAATTTTGTAGACCTCATCACCAGTCTTTAGATTAGCCACTCACTGTTATGGCATTTACGGTTTAAAGTGCTAAGAGGACCAATCAGTAACGCTTGTGTTTGCACTCGATAGACATTGCTGCCAATATGTATCCGTTTGATTGAAAATAATTTACGGGTCTCCTAGTCTCGAAATAACGAAATAATTAGGATTTCATTTATACTTCAGAGCAGGTTTACAGACCTAACTGATGGGCATGTTGCCACTGAGCATTAGAGAATTGTGTGTGTAGAAATTCCACGCTACTTCCGACTTGTAATGCTATCACGAGAAAGAACAATATTTATTTGCGCCCTATCGGCGATATCTATTTAGCAACATATTCAGTTACTTCCTGCGTTACATAGCATTAAAACGCAAAGCAGATGCAACATGAACTTAAATGCTTTGCTACACTTTAAAAATACATATGGCTAGTTGGATAAGGACTTGAGGTACAAAGTCTGTAGATTAAACATTTACAAAACAAGTGGTGATGCGAAAAATGCGGTTTAAGGATAAGAATTTCCAGCTTTCGAAATTGTTTATGATCAACATAAATTGTCTCCCCGTTGTTTGTTTTGCTTTTTAATTACTCTAAATGAGTGTATTGACGCGAATGCTTACCGATAATTGAACACGAGAAGCTGATACAACACGGACAATACCGGGCTTTTTTCAAATCGATAAAAGCTCGTAACTTATATGGTTAAGACTCCTTCCAACGATACAGGGAGATAGAGAAGGCGTATGTAGCGCCATTCAGTTGACCAGACCACAATAATGACGCAATTGGAGAGGTAATACATCTTCACTAGTCAGACATTGCAGAGTTGCAATTTCAACAGACTAGTGACAGATCATATTTCAACCGATACATCTCATTGATGTCAGCCACTGCTAATACACACGACGTTTTCGTGTGAAGACATGAAAAATAGTTATGCCATTTGAAGTGTTCAAGCTGGCTACCTACTCAGCAGTTATTGTTGAATATGTCGCCATGCATTATAATAAGAAGCTGTAACATGGGACAACACCTTGTCATTCGCAACACTTTCGATTTCAATGACTCCTTGACAACTCAGAGCCATCATGTCTTGCTTAACTAATCTATAGCAAATTTCCAAAACAGTTTGTAGTGATACAGGGATGAATGACACAATGATAACATGCTGTGAACGTTGATCTACCGTACTGACACAACTCGTCGGTGCAGTCAAGCGATATGTTTACGACACGAGCATGTGGAGAAATATGTTTCCAGCTGCTTGCTTATCTTTTCATGTTAATACTACCAATAGGTGCTGAGTGCCAAATTCATAACAAACCTACCCTTCATCATAACGTACCCTCTCAGACATCAGTTGATGGAGTAACCCCCAACAGCTTATATTAATTATACGCCCCAGTTTTCCAGATCCACAAGTGACCTACATGTCACCTGCCACTTCCCCCCTCTCCTCATACATACCCCATATTCCAGAGCCACATGACCTTCCTGCCCAGGCAACACCCGTTAGCCCCAGCCCTCACAGACCTGGCTACGGCATGTCCCATGAGAATTGGGATGGCGTGCCTTAGTCGTTGAGGGAAGCAACTTATATTTCAAAATCAGTTCTCTCCTGACCTCCGAGCTCAACACTTCTCTCTTAAGTTTAGGCTATTCTGAATTGAAAACAGTTAAATAAAGTTCAAGTTGTTATTAACCCTACATCTGGAGTTCGATTCTTTTACTTTACTACAAGTGCGTAGCGTGAGCATCTCTACACCACGGATAACGACATGTAATGTTGCATTTTCACTGGACACGCACACTTGAATTGAACGAGGCCATAAGTTGCCAGGTAAACAATTCTGAAACAAAATATGCCAATTTGCATCGTTATTATTTCTGAATGGGTTTCGTGCAGAACATACTGTAAGCGGTCTCGTGCAAAGGCAGTTAAATGACCCCATTTGTTACAGAAACTACTAAGTTAACAATATTTGGGAATGAATAATCTGAGTGCGTGTTAGTAAAACCTCTCTACATATATTTGACACACTGCCATATCAATGAGGTCACAAAGTGGAAATCATGCTTATATTCCATAATGTGCGGATAAAGATGCTCGGCGCCTCGTGATCGTGAAATAGTATCCACACCGTAAATTATATGAGTCAAGCAATCTGTCATGTACAAAATGGGGTAATTTAAATGTTGCTCCAGTCCAGCTACATTCGGCAGAGCATAGCTCAAATTTTATACTTACTGACAAAAACATTAAGGACATTGTGCTTCGTTAATTAACCGTCACGCCTTGACGCAAGCAGCAGACCCAGAGGGGGACTTTAATATATCTGTAGAAATCACTCGGATAAGTATTTTTCAGGCAGGTTTATATAATGAGCCTATAATGCCGTCAAATTATCCTGTTAAATCTATGCTATTATGATAAGGGAAATCAAATCAAATAATCATTCTTATCATCTATATTGAGCGAATTAGTGAGGCAAAATAGATAACTGCAGATTGTCTTCCACCTGAGTAGTACATTTACCGAGCATACATATACGACTATATATATACCGACTATATGTATACCGACTATACATATACCGACTATTTAAATACCGACTATACATATGCATTGGAATTAGTAATATCGTAGGAGTGAGATGATACAGTGACGCGCATTTGAATCCACCAGCCCGATCGCAAATGTCATTGCGTGACAAATAATTGAGCGTAAAGATTACTTTGTAAAGTTTTCCTTCAGCATTCGTCGGGGAATCAACTTAACGCGCCACAAATGCACTATGTCATATGTGCCCCAGTATATAACCCTTATCATCTATGGAGACGTTACATGATTAGCGGGCTTAGTCCCTGGCGTTTTGTTTTTTACTTATCACCCTCTAGCCATACCTTAAACTGATCGCCGTTTGGCGTCTATCAGTCTACAGAGAATCACATTTCATAATCCTTAACAATTGAACCACGATAAACAAATGGAATACATGAAAGTACATCCGAAATAACAACTAGGTTGCGCAGTTATTGTGAGTTATAGAAATTAGATTTCCTGGTTTTGAATGATAATGGGTATGGCTTTCAACAGTATTAACAGGTGTCCAATGTGCAAACTGCTGGACACTTCTGAAACTGGTATTATTCAATGACGTCAGACTTGAACCACATATATGCTCAAATCAACAACACTAATAACGGAGTTTCTTGCTGGAAGGTTTAGATAACCGTGTAATATTTCACATTGTAGTATGCATGAACGCAGTCTTCAAAACATAAAAGACGTCAATGTGTTACAACTGTCGATTTAATTTTGGGGACATCTGCATTCATTGCGAATTATGTGTAAGTTGTTGATATATAAATTGCAAGCTCCTCTAGTATAAGGTCATGTTAAGCATGGATTTATGGATTTATTTATGTGAGTATCCAAAGAAATTTATGAAAGTCAACACAAGCAAGTGGAACATTAAAGTCAAAGCAACACAAGCAAGTGGAACATTATGAACAAAAATCGATCGGTATTCGGCCATAAAATATATAGAACTGACGTATGCATCACTCCGCTATATAACTACAGGTTTATTTGCCTCTCCATCAACTCATGATTAGCTAACATTATTGAACATGAAAATGTAACTGTTACCATCAAAATAACCACTTTATTAACAATTAGCAGCGAAACCCCCAACCCTTCCCCCGTCACTCTTGCATTAAAAAAATTAACCTAATAGCAGTTCGCTTCCAATTAAACAGAACATGGTCTTGCTGCCATAATAACATTAATCTATATGCACAACATATTGACGATCATTCTGCAAACAGTTTAGTGATTGCAAAAACGTAAACGATCGCCAGTCAAGGCACAGATATTTTAAAGTACTCATGTAAATACAGCCAATATCAGGCACTGATCACCTACACATTATGTACCCAGTATTCCAAGATCAGTACATATGCAGAAGACATATCCCGCTTAGTGAACGTCGCTTACAGACACATTAAGGTGTTGATCTCGGGAGCTTGATCACATGTAAAAGAGCCGGTGTCATACCAGAACATTTGGTTATTTATGGTAGGATTATCCTTTACTTGACAGCGTTACTGTAATATATGCGCATACACAATGGCACGGAGCAACGGCTTTGTGAGCGAAAAAAATAGCCAACATCTTTATATAAAGCCGATCCGTACTTAATTTCTTCATTAAATTCTTCTTTTAAGGTAAGAATTGCCATTTCATCCAGCTCACACTTTAGTTAGTGCTGTCTTTTTTGCATAAGCGCGTGTCAGTATCAGAACGTATAACATTGCATAAACAGCTTGTTTGATGAAGACCAAAGTGCACAAGAAATATAATAAGCATGTGGTGGTTTTATATTGCTGGTATATATTTGCAACATTCTCATACCACCCCCGGCTTTCAAAATACCTTATACACAGTACAGTATTGACATTCACAAATTGCCAGTCCGATATTTGCAATCTTGGAATTTGGTTGAGTGATGATTAAAGCATATAGGCGAATTTCAATCGGAATCCAACTCACCCGGTTTCACAACGAGAGGGTCTACCTAATCATGATCTCTCCCCGGGCAGAATGCTCCATCAGAATGCCTTATCGCCATTGCTATCATTAATAATCCCATACCAGAAATGCTTGAAATGGTCGAATATCGCTATTATGCTGCATAGTAACATCAACGAAGTTACTTAATGAATTGTACGTTGCCCTCTTAGCAATGTCGGCCAAATGATTTTGCATCTATAACACGATTAATTTGTTGAGCCAAGGTCACAGGATCTATGTGATTTTTTGTGAGGGGGCTAAGACCCACAACACTTGTAAAGGTTCAGCTATTTAGCTTAGTTGTAACAGGTAACTATCGGGATAGCCGATGGTAAGAATCATCACATCCAACTCTGCGCGAACCATTACGTTCTTGATTGGGTACACTATTCAGTGTAGCCTCCATCCGCCTACACAAGCTAGACTTAGCAACTTCCTCCTCTATTATATCATAGTTTGGCACTGAATTAAAAGTTCTCATTTAAATGCACAACCAGTCACGCGCGGGATGCAATACGCCGGCTTCGTCGTCAGTGTATTCAACTATTTAAATGAGACTTCGAGTACATTTGGGTGAATCTTACATCCGATGGTGCCGATTACTAATTTAAAGATTGGTTGGTGACATGCCTACAGAATATTTATCAAAACAAAGGACAATGTAGCTGTATTTTGACCTTTACGATGGTTTGACATTATGTTCGTAAGATCATCAGTTATCTCGCGACTAGCAATCGATCATTTGGCGCATTGTGTTATCTGACGGTTATTTTTCATTTGATGACTTTTTTGATGCCGGCCATTTTGTACGGCTAATATTCCACATTAGAATGAATAGGTTTATGTCGTCTGTTACACCAATAAGTTTTATTGGGTCAGTAGGTAACGTTGGTGAATCCGACCCGTTTGTTGATTTGAACCCGGCAAATCATGTCAGCAAATTGGGAAATTTGTGGAAGGCCCTACTGTACGAGTATGGAAGTGAATAAATGAGATAGTTACCCTCATGCTCGTCACAATCGTTCTGGTTATGAAAATTTCAATCAAGTTAATGCTAGCTGTTAAGTTAGGTATGTTGTTTTGAAGCCACGACAAACTGTATCTGCAGTATCATTCGAACACTCTGCGTGGCATACATGACATTATCTGAACGTAACGAGTACAACGCTAAAAATATCATGAGGCTTAGTGATTTGTTAGGTTTACAGTACTGATGACTAGATGATTTGCTCGCATAACCCTAACACTAACATATTTTTGTTGAAACTAAACAGAAACATCTCTCACATTTGGATGATATTTATGACATCGGAGACACGAAGGCAGCAGAATATGAGGTACTGAACAACATGAAAAGGCTTAGCAACACGGAATGTAGCGTGTTGGCTTTTATGCCATCAGTGGATATAATGCAGCAACAAACTAAAGGCTTTAGGAGCAATATATCTTAATGTAGGCTGTAACTGTTCATTTTAGCGAGCAAACACAAACGGTACGTTCTTACAATCCTGCGTTGTACTGGAAGATATTACCACCCATCATATGACTTGGCTGAACAGTTCCAGATAACCGTACACTAAGATAACAATATACAAATGCTACATCACATTGGGCAGTTCAAGATAATCATACACTTACTTAAAATAATACAAATGCTGAATTACAAATTCAAGACATTGTGTACTACACAGACAGTACAAACAGTAATAGCACACTCGGACATACGGTGTTTTGGATATCATCAAATCAGTGGGTTACGTGAGCCATATTACAATACGTCGAAATGGACAGGCCACATTGCTCAGTCTATTTTGGGAAATTATCTGGAATATAGGGTTGCGTGTCATATAACATTATATCAAGATGGAGTGGCCACAATACTTACTCGGGCAGTGAGATATACTGATATATGCTAACTTACCAAAACCAGCATAGTCATTCACGGATCGCGCTGATGTAATGTAGATATCATACATATCTGATTTTGGTTACGTCGATTCAACTAGTCAATTGATTGTCAACGTTTTGAAAACAACGTTGTAACGATACATGCCCAAATAGCAGCGCTCATATATAAACTAACTGACGGTTTCTCTCGGCGAATCATGCGTTATGGGCACAACATGCTGCTGTAAAAGTCGGCGGTCTTTATATACGCCCAAAAAAGGCAGATATATAAATGGATTTGTTATAGACACCTATCACTTAGCCATATCAATGATGCCACACAAATAGACGACTTGCACCAATTCGGATATTTGAAAACGTATCTTCATGATAAGTTATGCAAGTCAAGCTTATTGAGCGGTTTGTCATGCAAATATAACGGGGTAATTTAATTGCTGTTCTAGTCCGGCTTTGTTTGGCACAGCGGTAGAAAAGGTTGATCGACGCATATCCGTAAGACATGTTCAGTCGTTAATAAACTGTCACGGAACAAGGCAATTAGGATATCGTCCAGACGACTGCTATTAAACGGGGTTTGTAAACCCAAAAGAGAAAAACTCATCAAATATTACAATACAGTTAAGTAGTTGTAATATAACACTTGTAGTTCACTCTGACATCATAACCATCTATATATCTGTACAATGTCTTCAAAAGAGACCTTTCCTGCTCGTGTTATCCATACGAGTTGACGTACAGCGTCTAAATCAACTCAACAACGACCACAATGTACGGCAGCATTGAACGAGGGAGTTGTAATGATTTACAATATTCCCAATAGGTCATACTCCATTCATCCCTATCATAACAGCCTTTGTTCACTGCAGGATCGACAATTGTGCAATTGTAGACTTTGTATTGGGAATATGTGCAATGATTGAGGCACGGTTCATGTCTATTATTCAAAGAGAAGGACTATATATGCGTATTCGATCTACAAAAACATGTTGCAAAATGGACGGCATATTGTCGGACCTCACCGTGAAAAGGATGGTCTTTTTGGTAACTGCATTTTGCTCGCAATAACTCAGTTTCCACTCGAATCAGACATCATTTCAACCCATCCTTCCATGCCTATCACAAAGCATTATTGGTTTAGCTCCACTTTCAGAAAAACTTAATATAAACCGATAATAATTTAAACATCGTTTCAAGTTCTGCTCCTAATATTTCCACAATGCAAGCTTACGGAACAATAATTAGTACTCGAATCGTCACCTACTAGTCTTAGGAATGACTACATGGCATCCTATGAAAAGCCTTGACGGCTGTGAAGCTTATTGTACATGCATTTACCGCCAATGTTTATGAGCAATATCACGGATATGTATAAAACATATTGTGCTGACCGTATAGCATATCATACAGCATGTTGGAACATTTCAAGTCACTAGCAGCAGAGTCTATAAGGAACAAAATCAACCTTACCTATCTAATATAGATTTTACAGACGTATTTACCAAGCGCATGAACGACTCTGTTATTTTAATGACTAAAAGGGCAAAAATATAATTAGGTTCACAGGTGCTCTGTGCACATGCGTTTGCGTTACCAGTAAGTGATTAACGTTTTGCCTGCAATACCACATTAATGTGCAATGCGAAACTGCGACAACTTAAACAACAATATCTGACCCATCGTCCAATTCGTCGCAATAGTATGGGTGAGAGATATGCACGTTACAAATCGGCTGTCATAGGGGCAATTCATGGCTTGGTGGTTGGTGAAGGTCAGTGTGGTTGAACTGGTAAGGTTCCTCGTCTCCTGGCGTAGGAACTGTCTTGATTCCAGGTCGATATAATATATATTTAGTCAAGTCCACACTCTGATTTATGGAGATAAAATAAATTGCAGCCCTGTTCCATCCTCCTGTAAACAACTTCCTGCATCGTGCAATCGATACTGGACAAAAATGTGATTGAATCACCTTGACGCAATCGCTTTTGAGGATGAATCGCAATGCGAATAAATGATACCGCTGATAGTATTATTTGCAATGGTCTCCCGTGGAATAAAACAGTATTGTTAATGCATCAATTGAATTGCGCCAATATAACACCCAGAATGATACACCCGCCGTCTAAAAATTACTTTTCAAACAAATTGTATACGTTGTATATGTTCATAGAACCAACAGCAAGCCGGTTTAATGTACATCCGCTGCTGGCACACACTCAATTAAATGGATATGATGCCGATCGTCTTGTCTCTGATTTTCCTTCGAATGCCTTATCAGCAGAACTGCCAACTTGACTTGGATACTAATTATTGCTCGTAGTCTGCCTTTTACAAGTGTAAGCTGTGATTGTGTTTAGCCTTGCATGAAAAGGCAGACGTCATTCTTATCTTCCATTGTATAACAAATGGCGGTCACATTGCAGAAATCCTTCGGTGGTTGTTGTTGAAATTTTGTTTTCCTATTGCGATGTAAGGCATTCTATATTTATCGCTAAATGTTCGAAGTCAATCTGCTTAACACGCTATGATATCCGTTTACTGTTTGATGTGGTCCAGGGCTGCACACACAATATCTATATAGTTCATGTTGTGTAATATGCTTATTCGTCCGCTCTTCTATAACATTATTATAATAACCAAAGAAGAAATAGGTCGAATTTTTCTTAGTATGAACAGATACTTGCATAAAACCTAAAAAGCAACTGCAACATTTTGAACCAAAAAATACCAGTTTGGTCCGCGCTCATGAGGAGTTATCATTGTACTACTGTCAATATCACTATAAATAAGATTATTGGTCATTATCAAATTCCTCAAGAGAAAACAACATCGTTTGTGACTGAAGGAGACGAATGGGAAATCAAGTGAGCAACGAGCGCTATCCCATTGCTCCGATGCCATGTTTTATCGTACCGCATGCGTCATATGGTGATAGGTAAGGGTATATTCAGTGATCGCAGTATGTGGCCGAAGATGCGCACGCTTCCACAGGAGCTCTGTATAAACCTTGCCTGCAATTCACGCTAGGCATGTCTGAAAATGTGCAGTCGACGTTTGCGGTACCGAATTCAGTTTGAGACCGATTGCTCAAGAGAACAAATATGATGGCTGCATTGTTTACAACTGCATATCTCATACGTTTTAAAAATCTCATTAGCAAGCATTTCCCTTTGAAAGAGGCTTATGAATACGAAGGTTAACCACCCTAACACCCAAAATGTTTTGCTCCAAGCGCTCAACCTCGAATTATGTGCTTCAGCATATCAGCGATTAATTCATTACAAACGACCTGCTACGATGGCCTTGTTAATGTCTTTCTGTATTACAATGGGAATGAGTACTGTGAGGCAAAAGTCTCCTCGTCCGGCTTTGGTTCGTTCTCTGTTGAACAGGCTCGGTCCATTGTGAACGACTCCTCTAACTCAACTTCCCGTTCTATCTCCAAACAAACTATACTCCTGGTGTTCATGTTGACGCACGGTGTGTAAGGACGGGTGGGAAATATTCCGCTCTCTATTTGCACGAAGCAATCAATAACAGGAAGGTGATGCTCGGGGGACAGTCATAAACAGCCATGTTATCCCAGTGGTCTCATCAAAACTACATCAGATCGGCTTGATGGGTTCTTGCTGCCAGAGGGGAACATGGGAAAACAATACCCTCAGGATTTGGTATTCAGTGAAGTGGCACATAAATCTGAAAGGGATCAACATATAAAATGAACGTATGCATGCATACAAGCACGTGGAAGTATTTACTTACTAAAGTACTATTCAAGTCATGAACATTTCACTGATAATTCTTGTAATATATTAGAGACAACTCGATTACATATTTTGTGTTGATTTTTGTATGTATTTGTAGGGAGCTCTTTCCTTTCACAAGTGGTGAATTATTCGCCGTGTTCGCGTGATCTTTGTAACACTTTATGCTAGAGGATGCCTTAAATGAAGGTTCATCAGTAAATAATCTTTAAAAACGTCGCTAGAAAAGAAACGTTATACTTGCCATGCTCTATGGTTTTACGAGAGACATATTGGTCGCCTAGAGCAGCAGTGAATGCTGCCCACTAATGGTACACTACCAGGGGACGACATCAGTATTGTTTTAGATTGAGGAATTCACTACTAGGAGTGTCAAATCAGTAGTTAACATGGTTAGCATTGACCTTAGAATATTCTAACGCCTTCAATGCATTTTTACTGACATTGACCAATGTCTGGCTATACAAAAGGTATGTTACTGCAGACGAAACATGCGAGCAAACCTATATGTTGTGTATAAAACACAAGGCGTAACGGAAGAGACCAAGGTAATTTTGTCACCGTTTGATTAACTTTCGAAAACATTGGGAAATGCAGCACGTCGTATAGTAAAACTATGTAATGCATTAATGCTCAGTGATGCCCCAGTGACCGCGCTGCTGTTATCCGGGAATTCAGCAAGCCTTTGTCCTTACGGCTATTGGTCTATATATTTCTGTATGTTAATGAACACTATTCTTATTTTGTGAGTTAATGGTTTTTGTTAAGCCCGGTTTCGTGGTTATTAGTCAATCGTCTCAAGCCAGTTAACACATCCACTGCAAAATATTGGAACGCCAAATCAGAACGACGATCGGTGCGAATGGCTGTGCAATTTGGATTTATTGGATGTTACCATAAACGTACTTCAGACGGAAGGCATTTGCACATCAAGAGACGATTAATTTGATTTTCATGAGCGAAAAGATTTTCAGCAGACAAGACCTGTCGGTTGTCGAACCTGCCCATCAAACGGTCATCCGGTCGTTCGTGTGGAAGTCTGATCGCTAACAGACCTGGTGGACATTGGTCTCATGGAATATTTGATAGATTAGTGATCTGCCTAGATAATTTCAGCCAGTGAATTAAACTCTATAAAAACCAGCTTGATGCGTATTGTAAGTACAAAGTATTTTCTTAGACTACCTAATTAGTTGCTTATTGTGTATGGCCATTGGCATGGTGCTAATTTTTAAATTGTGAACGCTTATTCAAAATCACTATTGAGACGTTTATACGAGGACACATATTATGTCAGTCAAGTTACGCGAATTTAGTGGTGTACCTTACATATTGAAGTATTATTGTCATGCGCACATAGTCATTATACACTGATAAAGCCATGATCACACGGCCTATTAGCTCTTTGCATACGTCATTTGCTCATAATAGAGCATTATCTGTAAAGAAAAGCTCAGCAGAGATGTGTCTGCACCAAGACTCCCGATAGAGTTTGGCACACAAGAGTCCACACCTAGACTCCTGATAGTTTCTTGCAACTTGATTGCAGAAAAATCCAGACCCTAATGTGACGGCCACTTGACTGCTGCGAGTGATGCAGTGTTTAACATTATGCATCGCGGCAAGACTTTCTGATATATAAAGTATGTAGCTGGTTTAAAATGATGAAGGAATATAAGGCCATTTTAGACGGGTTGAACACCTCTTAATTGAGTAATGGACCCTTGATTCGTGTGGGTTTTGTGCAATGTATCAATCCGTCGCAAGCGGAGGCTGGTGACTGTGACATATCCTTCGTTAGTTGTCAGATTATATGTAAAATTATTATGGTACAATTAATGAACCATGATCTTGTGAAGCCGTTGAACCCTTCTTTGTATGTGGACATGCATGAAGTCAAGATTACCGCACAAGTGTGAATAGTGATTATTATTCAATATTCTAACGGTGCTTTTATGGCAGAATATGTGTGCACATACGCAACAGTTTTCTTCAAATTAAGTCCATGAAATACTTCCATGGAGGTACAATTAGGAGCAAGGCCATATGTTAATCATTGCAACTCCATTCAATTAAAACAAATGAATTGTACCGTTCCATGCAGGAAATAACTAATGAATCTAACCGAATCATGCTTCATGAACTAATGAATCTAACAATGCCAGGCTGAAGAAACATGTAAAATAATTTACGTGATATTAACAACTATCTGCATGAAGCACGCGATAAGTACGCCTAAGGTCACACCTGTGTCGCTTATAATCATGTGGCTAAAGACAATGGTCGCACATTTATTCCTATAATGCAAAGAGTAATGGATGGCAATATTGAATGTGGTACTGTCCATTAGTTTATCGTTAGTGCGGCGTTTATTGCCGTAAAACATGCTATTAACATTCAAAGCCACTGTAAGTATCCCTCATATTGTTCAGATTTATTGTCAGACAATATACACTTTGTGTTGCACAATGATTTAAGCAATTATAACTGGCTTATTATACTTAACGGTGCCATGTGGATTTTTGAGCAGCATTGGCTGGCATTGACAAAATATATCGTCAGCGATCCTTTAATAAAGGTCAGCTTAGTGAGGTGATTATCGTGAAAAATCTAATCATATCGCCACTTTCACCATATCATTGTGATTTAGCAATTAATCTTATTAGTATTAGATGCTATACAAGGTAGCTCAACAGCAACAGCATGGTGAATGTGTATATACTGGACGAAGCTAACGAGGTTATTATTTTTCTGATATTGATTGGTGCTATCATTAAGAGGCAACCTACATCCAATGCGGTTAGAGCACCCACTCGTCACTAACATCGTTTAAGTATCTAAAGTTATTGCATGATTTTATCCTACTATATTTTTGATGATTCGACAATCCGCTGCCATGTGTTTAATGTCGGCTAATGATATTACGATAGCAGCATAGGTATAAACATTGGTCCCACGACCACATAATTGCCGAATCATTAACTCATTGGACTCAGAAATGTGGTCGTTAAAGGTTTTTCAGTACCAAAATTAAGTTGCAAGTTTTTGTTATGAATAGAGCAGATCCTGCCAGTTATACGTTTCAAGAAATGCATCAAACTTTTAACTTCATTGGTAATATAACAGCATTAGATTTTGTTTCACCACTACATCTTGTGACATTTGATATTATATTTGTCCGTGCTTCAACAGAAAGGTATAGTTCCAAGATGTACATCGATTTAATCTGGATAACTTAAGAACTATTGCATATGCTTATATGGAGGTTACATACTAGCCATGTAGACTTTGGATATTACTACAGCGCATGCTAGGCGTTTACTGCCAGCACTGCATTTGCTAGTCATGCCGAGTCCATCATGGCTCATATTTATATACCTGCAGCTTATACCCATGCACGCGACGCAAAATATTTCTGAAAGGCATGTTAAGAGTATTCTGATTGCCAACAGGAGGGTGATTAGAAACGTATAATACCTTTGAGTAGGCATTTGGTTCAATCTACAATTACGAGCACAGATCAGCATAGATCGCTATTACGACGATAGACTGAATTTTGTTCATAAATGATGCCTAATTACTGGTTTCAGTCATTAGTAAAATTGATCAGTGTCATGTCATCAAATAGCCAAACGGCGATGCTCGTCACTTTGCAAATGTATGTAAGCGTGTAACACACGTAATGCATCGATGATACATTATTTATACACAAAAGTAAAACTTTATAACCTTTATAGATCCTTGTGGCATATCTGGCGCATTATTATTAGGTCACTGTTTATATTTTATTCAGTATCATCCAAACTGTCCTATTTCATTAAGATTGCATATGGCACAATTTCATTCCGTTATAAGGTCAAAATTACCACACCGATGGACCTATCGAAATGGCTGTTATTTTCAGTTTTATGATGTGATGATTCTTACACATGTAATTTTTACGCGAATTATCGTCTGATGGCATTATTTCGAAGAGTACCGAACTGAACTTTAACAACCGTCCCGATTTGACAATTAATTGTATAGTTGCCGTTGAGAGCATATGGATATTTTACTAGCAGCAGTCGACATGTAACACATTATTTGCGATGCACACTTTACTGTATCGCATTTTCGAATGATAACTGATACAATAATGGAGCTCTCATCAGAGAGCAAACAACATGTTGATGACAGCAAATGTTGCTTTGATGGAAAAAGTACACAGTATTACATAAATACATAATCCATTAGTAGAAAAGCATTAATTACATCTAAATGACCCTTTGGAGCCATATTCGGCCATTTGTTCGCGTAATTGGTTCGTAGAAGGATGCATTATGAATTTCCTGCTCGGTTAATTCATCATATTACATATGTCTAGTTTCATAATGATTTTACTAAGTAATGGTGGCTTGTGCTTACAGCAGAGATCGCTGTGCTTGATTGATTGTTCAGACCTAAGCACATGCAGGAGAGTAATGTATAAGCAACCAATATTTTTGAGATTTAAATTACATAAAACTAACAAAACACGCACGCACTTAAGTCGCGCCAAAGTTTATGTTGTTGAGGTGATGACGTCTGTAGGACCAAATGGGCGATATTTCATTCCAAAAATGCTTGATGACTTTTGTGGACATAATGCTGATCCCCTATGCCTGTAGTGTTTGAATGTCTATTTCTATCCAGTGTTGGTATTTCCGGAAACTTCACAACAGTGGCACTGAGAATACTGAAAATGCTATAAATATACAATTGATTAAAGGCACTGTACTTTGTTGCAGCTAGCTGCTTGCTATATTTTTATGTAATTGCAAACACAGGAGGCAGGACGACCTTTTGAATTTGTCTATATTTAATGACATGTTCTCTCTCTCTTATGGGCACTGTGATGATTTCGCTCTATCCCCACTTTACGCAGATGTCGTTGGATTAGTCACACAGGGTGTTTTGCGTCTTAAAAACGATAAGCATATTACTGTTTAAATGCGTTGCATTATGTCATTTAAGTACCTGTCGCTTGCAGATAATTTGCACCACCCTTGCCCGTGTTCCATAGAGTCAACATTTCTTCTGGAACCATTAGAAAGATTGTCATATCCTTCTATTGTATGATATATACATTAAAGTTACCAGCAGCAGTAGAAACCATCTATAATGCATTGCCTTTGCGCTGACTGCTTTGCGCTGAGTTATATCTGACGACAAATTATCATGGCTTCATAACAAGTAGTTCTGATTTATTTCCATCCTAATTCCATATTTTGTACGCTTGTTATGATCATCGTTCAACACAATACACTCATAAATGCCCTGAAAACCAACCAATTCTGCAACTGTAATACCATGTAGCGTGTATATGTACCTGCAAAGCCTGCACACACTACCAACAGTCGTGTATGTGTTTGGTTGCATTTCGAAGTACCTGCAACGATAGATGGCGTGTGACGGTATAACACATGGTACAGTCAGACGACCCGTAAAGCCGATTGGCAGAGCTAGATGGATACCTTCTAACGCTACTTGCAGGGTTCTGGATCTACAACAATAACTGGTCGCTTAAAATTGCGTATTTTCTCGTTCATTTTGAAGGCATTTGAACAATTGTATAAATTAACTTCATCTCTCATGAAATAGTTTTGTCAATTTTCTGCATGACGTTGGTTCTTACAACACGAATAAAGCTATCATCATCCATGTCCGTCAAGGTATGCAACTCATTCAATCTCATGCATATTGTACAGCTATTGTGTTTGCGCTATAATATTGTGCACACAATTGCAAATGATAATTCAATGACATGAGCCGGGGAAATATGTATATGTGTGAATCTCCTATCAATTTACAAATGCGTCTGTCTGATATTAACCAACGTGCGTGTTTGTCATGTGACCTTAAATTTGCAGATTATATAATGCACCCTAGTACAATCTATCAAAATCAAAATAAACACCTGCAGTTATGGGGTTGCGTGGAATCCTCTTGCACGTGATCCTTTTCCTGTAGTACCCAGGAAAGTCATGTTTAATTGAATGAATGCAGACGGACGACACGTGTGCTTAACGTGAATGTGACATGCGAGTGTATCCCATATAACCTTCGCGGTATACTGAGGGCGTCAGCAGTGATCAAACCATAACTGAGCTTGGTGGCCCTTGAATGTGCATGGATATAAATTATAAAAGAGGTCCGCAGTCTAAACCATGACGTAATTATCATTGGTGGTCGTAATACTGGTGAGCCGCTCCGAGTTCTCTGAACTCGTCCATGGTGTGTCTTAACCGTATCAGTACTTGCTATGTTCGACAACGCCAACAGACACTGTTTACAAAACACGGATAACATTAAGTATAGATAAAGCTTAGCTGCTCTTAAACGACCAGGTGTACGCATCCGGTGTTGAATCATTTTTTTCGATCCTGATATCCTTCACGATAGTTAATGACGTGAACGTGATTCAGGATGATAATCCTGATATCCTTTGTCTGACGATCAAGCAAACCTACTGCACATATGTTTTACCTGTAGGGTCATTCACTATTAACCTGTAGGGTCATTTGCTAGTGGCAATTTGCGTTTCCGACGCAGCCGAATCAGCCCATCCCCGTAGAGCGAAAGACGCTCTTATTGGAAAGGAAAAGACACTGTTTCCTGTTCTTCTTGGAAACGCGCGCCTAGGGCGCCTCATCCCAAGTATGTCGGACATGTTACTGTCGGTCTCTCTGAAGTCTAATTAAGCAGGTTCAAAGGCTAACGCAGCACGACACAAGCATCATTACCATCAGTATGCCCCAATTTGTCACACATAGTCGTTTAAAGCTTGAATCATAAGAAATGATCATATTAATATATATATATGAGTTTATCTATATATATATATATATATTATATATATTTAAATACATATATATATCTGACAAAACATAAATACTTTAATGCCTTCAATTCAGTAAGATCTCGTCATGTGATGGATGAAAATAGAATGTCAAAGATATATATAACGCATCTGCATGATAGGGTAGACGGTTTATTTCTGTCGAAGGATGAATCACTTTGCCTTTTAAAGCGGGCTAGTGACACATAGCTGGAAAATCATTGAATAAACATGTAAGGTCATTCACCTCCAACACGCCAGGTTAAACGCTGCGTATGATTCAACAGCACAGCAATGACGGAGAGTACAGATCCTATATGTATGTTGCCAGTCCTGAAAGTGAACCGTGAGCATATACGGTTAGATACATGTTTTATTCTTTAATAGCAAAATATGGATATTGCTCTGCTTGCTAATGGCTATTAATTCTGACCCGAATATCAGTATCCTGAGCGCATCGTGTACCCGTAATTTATACCAGTTTCTGTATATCGAATTGGATCAGTCAAACACGTCCACACGGATACATTGGTATAGTTTTTATTCATTTGCCGAAAGTGTACGCGTATATAAATAAAACATGATAAATGTTCTGCCGTAGATAAACGACGCGCTTGATTGGGCAATTCCAACATTGAGTGAAATATATTGACTATTAAAGGCACTTATTTATGCCAACTGCAAAGTGTTGGACTGAGTAGTTGATTTATTTAAAAAAAGAAATTGCAATAGTCTAACGTCAGCTCCATTTTAATTTGCTAGCAAATTAACGTACATTGGACACTAGGAGCAAGTCTTGTTACATGAAGTCATTGGATATAGTCGTTTGAACTGCTTACCATTTAATTGCATATCTTACCTTGAACTCAATGTAGTGTTCATCTTCCAACAGATAATTAGCCATGGAAAAACATATCTATTTACAAAGTACATGCGCGAGCACATTTCTTTCCTATGACAAATTATGATGTTTAAATTTTCTCGTATCTTAAAAAATATTCAGTATGTTTCAAGGCATACGATTTATTCAAATCTTATCATTAATACTGGCTGTCTTGAATTTCCAACATCTGCAGCATAACGATTCTCTATTGTACTTCATGCGACGTCCGAGACACTGTGTAGTCGGGCCTTTCGTCCACCTTCGATCAACAACTGATAGGCAAAATGCCGATCTGGTGTGTACCAGTCATTTCTGTAGCGACAGCAATGATGTCATTTGTTCACGCATATCGTGACAAAAAAAACACATTTCTTTCAGCGTCGAAAAACAAACTCAACCTGAAGTTTACCAAATACCCATTTACCACTCATTTACATCATGTAATTGTCCCTAATTTCGCTCTCGTTACAAGCATCGTCGACTACCAGTTTGAACATATCAGGGTTGCGCACCTCCTAAGACCGTCAGCGTCTTTAACATGATATTTCCATCCAGCACTGGCAACTCTTCTGCAGATCCGATATTTTAATAAAATATCTGCCAAACGATAATTGTATATCTAACTTAAATCTAACCTTTCCGTTGAGGATATTATACTTGCCTATAAGAAGCATGATACCCCAAAACGTTATACGCAATCAGGACAATCAGCTGAAGCAGAGAGGAATGGGGCGCCGCTGATGTTCAAAATGTGGCATGATAAGATAGCATATTGCTTAACTGCTGTTGAAATTTATGACATCTACCATTTGAAAAGTACAAACCCTATCATATTGAAAGCCACACGAGGCAATCTAAATAAGGGTCAAACTTTTATTGCGCATCGGCACCTAAGGGGATATGACAAACAAAATTATGGAATATCACGGATGATTGCTTCATTTTGGTGCCGACCTAGATCAACTAGGATGGACACATTGGAGCATCATTATAGTCGCTTAGCCATGTGTGACCTGTACTGTACGTCAAATAAGTATACCTAAAGCAACCTTTAGTACTGGATTCGCAGGACAATCTCCTACATACGTAGGATGTAGTGCCCTAGGCGCTCGTTTCCAATACGATCAGGGGAAGTAGGGCGTTTCACTTTCCATATATTAGTGTCTTGTTTGTCAAGGTTGATGGGCTTTCTCGGTCATATTTAAGCACATATCTATAAGCGAATGTTCCTTCGGGCGCCCAATTGTTTTATATAGGGTTAACTTAAATGTATGTTAAAGGACATCATGATATTTATCCTGCCTCCAACATCACGACGGTTTTCAGGGCCGAAAACAGATTATTTGTGTGCGTCAATTTTCTTTTTATATGTTCCGTCAGAGGCAAAGCACATTAATTCGATTTATCTTAGCAAATTTGTATGGCTATGCTGACGTTAAATTAAGTCTGTTCATTATATGTCCAAGAATGCACGTTTCTCCATTGTATCATTCTCCGTCGTTTAATGAATGTGGAATAATGGCAAGCTATATTGTAATACATAATAATGCATTGCATCGGCCCTTAGAGGAGATTTTGGTGAGTCTAAGTAATTTCCGAATTTACTCAGATGCAATTACTGAAACGTTATGTCTCTGCTTAGAGAGAGATGTACCATGAGGGTTTCGCAAGCAGTAGGGGTATTGTTCTTACTTAAATATTTACCTGATGTCGTTGTTCGCACATCGACCGCTATAGAAAAATAATGACAAGATAAAATGCTCATCTATTTTCCCGATTACTGCACAGTTTTTGGTTTATATGATTTCAGAAAGTAGCCATCAAGTTCTCTTCAACTAGCGTAACTGAAGAGTTTACCAGAGAGCCACAATGTCTCACATGGTGTGCGTGTGATGCTATTTGGTTGTCCGATTATTTTATACACTACACAATATAATTCTAGTTCTCTCCGATTTAGCTCCTGTTTTGCCCAATCAATACGCCCACACAATACGTGATATTGGTCACGTGCAACAGTTCACACATGAATAGCATGGCAGCTATAGCCCAATGATGCGCCACAACCTTCCAGCTACTCTTTTTAACGTTATTAATAAACAAATACAATAAGACATTGTTTTGCGAAACGATTATCCATTGTTATAATTCATAACTGTCAATTATCTTTTAATAAAACGTTGACACGTACACAAGCTGCTATAACATGCAAACAAATATTGAAAAATGTTTACTTCTGGGTCACTTCAATGATTCACTTATTATGATTGTGTATGTCGTAAGATCATAATCCAAACACAACAATTATGAAGTATAACTGAGACTGACCGACCTCTGCAAATCTTCATGACACCTTAATGACACGCCCTAAAGGTTATAGTAACAATATAACAATATATTACAAGGCACTACTAGCATCGCTCTGCAATTTTCATTCAATTGATCGGATTAGTAAATGAATTTCTCCAAGCGTGGTTATACAACTTGCTGGCATGCTGTGTGTAGATTCTGCGCTGGCTATATAAAAAGCTTCGAGGCATTAGTTACTCGAGACCCTCAATCACTATCTTCATAGTGTGATAAAAGCAAATCCGCATTCAATGGCTCTATTGCCGGGCTGTCCTGAGTAACCACAGGCTGAGGAAGTGGTCATGTAACACGCTGCCAATGACACATAAGAGAGATTCAGTCATCTAAATGGTCTAAATTTTTCATCATAGCGTCATGTTTCTGATGATTTCGAGGGGTAAATTGATATAGATGTAAGGCCCTACCGTTATATGGCTGAGCCTTATACTGACGGAGTCCACCATGTTGGAAACCTGTTATGCAACACAGATGTCAGGTCCGCATAAAACAAGACTTTCATCCGTTTAATCTCAGCAAACCCGTATGCATGTCGTTATATTTCCTTGCGATGTTAAACTTTTAATCCGTGCCATGGTTCACCTCAAAGCAAATAAGGTCAACTGATGATTCATTAAGTCTTAATATAAGGAAATAATGGGGCGTTTTCTGCCTCACATCAAGTAAAGCCGCTCGTTGAGTCGCAATGCAAGAACGTGATAATACACACATCCTATCTGATGTCACGGCCAATGCGCTAAAAGAGTAAACACTGCATGAACAACGCGAACCTGTACACTAAGATGCTGCTTTCATTTGGGAACTCAGCCAGTTTATTATCTAACGAGGAAAGCTTGAACCAAGCGTCGACCTAATATGGGTAGTATACGTCTGCTCGCTCGATTTATTTGAGGTCACTATTACCATATCTCTTGTTGACTTTGTGTGCTGTTTTATTGGTACTTATAGTGTTCATGATCCGGATGGCTGCGCATTGTGCATCTATTGGTTCTGATCATATTTCAGACGGAAGCCATCAGCCGGTCAAGTCTGATCGCTACCATTGCTGGCTGTCACCGACAGTGGGTAATTGTTGCCACGTGCTCGAACGATCAAGTGCGAATGTGGTACAGTGGCATATATTTGATCGTATAGGTTGTTTAATAAAATAGTAACCCACTAAGATAGATTTAGCCAGTAAATTGAACTCTATTAAAACTAAGTGGCTGTGTATTTAAACTTATAGTTTTTAGAAAATATTTTAACTCAACCCTACTAGCAGCCAATTGTTTGTGACTATTGACATGACACCAATGGACATAACGGTCGTTTTACTCCGGCTGCCTCTCATTATATGGTTGTGGATAGCAATCATTATTAATTTTTGTGAATTAAAATTATCCCGATATGGGTGCTAAATAGTTGTGTAGCCCCATATTATGCGAGAACTTTTGCTCCCATGACAGAGGGTTCAAAATCAGCGATTTGACAACAGTTCACGACCAATGTGGAAACAAGGCAAACAATGTGCTCACACTAGATTAGCAAAGCGCGACGTCTGAAGCTCAGATAGGTAACACAATTTTCCGTCTTTGTTATGAGAACGTGATTTCATACTTTCTTATCGGATGGTCAGTGTAAAACAAAAGTCCGTACGATATCAAGCCATTTATCATTTGTTCTTCTTGAGCCACCCCGATGCTTTGCCATGCGGGTTATAATAAGTATTCAACAGGCATGGCAACTAAAATGCGATTTATGCGCCGAAATATGGAGATAAATTATGCAAGCAACGTATTCCGCTTTGTATTTATTTGTGTTTGCTTGCTGCGTCAATAGTTGTATTAGAAAGCGTTGGTAGGTATGACTGGATCAGCAGATAGCGGGCAACACAATTATTGACTTGGAGCCAACAACGTCAGAGGGTGTTTACTGAGAGGTATTTGCGTAGAGGATATAATGCTCCGCTACATGATATAATACATGTCACTTGTTAGATGGAACCATTGAAAAGGAGCACACCATTGTCAACGATAAATTCTTAGAACATTATTGGTAGAACACAACCATATTTAAGGATTATCTTCGTGGGACTATCAATGGCGTCTCCATCTTATAAAACTATTATATCTGCTTATGCTAGGTACAGAAGTGTCTACAAGTTGATTTATAATAAAGCTAGGCTCTGATGTGTCTCCAACTTGACTCCTGATAAAGCAGGCACTAAAGTGTCTGCACCTTGACTCCTGATAAAGCTAGACACAGATGTGTCCGCAACTTGTTTTATGATAAAGCTAGGCGCAGAGGTGTATTAAAATTGAATCGCGATAAAGATAGAAACATATGTGTCTGCAACTTGACTACTGATACAGTATCTGCAAATAGACACAGTTGGGGCACGATGGACTTATATGTGAATGCCTGTCGGTCCCGGAGACACACCTACTGTTCTACTTTGTCGTTTTTAATAGTGTTGTTAAAACAATGATCACCACCTATTCCCATAATGCAAAAATTGATGGCTGGCGATAAAATTGAAATGGTACTTTCCGTTCCTTTTCATCTGTAGGGTGCGGCGTTTATTGTTTGTAAACATGCAGTCTACATTCTAAGCCACTGTTGTATCCCTCATATATATTGTCAGACCATATACATTGTGACATTTCGTATGTCACAATGACTTCAATAATTCTATTAGGCTGAATATAGCTGATGGTGGCATGCAGATTTTAGGGCAGTAATGTCCTGCTTTGATTGGCATCTCGACATAGATGCAGTTCTGCATTCCACAAAACATATCGTCAACTGTACTTTATAGAAAGCCTGATAAGTGAGGTAATTATTGATAGAAATCTAATAACTCGCTTGTTGTTACCTTATTATTGCGATTTATCTAATTATGCAGTAAGTTTTAGATGCTGTTTGTAATTGCGCAATAACAACAGCATGTTTAGTATTTAAATGCTGGACGAAGCTCACGTTGCTGGCGCCACTTTATTTGGTAGATGCGAACGCCGTAACGGTACTGCTGTCGCCAGAAACCAGTATTTCTATTTGCACATCGCGTCGACCTGTATGGATGTTTATTATGTGTTTACTGCCACACGGCATAATCCTCACTGTTATCAACCTCATTAACAGTATATCAGCATTTGCGCATTTCATATGTAAAGGCTATATGTAATTTATTCATTTGTCTGCCAGTTTGCAAGTCTGTTAAAGCATATCAGGATCACAGAGTCAATATCACGTGTATTACATGTAGCTTTCGTTGTTCAAGAACGATTTGTTTTAAGATGCAAACGGACAAACAGATAGACATTAACCAATATGTATTACATGTAAGCAAAAACCTTGTCTACATTTCGCGATGTTTTAGAATGTATCACGACCTTCGATATTGCTTGTTTATTTTCAATGCTACGGCTATTAATGTATGCTGTAAAGATGCCTACGATGCGTTAGATAAGAGCTGTGGCTGATACAGAGCAGCGCATTCGATGTTATATGGCAAATTACCCCAAATAACACTTTAATTATAATGCCGAAGGTATTGGTATGTTTTGAAAATGTATATCATTTCCCTCCGATAATGATTTCATTGAGCCTATTTTACATGCCACATAGTAGCAATTAAAGATTAACAAATGTCATCGATGAAACATTATGATTCTACAGTGAACTTATTTCCGTGTAATTTTTTCCTTGTCGACCGGAAATTGAGCCTGCCAAATGGTTCCTTGGATGATGTTCTCTGTATGATCCGATAGTTCCGTGCTTGTTAACGCATTCATATATAGTTTGGTGTGCCTTATACAATCGAACAAAGTTTCTATTCTAAATTATTCGAGAAGCCCCAACCTCTCTTACCCTTTTCTCCTCTCATCCTAACCCACATTGTTATTGTCACACTAACATAATGACGACGGGTAGAAGTGACGTATTGTTGTCATTTGTCCGTCCCTATAAGCCGTTAATGGGTATCTGCTAATTAGATTTGAATAAGACGAAGGTTATGCTTCCACTCACAAAAAGTCAGCCTCTTTTTATACGTTAAAGAAATCGAGCGCGTGCAAGAAAGCTATGCAAAAGTTAAATTGCTGGGGCATTGCCTGGAAACATAGAATGTTGTAAATCATCCGGTTATAATGGTTTATCTTGCTATTTACAATTGATTAGAAGCGACTTATAGCTGCTTGTCTTATGTCCAACTCACGGCATATACCAACGTGTCAATTGTGATTTGTCAAGGACGGGGGGGGGGGGGGTGCTATGGTCAGTCAATCGACTAAACAATGTCAATGTACATGGGTAACTTATAAGAAATTGTCCTTAGCTTTGTACTAGCTGCCTCGCCGGAAATAATTACAATGCTACTTACGTTATTAAGTTGTCCACACGGGGTATACGACCGCCTCTTATAGCGTCACCAACCAACATCCTGTTGATCAAATTTGTCGCTTGAGACCTTTTGAGGAACATAATACAATAAGCAAATGGGAAATTAAATCATTGAATATTTTAAGAGCGTTATCTTTGCCAATATGTCCCATTCTAGTGGATTTGAGCATATAATGTAGCCCGCCAAATCCGTGCAAATTGTTGCACCAGACGAAAGTAATCATGGTAACTATTGTGATGTGTATTATGTGCATGTACTCTCCGGTACTATTTGAGACCAGTGATGAGGTTGCACCGCAAATAGTAACCACAGGGTTGCGTATTGGTAACCCGAACGGCCATCGACAACGGATGTAGAACGAAATAATAGCTCCGTGGCTGCAGATTGTACAGATCATGCAGAGACGATTAGCTGCAGCCATTCTTACCCTATACGCAACCATATGTAACAAGCTTCCAATCAACTTCTCAAAGTTGTCCTTCATTTCTGCCATACTGCAATTTAGCTTAGCAAATCAAATGGCGTGCGGTATATGTTTCACCATCATCAGATAGCTGTATACGTTGCTGCTCCTGTAATGCAACAGTAAACGCGCTGTTATATAGCTCACCGTCAGCACTAATGTCTTGAAATGTATTGCAATGCTAACCAGAGAATGCGATATATAGGCGTGTTACATCCCGCTCAATACCTTATCGTCAGTAAATATCAGATCAAGCAGTCGATAATTTATTTTCATACGTTTTGTTGTGGTGCAGGCGGAGTAATACAGAAGCCTCCTCTCATAAAAAATAATCTCCAAAATGCATGCATAAGATAGATTTCCGTTACTGTAATTGTTTAAACCACAAGCAAGTCTCATACTGGACGCTGGAATAGCGATCATTTGTCTAGGTTAATCAAAGCAGCAATCTCACACGTTAAACAGTTGGATTATGTTTATTGTTAAAAGAGTCCCATTTATCTGCATGGAAACATGTCAATGGAGTTAATGCTTATATTGTGGTATTTTCTTAATGGCCGTCCTTAACAGTCAGCGGATTTGCTGTAATTCATCAGTTGTATTTAGTCATTTATGACATCACTTTGCACTGGACGAATATACGATGTTTAGCTTGCCAATTTGAGCATCGATGTGATGCAGATTGTATTCCATCGAGCAACTGATTGTATTAGTTGATTATTTTTGCGTAGATGAAATACGTACTTAATACGATCTTTGAATTGGAATATAATACTGACAATAGCTTTCATGCAGGAAGCAGACGGGTGATCTTATATAATGTGACAAGTCACTTCTTAATATGTGGCAATGGTATACGAGCGAAAATCATATGATTCACAATAAAAGTCTGCTTCTAGATGAGTCTGCGTTGCTGAATAGCTAACGGGACAGCCCGGCTGGGACTGATGGTGTCGTATAAAATGGCATGGACATTTCATTTGATTCGCTATTGTGTATATAAAGCAACTGTTAACTGTGTGTTTTGTATTAAGTTCCTTTACCTGTTAGCTAATATTTATGATCTTGCTAGACTGGATCTGTGTTTTGCTTGATTTGTAGACGATTTGATATTGATAATGTGCTGAGGGCTCTGTTATATGCTGAACACTAACAATGGTGTCTAAAAGGTTAATTATCATGAGAAACATTTGATTCCTTTTTGGTCTTTTGGAAAGGGGTTTACAAATCTCAATGGTTAAGGAATCATCAAAAGATTTATAGGAGAGCAAATGTGCTTTATCGTCACAACTAAAACAGGTACATGTTTTTGTTAATGTATGGTAAGCCATTGTTTAACGCTCTAAATCATAAATGGGCCGAGAATGATGCACGCATTACATGAAATTGCCACAAATTGTGTTTTCAATATACTACTCTTCCCATTTCGTCAAGAAATGATGGTTAGGTAACAAATGGCTCTCGTCTGGAAGATTGGAACTACTGCATGTCCCCTTATTCCTTTATGCGGATATATCGCCTATCAATAGGTATTAACCGGTACCCGAAAACGGCCCCCATTGAAACTACTACCCCCACGACTTCAATTAGACATCAATTGCAGGCAATTTTGAAAATGATTGACAATGATTTACAACGATGGCCATCTAGTACCTTATGGTGACGGGTGGCCAGATTACAGGCCTGTAAGATGACGATTATGGCCACTGATGACGGAATAAAGCATCCTTCCGCTTGCCAGAGGCGCGCCCATATCAGCTCCCTTTACGTTGAATATTAAGCAATTGTCTGGCACTAGTATGCAATTGACCCCCCATTTATGTACATGCAGACTGCTCTTTGCAGGGGATGAATTGCGCAAAATCGATCGTTTTATTGTGCATCTATGCTTGATCAGTATTTAGGCACAGGAATGCTGTCTAAAAGTAAAATTCGCATATGATTAAAACTAAATATTGGATGCAAAGTGAAATGAATGGGCCATGTTAAAGCAGATCATGACCTATTGCGGGACTGGCGCGTATAATACTTCGAAGCTTAAGTACACAGTGCGAAGAGCTTTATATACCGTACTGTGTCCGTATATGTCATAATAAACCTTAATTATGACCTTATAAACTGCGTTTAGAGGCTAGGCGTCTGTTAAAGATATGGTGTCAAATTATTGGTCAAAACGACCACCCCTCCGAATTAATCACGCATGGTTTCAAGAGTCGCTATTGCAAAGCAGCATGCGGTAGAGATTTCAAATATTATCTAGGGCAGTGTTTGGTCAACGTAGCCTAGCTGCAACGTCGTCGCTGTTATTCATCGGTCGAGGTAATCACATTGCTTGAACATAGTCAGATTAATTTATGTTCGAGAACATTTCTGGGAAGAAACTGGGGAAGTTTGTGGGAGGTCTTACAAATATTACGGGCATCAGGTACATTTAGCGGTCAGTCGTGCGTAATAAATGAGTAAATTGAGCTGTGTATGCACTTGGAGGAGCTCACATTGAATTCCATCCGACGCACGTGTTGAGAAAATTTGTCGACAACACAGTCATTACCTCCCTTGATGTAATGCCCCAGATTGTATTATTACCACATCATATCCAATGGTAATCGGGTGAAACTAATTTACGTTACACAACAACCAACTGCGATTATCCTTCCACTTAAAGCCAATTCTATATCCACAGCGAAGGCTTGTCGGATCTACACAAATTTACGGCGCCTTTGTCAAGTGAGTTTTTAATGTTCTTTACACATATATATAGGAGATACGGATTGGTGAATAGGCGCGAATGTTTACGAATACTGAGAATTGAGTGACCAGCAGGTGTTATCCTTTTTACTTAACGGCGTGTGCCTTTCAAGAGCACGGTATTAAATACCATGTAGTGATTGGTGTGGGTAGCATTTGAAATGAATGCATAAGTTTACAAGATAAGCATACCGTCACAAGACAGTGGGTAACTCTTTGGCAAAACAAATTTAACACTTTGCTGACAGCCTATGTTGATATAAAAGCGATCTACGATATCGGTACATAATGCTTTTAATCAGAAATGCGTTAAAAGATGTTAATGCAGGGCAACAATATATTATGCGTACATTGTTTCCTATCGTTAAGTACGTATATTTCTCCTCAATGTCCATTAGCAAGCGTTGAATATTGATAACAAAGTGAAGTTTTCCTTGCTGACCAAGCAAAATATTTGGCATTCGATTGCGTCATTCGTTGTTGCAGTGGGAATGAGTGAAAAAACACTTCTCCTCATCTAATAGTGTGCTCGTTGTTGACGACCAACAAGCGAGATAATTATAAGGTAATTGTCTCTCCAGCACTGAAGGTCATATGGAATGAATCATTATTTATCTCTGTATGTCATATTTCTCCAGCACTAGATAGTGCTAGAGAAGAGGATAAGGACACAGACGCTACTAACGAAAGCCAGCGCAATTGACAGAAACTATCGCTATTTGCAAACGTTTGACATCGTTCAGCATGGTTGTTGTGATACAACACCGTTATTTGACATATCTAGCAGTGCTCAACCGCACCCAATGGAATATATAGGCTATAATTATGACCACGGTTGCCTGAACGGGATATGGAATTCACAATCCTATGCGCCTGTACATACATCACCTGTCCACCGGGACGAGATCAACAAGTTTAAGACGTCGCAAAATGCGATTCTTGTCAACGGCAATTCTTGTACATTATCAATGCAGCTACAGATCATTTATAGGGGCAAACAGGCGCTTTTGGGCATATTCATGAAAATCGCAATAATTCATGAGAGGGTACAAAAAGCATATCGACTGTCGTTTTGTGGCAATCATCATTGCACTGACATCATTGTTGGCTGTTGTCTGTTCTCCATTCATTATATATCTTTACAAAGCGTCACTGTGCAGATATATGGGATTATAAAACTATATGAATAGAACATCATTATCCTGATCAAAACTCAGGGTAATGTACATACAATTCCAAGGTGTTATTAGTGTTGAAAATCTATTTATATGCATTGCAAATGTTTGTCTACATTTACTTGTGGTTGTGCGATGCAATATATAGTTCTTCTATGAAATTGTTATTTCCGTCAATATGGGTAAATTTGATTCTTGAACATTTTTAAACAATAGTTGCATCGTGCTTCTATCAACACTAACATTGTTTGTAACGATCACTGTCATCGGGAGTGATTAGTATTGTTATATGTCCCTGTGGCATGTAATCAAAGGAAACGTGACACAAATTAAAGTCAGCTGTTGATACTGCCGACGGGCTGTAAGCAATTTTGATAGAAAAGTCTTAACGCTCAACAACCAATGACACCCTACCAACATGATATTAATTTGATGTATTGGAACAGCTAGATGTTTTTAATTGCATCCACTTAAGATGAAAGCTAGCCAACAATAGTCACAACGTCATTGCAGCCGTAAATTTTATTGGTTCTGGTAAAATTTTGACATTCTTTGTATATCGTTACTTCAGAAAACTGACCTACTCATTATTTGGATGAACGTAGAGGCGCTTTACATGAACATGTCATCGGTGACAAGTTTAGTATTGTATAGAGGGAGATTATAGCAGTGTATTATGTGGACATGATAGAGTTACAGAAAAGCTGATACACAAACATAATATAACT
The DNA here is from genome assembly GCA_034190875.2 of Urechis unicinctus. NCBI lineage: Eukaryota > Metazoa > Annelida > Polychaeta > Xenopneusta > Urechidae > Urechis > Urechis unicinctus. The sequence continues at coordinate 5,048,979 of CM067344.1, forward strand.
CAGTCATTATTAAACTTTCTATGAACGGCAAAACACGGAAATATTGTCTTACACACCTGCTAAATGATATCGCGCTCTGTAGATTGTGCTATTGTATGAGCAAAATGATAGATAGGAGCATACTAACCGTAAATCTGCCGTTGTGTTGAAGTGAATGATTGCACTCGCTTAGTTATTATGATATCACAAATGGTGTAAACACAAAAACAACGATGTGCCTGAGCCCAAAAAAGTTGCATACTATTTTAATTTTAATCGATTAGGCATGCTAATAATTAAGCGGGTTTGAATGGCTTTGGTTTTACTTCCGTGATACCTCATAATTAATCAATTTGCTGGCAAGAAATATGTATTCAGTCACAGTTCCAGGAAGAATAGCTTCAATAGAGATTTATATATATATATTGCATGTGAGAAACAAAAGACACATCCGCATGTTGCTTGTCCGTTTTTGTACTCAGTCGTGAGTTCGAAACTAAAGATCCATTCACAAAAGCAGTGCCATGCGAGAAGCGAAAGGAACACGATAGTAATATGCATCAAGAGGGTTAGCTCCTGTCGAACGGTAATATAAATATATACCGTTGTGATACAACATTTTACGCGCGTCGGCGAAAACACATTTGGGTTGAAGTGCTACTTTGCGCATCCAGAAAATAACATATGTCAAGATCCTTTACAAAAAAAGTCAATGCGCACCAAAAAACTTACCCCCATTCGACGCTATTCTTCAATAAATGCCATTGACAGTTTCTTTCCGAAAAAATCGCGATAGGATGTGGTTTGCCGCGGGACCTCGAAAACGCGTACCCGTTGTACAAGTTGAGAATGCCAAAAAATATACCCCGTCGTACAAGGTATTATGCGAATGTATAACCCATCATACAGAAGAGTTCGCGGCTGTTGTATTCATTCCAATGCAATACAAATGAAGTAATTTAATTTTGTATCTAGGCAATTTGTAATAGCTAGAGCTGAACGATAACTAGCAGGCTGCAGAATGACATGTGTTTGGGCCTCGGGCTAATTCAGTCGGCCCAAATAGATGTTTCTCGTCTCTCAATCGGTTATGATGTTGTAATTGCTCATCAACTCACGTTCTCTTGATTGGTGACAGACGTTGGTTCCACACAACCGTTCAATGCGAGTACGATGCACGATATTTGTCTTCAAATCAGTCTTTTATGGAATACATCAATCTACCATTTCGCTATATACACATGCGATAAAGCGTGCAAGCTACATATATGTTACGACACTAAAGTATGTTTGGTTGTCTAATTCAAGATCTTATCAAACACTGTTGCATTGTCATACGTCTTCCCGGGCTCGCCTAAATGGACAATTATATGTGTATTAACTTCGAGTAGAGTGTCCATATGAATACGCAGAGCAAATGATGCGCCCCAGTAAAGTATGCGTTATGAATAACCAGAGCACATGATGCGTAATGAGGAACGGCTCGAATAATGAGAGAACATAACAATGTCCTATTTAAGCATGTCTGTTAATTTAATTCGGACTACCTAAGCTGCATCAATTACGATAACGGTTATCAAGGCACATGACAAATGACTATTAATTATTGCTATTAAACACAACTACATTCAATAACTAACTGCGTGGTAAACATAACTAACTTCATCAGAGACTTAATAACCATTCCCAATAAAAAAACGCTTCGCATAATTATCCCTCCCGGTTATGATGTTCGAATTCAATGCATACACGATGGATAATATCAGTTTGTAAGCAATCTTTTTATGGAACACGTCATTTTTCTACGTTCTTGTCATATAAACATGCGATGAAGAGCGCGAGCAACATATATTACGACACTAAAGTATGTTGGTTGGCTAATTCAAGATCTTATTAAACACTCGTGCATTGTGTTAACCTCTTTATGATAACGTTAATCATAACGTTAATCATGGCACATGATATATGACTTTATCATTAAGTGTTCGCTACATTGTGTTTATGCAGCGGTGGCATGCATGACAACTGGTATGTAGATCCATTCTGACACGGCCTCTGATTGTACACTGCTGTGCAACGACATTGCACCAAACATGCGCATCAACCAGTAGAGTGTTGCAGAACAGGCAGGATATTCTGCACATTAATCGATGCTTTTGGTGTGTGTTTCGTATAGCTAGAATCTCAAACAATAACTAAGATTGCTGGTGTGGCTGATGAATCAGAAGATAATAGAAATAGGACAAGATGCGATGAATTGGGATTGTATGCAAGATTCAGTAAGCACCAGTTACCAAATCCGATATAGAACACTCATTTGTCATGGCACGTTCAGCTAGCGATGACGTCAACCTCAACAGCCATTGTTTAAGGATTCGATAGAATATGCTGATAAACCATACCCATTGTAACCTAATAATAAATCAAGTTTTATCCAGCGTGATTTCAACACGATGTGGCTCTGTATATCAGCCAGGAGCACTGAACTCTGTGATAAAGGCACTAAATTCTGTGATATCTGTTGCTTGCTTGTCGGCATTCGTATGAGGTTATCAGTACGTGTGTTGGGGTCGTTTCACACATGTGACCTTTCTGAAGCGCTGTTGCAATAGATTATCCAGGCCGATATAGTTCTCTAGACATAATGGTAGATTTGTGATCACAGTGTTAAATCACGTAGTCTTTGCTCATCTACATAAGGAGTAAATATTCCTACGAGGTTATCAACCCGGGCGTGCGGGTCATTCTATCCATGAGACCCTTATGACGTCTTGCTGCCATGCCGGTTTGGGTACAACTTGAAATGAGAAAAGTTAATACCAGTGTTCATAGGCACATATTATTTAACATATAATTGGCTCCCATAATCGGTGCCAAAGCAAGCCACAGCAAAGCTCAATTACTCTAGTGTTCTTCGAACCCTTGCGTACATTAGTTCATTGAAACTTAATTTTGAGTCTTAACCACTCGGCCACTCTGGTATTTTCCCTCTGGAGTTTCTCGATTATTGCCACGTGACCATGCGATAACTAACAATTAATTGATGCGCGGACGAAGGGCTTAGTTTTGATTAAGATTAACTGACCATTTTCCCACCTTTTTGGATTGGGTAGATTAAGGTTGGGTCAATCTGCCAGTTTTCTGATGTGATGCTCAAGGACATGTTCAAGACCCATTATAACAGCCTGAATTGGTAACGTTAAAGCATTGGTGGAAATGGGTTTTGGGGATAGGTACACTGAAAATGTACATGACTCGCATAGAAAAGCTATGATTGTCTGCAGGAATGGGTTTTCAGGTACATGTAATGACCAGGTCGCGGACTGACCGCAGAACGAAGTACGTACCTCGATCGAGGTAAGTACCTCGTTCCCAGTACGGCGCACCTCGATTGAGGTACGCATGATAGTCGTGCCACCGCCCTCTGCTGTTTTGCATTTTATGACATTATTTTCTGAAATGTGATTGGCTTTGAACGATTTAATTATGCAAATATATTATGGCCTACATTTGAAACCAAATCTGTTGTTGTGGGCGATATTGGGCCTTCACAAGAGGAATTTTCACTTCCATTATTCGACAGCGACTTCAAGTTTTTCTGCGTTCATGGTTTAAATTTTGTACACACATCAACATGGCAGAGGTAAGGTCTATGTTTTCTAATTTACAAGTATATCATCTAATGATACATTATATGTTATTCAAAATTCTATGGCATATTAATGAGCTATCGCTAATAAATAACACCACTGTTGAATGATTTTTCTGAAACAATGGCGTAGTGATGCGATCGTACTTAAATCGAAGTACGGTGTGCTTCCTTTTGAATTGGTGCCATATTCTGATAGTAGATCGTATACAGATAAAAGAATGACACTTATGAATCATACGACCGAATCGCAAGTTATAAGATAATTTGTTTTGGAATTTGTCGTGCACGGCTTGAAGTGACAATGTCAATATTTCAAACCGAATATGATTTAGTCTATTAGTAGAGGGTGATATAAAACAATCTCACAGGAATTGCTGGTTTGTGTTGTGTACTTAAACATAGATTATAATATTTAATGTTATGTATTTGACTAGCCAGTATCTGATTTACTTTGGGGTTTTTTTTCAGAATGGAACAGCTATGGGCCAAGCCATATTCAAGACGGTGTTCTTCTGAAAGCCTTGAATCACAATGAGGATGTTTGGAAACTGGAAACCTGAAATTAAAATTTCCAACCTGAAATTAAAATTTCCAAGTGGTGTCAAAGAAAAACAGAATCTGTCCATTACACAAAAACTGCTCCTAAGTTCTGTCAATCATGCATTGATGAAGTGGATGAAATCTATCTAGACTTGAACATTCCTTCAGCCGTTAGTGATAAGTCCATGGAGCCGCCTTCCAAGCCGCTAAAAGTTCGTTACAGCTCTCTCAATGAAGAAGCTATTCCTGTGAGGGGTGTACCAGGTCTTGCCTGTTCTCGTCTATATACTCAACCAGAATATTGCCCTCACATCGCTGAACAAGTTCATAAGACTTTGTGCATATTATCCTCTTCCTCTCGTTTCCGCTCTCGCGGCATTCATCAGCTATGTATGCAATATCTATTTAACCTGTTTGGTGTTTCCACTTGGGATCTCTGAAAGTTTAAGTAATTTTTTCCAATATATTCCATTCCAAACAACAGAGACAGAGAGAATATTTTATTCTGGATTCCATTTTCATGAAAACATAGGTTGAATTTGTCAAATTTGTAAACGTTATCGCATAAGTCCTTATCTTTTCTCTTTAGAAGGGAAGAGGCTGCCCCAATTAAATCCCGCGCGGATATGGTTAGGTAACCAGCACTTCTTTGTCTTTTTCAATTAGATTTCAACGAGATCACATCAATTTGCACTCCTATTTCCCCCCCTTCCGTTTTCAATGCCATCCCACCTTTTGTACATGCTTTCCTCTAGTTTTGTCATTCAACACTCACTGTTGTAATATGTATGTCTGTACATGTATAGGTATATCAATTAATCCTATCTGTGTCATGACCTATTTAAGTAGCTTTATCCGGCGTTGTGTAACCTGTCCTAGACATATCAAAGTTTTGTATCTCACTTATTGCATCAACATCATACATATACCTTTAGCTGTCAAAGAGTCATAACATTTCTATAGTTGTTATCATTATCTGCCTCATTGTGATACTGGTAATTGATTGGTAGTGTACCTGCACTCGGGATTACTCGGTATCCTATTATGTAATAACGAATATTGTATGTATGTGATTTTGGACACAATTTGCTACTTGAGAATTATTTCTAAAATAAAATTAACTCAAACATTGCTGTTCCTCCACTTCTTATCAAAATATGGATCTGCATGATATATTGCATGTGATTAAAGGCATATGATTTGGCCGATAGAAACTCAATTATTAGCAGCATGTAGAATAAACACCATCATGAAGTTTACTGATGAGGAATGATCTTATGACCACTGTCCACATTGCTATGGAAGTAATTGTAATAAAGCATGGTCAATATCAATACAACATGATCGCTGACCCTGTGATTTTGTGAACATTCCATTCCATATCTGGTAAACCTTAAGTATTCTAAAATGATAATGTTCATTACATATGTAATGATGCTCATTTCCATCTGTTAAGCCTTAATAATAACCTAACATCCAATTAAAACAAAGGTTTTCAAAAACACAAACAGAACAGGTCAACAAAAGTATGAAAACTTACTGTTGTGGTGTTTTTGGGGGCATTCTGTTCAATATCAAACACCTGGCTGCTTTGTTATTCTATTTGAGAAGACCATTCATTTTTGAACACAACTGAATGCGTATATGAACACTCTCAATCAGACCCGGGTAGACAACAAGTGAAGTTTGAAACCACCATGGTACGGCGTACTTCGATTGTAGTACAAAAATATCAGGTGTGCAAATGGATTGACATGGGGTGTGATGTTATCATCCGTAAGTCACAAATATGCCATACAATTTTCACTAAACTGTATTTCATATAATCTAGACAAACTAAGCTCCGCAAAAAGTAAGTTCTTTACTTTGCCAGACTGATTCAAAAAGGATTTGTGCCTCATCAATCGTCGGAAAAGACACGCGATGGCCGCCGAACTAAAGTTTGAAAACGCATAGAAAAGCCTTCTCGAACATAGGCAACGCTAAATATGGTCCCAAATCGAGGCTGTGACTACTAAGAGGGTTTCCACGATTTAACCCAACCAAATCTCAGTAAATAATGTCACAATTTGAAAAACAGTTGAGAAAATTAATGTTTATGTATGCATACTTCAAACCAAGTACGCCGTACTAGGAACGAGGTACGTACCTCGATCGAGGTACGTACTTCCTTCTGCGGTCGTCTTTGACCTGATGACACCGTCCATCTAGTGTTGTGTGTGCTATCGGTCGAGTTTATCTTTATCTGAAACGGCATAATGTCGAGATGAGAAGATATATAGCTCCGTATTTCGAAACATTACGACCAAAACAGTGTTATCCCTCTTAATTGGAGAGACTACCGTGTCTCAAGGCAACTGAGCCGTTCTACCATTCCTCTACTATCGCTGTGTAATATCCATGGGGCACGAACCTCGAATTTAATCGACTAATATATTGCGATTACGTGTGTGTGTATATATGTATATATATATATATATATATATATATATATATATATATATATATATATATATATATATATATATATATATATATATATATATATATATATATATATATATATATATATATATATATATATATATATATATATATATATTTTATACAAGTCCGACCATTTTGGTACAATTCACCAACCATCTTGGCCCATACTTACATTTTGGCCGATGATCATGGGGCCAAAATAATCAGCGTCATCCCATAGGCTTACACAGCTGCGCTTCCCCACAAAATCGTAACTTTATTTGCTTCTACTCCTCCTAAGGTTGGAATCTTATTATTCGGGATAACTATCCACTTTTTCTTGGCGTTAAATGCATTTGCCTGAATTTACATGTTGGCCAAAACGACCATTTTGGCCATGTTGAATAATCGGTCATTATATGGCTTTGTTCGATGTATATTTGCTTCAAACTTATATTCATGATTTGTGTGACTTTTAACTTCAATGAACAATTCTTTGTTTTAAATTATCGCTTGAAATGAAAAACATACAAATTTTGAATGAATATATAAATCAGCAGATTAAAGAATAACGGGCGGCACACGCTCAAATATCTTTACAGGCGGATATAAAAAAAAATGGCGATTTTACTGGGAAATCCGAAGTTGTAAGTCTTTGTCAACTCATTTTGGGTGTTTTTTTCTCAGTATATATCCGTCTGATAATGTTTAATTTAGATAAATAAGAACAAATGTAGTACTTAAGCTGGGAATTCTAGAAGCAGATCAGCATTAAAAATGTTTTGAGAATCTCACTGAAATGAAATACCGGTTTCGAGTAATCAATGAAAGCATATCGTATCAACGGACTGTTTTTATCAAGTGTTTAATTAAAAAGATTGTTCTGTGTGATCAGTTTGCTCGTGTCGTAAAATCCAAATGTTCCCTCTAACGCACCCGCGGGCTCAAGCTGAAGGTATATTTTGGGATTGTAACTATTCCAGCCTGCCATACCTCGTGGAATTTCCGGTACACGAGCGAACATAAACAAGACGATCGGTCAGCCATGACAATTTTACACGCACTGTTTCCATGTGATTCTCGCTCGGTCAGTATGATTCTAACGTTTATAGATTGAATATCATTCATGTAACAATGAACGTTATTGTTGCGGAAAGAAATTTCATGTACGACAAATTACGAAATACCCGTAGTTTACAGTGGTTAGCGAGCTTCAGGCAGTTCTGCACGTGGGCTCTACCGTTCACTGGTTCACACTCACACTTTCGGATCACGAACACCATTCCAAGGGCCAACAATACCCAGATACCACGTTAATGTGACTAGATGCCTGCAGTTTGGTTGGATAGATCTATCGATTACCAATGATTTTTTTTAAATGTATTTCCTAACGTTCATTAAACCGTATCGACTATTGCCTACGGCTTTTGCTGTCATCTGTCAGATGTAAACATTGCCTAATCCGCTCCGGTATCACAATAACCCAAACAGACTTCAGACTTTATGCCCTGTAACTAACAATGTTGTATGGTGGACTATGACACTAGCCACCCCTAGCCTAGTGTCATAGTACACCATATAAGTTATAACTACTCTGGTGGTAGTGCGTTAGTGGGGGTGGGGTTACTCTTTCAATGTTTTTTTTCAAAGGTTGAAGATTGATAATTTGCTTTCAACATTCTTGAATAATATACTTACTTGCATCAGTAATGTGACCTTTAACCTACCTTCTAAAGTACTTTTATTGGACATGGAAATAGCATGATCTGCTAATATTATGTATCATTGTAATACACTAAAACATGAATTCTTTATTACATTCCTTTAAGTTTGATTATGTGTTATATGATAGTCACAACTTTTGTTATCAAGTCAGGAGAATGATCCTATCTGTATCTCAATAATAGCTATCCAAAACAAACTGTGCTAGTTATAGCTGCCAGCCAAGTTCAACAGTGGCTTGCCAAATAATTAGAACCTAGGTGGGTTTTTTAAGTCCGGAGCCTCTTTTGTCAGGGTATCTGCCACATCAATATTGGTAGTAAAATTGTTGTCAAATGTTCAATGTTCAATAGTACAATCACATCATTTGAATATGTCATATATAAGCTATAAATGCCATGGTCATCTGTCAGTTAGGCTTAAAAGCTGTGCATCTGATCTAGTGTTGATAGGGGTATAAAGCATATCTGAAATCCCAAATCACACATGACACAGTACAGTTTTGCCCTGTCAATCTGTCTGCTTGTAAACGTTTGGTGTCACATTTTCTTAATAATGCAAGTCACTCATATATTGAATGTGACATTATTGAAAAAAATATTTCTTAGCTATGTTAACCAAATAGGGAATACCTGTCTCAAATTAAACATGAACCACTCTTATATTGATGATCACTTACAAAGTAAATATCAGCGCTGCATGACCTTTTGTTCCTGAGTGATTTACTCAATGGGGAATAATTCTTGATGGCACGTTTTCTTATAATGCAAGCTTGCAACTTCACATTGACTAAATCTTGCAAACTTTAACTCATAGCTTTATGGCTCTTGACCTCTGACTTGCTAAATAAAAGCAAATTAAAATTGCTTGTTCCAGGAAAATGTAGCTAAGTTATTTATTATTAGCTCATGGGTGTTAGGGTGAATCATTTCTTAATAACTTAAATAATTAGGCTTAAATGCTAAAACTTTTTGCATACTTGGGGATGGACTATTGTTGCTAGACAAGTGGGTTTGGGAGTTATTATTCAGCCCTGGTGTGTCATTGAATACAAAGATATACTATAAAAGCTATGATTAAATGCTGTCAAAAGCAGCAGAGTTCAATAGCCATAGGTCTTCTGTCTTTATTGTTAGGCAGTGAGATTGACTAGGTGTTTGTGATGACATTTTGCTCAGCAGCACTCACAATCTGGTAGTGATTAACTGCTTTACCTCCTGTTCTGGGTTTAATATTATGGACCCAGTATCTTAATTGAATCATATTGGAGATTAATATCCTCTGTGTTGGTTAATCTGCCCAATTTAGGAAATTTATTTTTTCAAGATGGGCAACAGTATCAGCTGTCCGAACATCTCAATTATGCTCATCTATCTCTGCAAGACACCTCCTCATATCAAATGGAGCCGTGTCTTGCTGTAGGGCCACTAGGCTCTTGCTAAGTGAAGAGAAATATTCTTTAGTCTTTTCATTTCATGACATTTGGTGATTTGATATAAATGAATAGTTAAAGATAAGAATAGTGAGGAGGTCATGTGGCTTCATCTTCATTACTGACAGTAATGTAGATGAAGCCACATGACCTCCTCACTATTCTACATAATGAGTTGCATGTGCAATATTAAGGTCCATGTGCCTAACCACCATGAAAACAAATTTTATGTTAATGGTAAATTCACAACTTCATCAATATTGTGGTTTCATCAGTTTTGTGGCTTTACAATATTGTGGCTTCACCAATATTGTGGCTTTACAAATACTGTGGCTTCAATAATGTTGTGGCTTCATCAATATTGTAGTTTCACCAATATTGTGGCCTCACCAATACTGTGGCTTTACCAATACTGTGGCTTCAATAATACTGTGGCTTCACCAATATTGTGGCTTCATAAATATTGTGGCTTCATAAATATTGTGACCTCACCAGTGCTGTGGCTTCATCAATGTTATGGCTTCATCAAAAATTTTGCTTCACCAGTGTTGTTGCTTAACCAATATTGAGGCTTCACAAATACTGTTGCTACACCAATATTTTGGCTTCACCAATGTTGTGACCTAACCAGTGTTGTGGCTTTACCAATATTGAGGCTTCACAAATACTGTGGCATCACCAATGTTGTAGCTTCACTAGTGTTGTGTTTTCACCAATGTTGTGGCTTCACCAATTCTGTGGCTTCATCAATATTGTGGCTTCACCAGTGTTGTGGCTTTACCAATATTGAGGCTTCACAAGTACTGTGGCATCATCAATGTTGTGGCTTCACCAGTGTTGTGTTTTTCACCAATGTTTTGGCTTCACCAATACTGTGGCTTCATCAATATTTTGGCTTCACCAATGTTGTGGCTTCACCAGTGTTGTGGCTTTACCATTATTGTGGCTTCTCAAATACTGTGGCATCACCAATGTGGCTTCACCAGTGTTGTGTTTTCACTACTGTTGTTGCTTCACCAATACTGTGGCTTCATTAATATTTCGGCTTCAACATTGTTGCGGCTTCATCAGTGTTGTGGATTTAATGATATTGTGGCTTCATCAATATTGTGACTACACCAATATTGTGGCTTTACCAATATTGTTGCTTTACAAATACTGTGGCTTCAATAATGTTGTGGCTTCATCAATATTGTAGTTTCACCAATATTGTGGCCTCACCAATACTGTGGCTTTACCAATACTGTGGCTTCAATAATACTGTGGCTTCACCAATATTGTGGCTTCATAAATATTGTGGCTTCATAAATATTGTGACCTCACCAGTGCTGTGGCTTCATCAATGTTATGGCTTCATCAAAGTTTGCTTCACCAGTGTTGTTGCTTAACCAATATTGAGGCTTCACAAATACTGTTGCTACACCAATATTTTGGCTTCACCAATGTTGTGACCTAACCAGTGTTGTGGCTTTACCAATATTGAGGCTTCACAAATACTGTGGCATCACCAATGTTGTAGCTTCACTAGTGTTGTGTTTTCACCAATGTTGTGGCTTCACCAATTCTGTGGCTTCATCAATATTGTGGCTTCACCAGTGTTGTGGCTTTACCAATATTGAGGCTTCACAAATACTGTGGCATCATCAATGTTGTGGCTTCACCAGTGTTGTGTTTTTCACCAATGTTTTGGCTTCACCAATACTGTGGCTTCATCAAGTATTTTGGCTTCACCAATGTTGTGGCTTCACCAGTGTTGTGGCTTTACCATTATTGTGGCTTCTCAAATACTGTGGCATCACCAATGTGGCTTCACCAGTGTTGTGTTTTCACTACTGTTGTTGCTTCACCAATACTGTGGCTTCATTAATATTTCGGCTTCAACATTGTTGCGGCTTCATCAGTGTTGTGGATTTAATGATATTGTGGCTTCATCAATATTGTGACTACACCAATATTGTGGCTTTACCAATATTGTTGCTTTACAAATACTGTGGCATCACCAATGCTATGGCTTCATAACATTTTGGCTTCAACATTGTTGTGGCCTCACCAGTGTTATGGATTCAATGATATTGTGGCTTCATCAATATTGTGACATCAATATTGTGGCTTCACCAATACTTTGGCTTCACCAATGTTGTTGCTTCATTAATACTGTGGCTTCACCAATATTGTGACTTCATCAATATTGTGGCTTTACACATCTGTGGCTTTTCCAATACTGTGGCATCATCAATTTTGTAACTTAACCAATATTGTGGCTTCACCAATACTGTGGCTTCATCAATTTCTTGGCTTCAACAGTGTTGTGGCTTCACCAGTGTTGTAGCTTCAACATTGTTGCGGCTTCACCGGTGTTGTGGATTCAATGATATTGTGGCTTCATCAATATTGTGACATCAACATTGTGGCTTCACCAATACTGTGGCTTCACCAGTGTTGTGTCTCCATAAATATTTTGGCTTCACCAATATTGTGGCTTCACAAGTGTTGTGGCTTTACCAATATTGTGGCTTTACCAATATTGTGGCTTCGCAAATAATGTGGCATCACCAAAGTTGTGGCTCTACCAGTGTTTTGTTTTAACCAATGTTGTGACTTCAACAATATTTTAGGCTTCAACATTGTTGTGGCCTCACCAGTGTTGTGGATTCAATGATGGTGGCTTCATCAATATTGTGGACATCAATATTATGGCTTCACCCAATGTTGTGGCTTCACTAATACTGTGGCTTCATCAATATTGTGGCCTTTACCTATACTGTGGCTTCTCCAATACTGTGGCTTCATCAATATTTGGCTTCACAAATAGTGTTGAGGAGTTACCAATGTTGTGGCTGCATCAATATTTGGCTTTCATCAATATTGTGGCTTCACCCATTCTTTGGCTTCATCAATATTTTGACTTCATCAGTATTGTGGCATCATCAATACTGTTCCTTTTCCAATACTGTGGCTTCATCAATTTCTTGGCTTCAACAGTGTTGTGGCTTCACCAGTTTGTAGCTTCAACATTGTTGCGGCTTCACCAGTGTTGTGGATTCAATGATATTGTGGCTTCATCAATATTGTGACATCAATATTGTGCTTTCACCAATACTGTGGCTTCACCAATGTTGTGGCTTCACCAATACTTTGGCTTTTCACCAATATTGTGGCTTCACTAATACTTTGGCTTCACCATGTGGCTTCATCCATCAATATTGTGGCTTTACCAATTCTGTGGCTTCTCCAATACTGTAGCTTCATCAATATTTTTGTGGCTTCACCAATGTTGTGGCTTCACCAGTGTTGTGGCCTTACCAATATTGAGGCTTCACAAATACTATGGCTTCACCAGTGTTGTGGCTTCACCAATACTGTGGCTTCACCAGTGTTGTGTCTCCATAAATAATTTGGGCTTCACCATATTGTGGCTTCACAAGTGTTGTGGCTTTACCAATATTGTGGCTTTACCAATATTGTGGCTTCACAAATAATGTGGCATCACCAAAGTTGTGGCTCTACCAGTGTTTTGTTTTAACCAATGTTGTGACTTCAACAATATTTTAGCTTCAACATTGTTGTGGCCTCACCAGTGTTGTGGATTCAATGATATTGTGGCTTCATCAATATTGTGTCATCAATATTGGCTTCACCAATGTTGTGGCTTCACTAATACTGTGGCTTCATCAATATTGTGGCCTTTACCTATACTGTGGCTTCTCCAATACTGTGGCTTCATCAATATTTGGCTTCACAAGTGTTGAGGAGTTACCAATGTTGTGGCTGCATCAATATTTTGACTTCATCAATATTGTGGCTTCACCCATTCTTTGGCTTCATCAATATTTTGACTTCATCAGTATTGTGGCATCATCAATACTGTTCCTTTTCCAATACTGTGGCTTCATCAATTTCTTGGCTTCAACAGTGTTGTGGCTTCACCAGTGTTGTAGCTTCAACATTGTTGCGGCTTCACCAGTGTTGTGGATTCAATGATATTGTGGCTTCATCAATATTGTGACATCAATATTGTGGCTTCACCAATACTGTGGCTTCACCAATGTTGTGGCTTCACCAATACTTTGGCTTAACCAATATTGTGGCTTCACTAATACTTTGGCTTCACCCATATTGTGGCTTCATCAATATTGTGGCTTTACCAATTCTGTGGCTTCTCCAATACTGTAGCTTCATCAATATTTTGGCTTCACCAATGTTGTGGCTTCACCAGTGTTGTGGCCTTACCAATATTGAGGCTTCACAAATACTATGGCTTCACCAGTGTTGTGGCTTCACCAATACTGTGGCTTCACCAGTGTTGTGTCTCCATAAATAATTTGGCTTCACCAATATTGTGGCTTCACAAGTGTTGTGGCTTTACCAATATTGTGGCTTTACCAATATTGCGGCTTCACAAATAATGTGGCATCACCAAAGTTGTGGCTCTACCAATGTTGTGACTTCAACAATATTTTAGCTTCAACATTGTTGTGGCCTCACCAGTGTTGTGGATTCAATGATATTGTGGCTTCATCAATATTGTGACATCAATATTATGGCTTCACTAATACTGTGGCTTCATCAATATTGTGGCCTTTACCTATACTGTGGCTTCTCCAATACTGTGGCTTCATCAATATTTGGCTTCACAAGTGTTGAGGAGTTACCAATGTTGTGGCTGCATCAATATTTTGACTTCATCAATATTGTGGCTTCACCCATTCTTTGGCTTCATCAATATTTTGACTTCATCAGTATTGTGGCATCATCAATACTGTTCCTTTTCCAATACTGTGGCTTCATCAATTTCTTGGCTTCAACAGTGTTGTGGCTTCACCAGTGTTGTAGCTTCAACATTGTTGCGGCTTCACCAGTGTTGTGGATTCAATGATATTGTGGCTTCATCAATATTGTGACATCAATATTGTGGCTTCACCCATTCTTTGGCTTCATCAATATTTTGACTTCATCAGTATTGTGGCTTCATCAATACTGTTCCTTTTCCAATAATGTGGCTTCATCAATATTTTGGCTTCACCAATGTTGTGGCTTCACCAGTGTTGTGGTTTCACCAATATTGTGGCTTCATCAATATTGTGACTTCACCAATTTTGTGGCTTCACCAGTGTTGTGGCTTCATCAATATTTTGGCTTCACCAAAGTTGTAGCTTCATCAATGTTATCCCTTCATCCAAATTTTGGCTTCACCAATGTTGTCGCGTCACCAGTGTTGTGGCTTTACCAATATTTTGGCTTTACCAGTGGCTTCACCAATGTTGTGGCTTTAGCTGTGTTGTGACTTCACCAATATTGTGGCTTCAGCAATATTAAAACTTAATCAATATTGTGGCTTCACCAATATTGTGGCTTCAACAATACTGTGGCTTCACCAATATTGTGGCTTCACCAATACTGTGGCTTCACCAATTTCGTGACTTCGTCACTGTTGTGGCTTCATCAATGTTGTGGCTTCATCAATGTTTTGGCTTCTCTTGTTTATCATATTCCGTTGAGATATATCAATCACTGGGGCTTTAAAAAGACATATTATTATGTCTAAATGTAATTTTGTTAAAACCATCAGAATGACCAAAATGACCGAAACAATGAGTATTATCTGTATTTGTATTTGTTGTGTGTGGGGTATGGCTTCAACAATCTGTTAATGTAGAAGTTTTTTATCAGAAGTTCTGTTTACCCAGTATGACTGTTAAAGCTCCACCTGGTCCTGATTGATGGTCTTGCAGTTATGATGTATCACCTGTGTATAGTGTCTCATTGTTGTACACACTTAATCTGCTCTGTTTTTATCAGATATGTATGTCCTCATATTCACTATATACTGATTTTCAGATGTGTACAATTGTAAATGTGACCTCGGGTTAAGGGTGAAGAGAGCTGGCTTATGTGGATGAGACACCATTTTATTAAGTGACAGAAGGAAGTGCACCATAGCCAACCCAGGGGAGCAGTCAAGCATTGAATTCTAGTATATTTATCAATGCTAAGCTCCATAGCAACCTTCCTGGTGGTCACTAGTTATCTGTTATCTGGATACCCATAAAGAGAATGTTAAAGTTGCCATCAGTGGTCAATGAATGAAGGTAACATTAATTATTGATGGGTGGGCGGTTTGTTATTTGTTATGATTGCAGTGCATATTGATAATATCAGGCTTACGATGTAGTCGGGTCAATATATGGAAAAAAAGTGGTCAACCCCCAAAAAATTGCAAGAAAACGTTTCTTGGTTGATTTTGGTTCCTGAACTTCTGTAGATTAACATACTAAAAGTTTACCAAACTCGGATGACCGGAAAGTGGGTTAATTAGGCAATTTCCAAGATGGCCGCCAAAAATTGTTAAAATGCTTGAATATTTTTGGCTGTTCATAACTCAGCCATTTTTCACCCAAAACTGATTATGTATGTATGTTTTCTAATGTTTTTGAGGTCAACCTTTCACCTGAATCTGGTTTCTTTCATGTGTGACATCCCGATAGGGGGAAATAGGGGCACCCCTACCCCAAAACTGGTATTTTGGGTACATATTAGGGAAACCTTATATTTCCCAATTAATTAAGCAAGAGCTATTGTTTCTTGGTTTTTCATTGTTCTTTAAGGTCCAAACATTAAGATAGCAAAGGTTCCCTAAAATTGGAGGGTAAATCTTGGTCCATTTCAGGATTTTTATCCCCGTTTGGTATTTGTTTGAAATGGCTCCTTGGTTCATGATTTATTATTAATCACACGAAAACGCTGTTGTAAGCATGCTTTTGGAGTTTTTTTCATTTCAGCTCAGTGTCATTGAGACAGAGTTCTGATGAAGGTGTCCTGTTCGTTAGGGGAAATCCTAACTGACCCCCATCTCCTGGTTGACAGGTGTCTCAATCAGATCATTCTAGGTGGGCTCATCCAGGATAACCCAGAATTTCGCTCTACGATTGAAAGGATAGAGACTTTATTCTTCCATTGTGTCTGGTGAAATGTCCTACGAGTCGTTAAAATCATTAGAAGAAATCAAGCACATTGAACAGAAAATCCAGTCAGCAAAGGTTAGCATGGCAGCTTCATCCAAAACCAGTCAACTTTTGATCGGATATCAGGAGATGTTGGAAATAGCACGTGCATTGATCAGAGCTGATCGCTCAGGCGACTGGAGAATGCATCTCAGTGCAGTGTCTGATTGCATTCCAATATTCGCAGCTGCTGGATATTTCAATTATTTTAAGTCTGCATACCTCTACCTACAGTGCATGAATGAACTAGGTCACAAGCATCCAGACATTGTTACAAAATTTGAAAACGGCCTACATGTTATTAGGAAGACAGACCAGTTCTGGGCAGGATTGGGATCGGATCTAACTATTGAACAGACTCTCATGCGTTCCCTCAAAAGTAGCGGTGGTCTAACCAGAGGAAGTGGCATGACAGAGGAACTAAGGACCATCTGAACACTGTCATCATCCGTGTCATCTGCGTACGACCTTGTTTTCCAGAAGGGTGACAAGCTACAGTTGGCTGATGCTCTACGGGATTACGCAAATGAATCCTCCAGCTCCAGCAAGGCCGTTCTAACAGATTCGACGCCAGATTCCGAACATTTTGTGCTTGACGGAGGCTCCTTAATTTACCGTCTGTCTTGGAAAAAACGGATGACCTACGAGGAAATTGCCGAGGAGTATGCCAATCTCACCCTTTCCAAGTATGGACAAGCCACAGTAGTTGTTGACGGATGCAGTGAAGAGCCTAGCATCAAGGACAATCGACAAACGAAATCACACCCGCTTGTGTCTTTTGAAATGAATACCGTCTTTTCCTCTGGCAGAATGGAGGATTTCTTATCAAGGGACTCTAATAAACAGAAACTTATCCTCCTCATCAATGACAAACTGAAACAGAGGGGTTGCAAAGTCATCAATGCGCATGGAGATGCAGATGTTCATATTATATTTCCCAATTAATTAAGGAATGGCAAGAACTATTGTTTCTTGGTTTTCATTGTTCTTTTAGGTCTGAACATTAAGATAGCAAAGGTTCTCTAAAATTGGAGGGTAAATCTTGGTCAATTTCAGGATTTTTACCCCTGTTTGGTATTTGTTTGAAATGGCTCCTTGGTTCATGATTTGTTATTTAGTTTTTGACGGATACAGTGAAGAGCCTAGCATCAAGGACAATGAACATCAGAGACGACAAACGAAAACACACCCGCTTGTGTCTTTTGAAATGAATACCGTCTTTTCCTCTGGCAGAATGGAGGATTTCTTATCAAGAGACTCTAATAAACAGAAACCAATCCTCCTCGTCAGTGACAAACTGAAACAGAGTGGTTGCGAAGTCATCAATGCGCATGGAGATGCAGATGTTCATATTGTGAAGGCAGCAACAACATCTGCAAAAGTTCGAGACACAACTTTGATTAGGGAAGATACGGACCTTCTGATTCTGCTTCTACATTACACTGAGAGGGACAGCAAGAAACTTCACTATTGTTCGGACAAAAAGAAAGCAAAACATGTATATGATATTGTCCGTCTGAAGGAACTCTTGGGAAATGACATATTTTCACAGCTGCTGTTTGTACATGCTTTTACAGGTTGTGATAGCACTTCCAGGATTAATGGTATTGGCAAGAAATCCCTTTTCCAAAAAGTGATGAATAATGATTCTCAGATAAGAGCTTGTGCAAAGACCTTTACTTCAGCTTGTCAGGATGTGGCAACAATAGTTAATTCAGGATGCAAAGTCTTTGTTTCTTTATTTGGAGGAAAAGCTGGCACATCTCTGGTAAACCTTAGAAATACATTGCTTGCTAAAAAGATTTCATCTGCTAAATCATTTGTGAAGCCCGAGAAATTGCCCCCAACGGATTCTTCGGCAAAGTTCCACCCTCAACGTTCATTTTATCAGATCATGGTGTGGATGGGAAAGGATGAAAACATGAACCCAAAGGACCGGGGTTGGAAGTTTGAAGACAACATTTTGTTACCTGTTATGACTGACCAGAAAGCGGCTACAGAAAGGCTTCTCAAGGTTATCCATTGTAACGGTACAACAGGTTGTAGTAATACTCGATGAAGTTGCAGGAAGTACGGTCTTCCATGTACTTCTGCTTGTGGACCCTGCCAAGCTGAGTCATGTTACAATCCGCATAATAGTGATTCTACCATAGACGGTTCCGAGGAAGAAGATTGTGATGATAATAACCATGCTATGTTTTGAACAATTATATTGTGTGAATGACACGAACTTGATAAGAAAATGCAGGTGTGTACTATGTCATTTATTTGGGACATTTTGGTATCTTATGGTGTGTGACGTATGGCGTATGACCATGACGTAGATGGTTCAATAGCCCTTCCAAGTTGTGGTTCCTTGTGTATGTACATCTGATCGATTATCGAGAGCCGAAATGTTGGTTTTCTACCAGTTCTAGCGGTCTTGATCTATTCAACAACCCACTACGTCATGATGATGCAATACTACGTCATAGAGACATCCAGGTGAATTTATCATGACCTTATTTGTATTTAAGGTATCACATTTATATATGTTTGTAATACATTTATGGGGTCTAAAACCAACCATTAAAAAGTTTTCCTTACATTCATAATTCAATGGCGGCCATATTGGATATTATGTATTTTCACCACTTTCCGGTGGCTCAAATTTGGTAAACTTTTAGGATGCGCTTAAGTACAGCTAATCGAACACAAAAAGACAAAAAAAGCTTTTCTTGCAATTTTTTGGGGGTCAAACCTAATGTGTTTTACCAATATTCTATTAGTTTATATTCAAATGTAGATTCAGTTTCTGCCACACGAGAGGGATTAGTTTTTACTTCCTTTACTTAATTACAAGAGATTGATTCATGTGACATGTTGTATTGATATTCAACCCTATCAGGTTGGTAAGAATTAATGTTGTGTAATGTTTTACATAGACTTCCTTTATTTCCTATGATATAAGACTGATTGGCAGTTTGACAAGTTAACTTTGTGTGTGTAACAGAATGTGCAACTATAGCTGGGGCACAGCAGGAGAATCATCTTTAGCTGAATCATATGGACAAGCTGTTGTATGGATTCACTAATTGTGTCCTAATGGAAACCCCACCAAGACTGGCCCTATTGAAAGTTTATTACTGATAGTGCAACATAAGACGCTGTTGTCAAAGTTCCTGCTGATCATGTTCAAATTTATCTGTAGATATGCTTTGCTTGATAATGATATCCTGATAATTGATTTCCTTATATTGTTAACCCTTATGAGGTCAATACATTCAGTCCATCAAGTCAATTTATTCAGCTGAATCAACTCTGAATGCCTTTATTGTGGAAACATTTTTTGTAGAATTTAAGTGACCCTAGATAGGCAAGTGAACAGCAATCAAAGTTTAATCATCAACAAATTAAATTCATCCTCTGCCTACTCCTGACCTTAAGAAATCCTTCAGCACATTGCCTGCAGATGCTGCTGTTTTTTTTTCATTTTGTAACTACATGTTATTATGTGGCAAACTGAATAAAGGTGATATATTTAAAGCTTAAAGATTGTTTAATCCATGTTTTAATCATGGTGTCCTGAGGGGATTTATATTGTTCACACTAAAAGATGGGATTCAGTTTAATTCTCAAAATTAATATAATGTAAGGCAAGACAATGATGCTCTTTCATGAACAGATAAAACATGTAATAAAGAATGCACAATTAATCAATTGGAGGTCAGTTTGACACTTGATGAAGCAAATTGTGAATAGAGGCATGAACATATGCAATTGGACACATCATTATATGACATGCACATACTTTGTGTCCTGTTGCCTAAACTTCTCGGCTGGTTTGCATTATTGCAGTTAATATTTAACAATACGAAAATAAATTATTGAACCATATAATATAAGAGCGAGGAATGGGTTCATAACGCTATGTGATGCTGCCTCCACTAGTCCGTGTCATTCAGTGTATAGCTAGCTAGCTGATCAGAACTTCACAGAAGCCTGTCAACGCGACCGATTTGGGAAACACCCAAATAGCTTCAGTCGAAAGTCATTTTCTCTCAAATTTCCATATCTTATTCGCCTTTCATTTACTATATATAAACACTTCTTCTTTCATTTAATTGAAACTGATTTAAGATTATCACCTTGTTGTTTTGTTGCACCAAATTTAAGCGGATTTTGCAACTTTGGCCATGTGCGGCAAAACTGTCGCCATATCGCACGGAGATAAATAGTGACAGCTGTTTGAACTCTCCCGATTCAAGGGACGAGGTATGTTGTCCGACATCGTTGACAGTCAGATTACAGTGTTCAGAGTGGTTAAATAAACATTAATCTGCCCAGAGCAATCGAAATGTATAATAGTTACAGCAATTACTTCAATGATGGCAGTTTAATTATCCATGAATCAGAATATAAATACGTTAAAATATATGACCTACGTGCATTTTTGACTTGGAATCGTCCGTGCTCCAATATTAGAGACGACAATCTTCAGAATGTTAGGTATCACTAATTCTTGTTAAAACTCGCAGTACCTAAGTATAAATGTGTATCCAAATTAATAACGGGTACGTTGAAGAACTCCCTTCCTTAAAATAGGTGACTTTAATGCATATTTTCTCCGTTCGACCGGTACACCTGCCGCTCGGCAAGGTTCGGAACTTTTCGGAGCAAGACATTGCGTCAGCATGTCGTGGAATCGCGCCGATAATTTAACTTCACTTTTTTCTTCATGGCTCGTTGAATATTGTGAATGTACAGTTCGAATTATGTTTAAACAATGAGAAATCGAAAAAAGTTTCTTTCGGTTCCCGAAAGACCTAAAAGCGCGCAATACATTGTGCAAGCTTGTTTGTAGGAATTAAACTTAAGTCGTTTATGGTTTCATTGACCTAAGCTTTTTCATTGACTAAGCTTTGTAACCCAAGGTTGTATAAACGATGGTCTGTCAGTAGTAGGTTGGTTGGGATAATAAATCTTGGTAATATCGGAAGGCAAAAAGGGCTGGTCGGCTCATTTGTTTATTCTAATCGCCAATATGGGTAGATATGTAAAATGGTCAAAATGGTTGGTTATATAAAAAGGCCATAATGGTTGGTTTTATAAAAAAGTTCCAAAATGGTTGGTTTTTTGCATGACAAAACTATCATGACTATTTTGGTACAACCATTTTGGCCTAGGATTTTTATAATCTTCTAAAATAAGTTTTGAATGAAGATATTAACTGAAAGCTGTACAAGGCAGATGTATAATGTTTTGCATCCGTGATATCACATAATTTGAGCTCCAAAAAGCGAAATAATCGAATGACCCAAAATGGTCGGTTTTGTCGATATTGTCCAAAATGGTTGCAATTGTAAGTATATATATATATATATATATATATATATATATATATATATATATATATATATATATATATATATATATATATATATATATATATATAGATATATATATATATATATATACATATATATATATATATGTATATATATATACATATATATATGTTTATATATATATATATATATATATATACATATACATATATATATATATATATATATATATATATGCATATATATATATATATTTATACAAGTCCGACCATTTTGGTACAAATCACCAACCATCTTGGCCCATACTTACATTTTGGACGATGATCATGGGGCCAAAATAGTCAGCGTCATCTCATAGGCTTACACAACTGCGCTTCCCCACCAAATTGTAACTTTGTTTGCTACTACTCCGCCTAAGGTTGGAAACTTATTATTCGGTGTAACTATCCACTTTTTTTGGCTTTAACTGTCTTTCCCTGAATTTACATTTTGGCCTTAACGACCATTTTGGCCATGTTGAATAATCGGTCATTATTTGGCTTTGTTCGATGTATATTTGCTTCAAACTTAGATTCATGATTTGTGCGACTTTTAACTTCAATGAACAATTCTTTGTTTCAAATTATCGCTTGAAATGAAGAACATACAAATTTTGAATGAATATATAAATCAGCAGTTTAACGAAAAAACTGGCGGCACACGCTCAAATATCTTTACAGGCGGATATAAAAAAAAATGGCGATTTTACTGGGAAATCCGGGGTTGTAAGTCTTTGTCAACTGATTTTTGGTGTTTTGTTCTCAATATATAGCAGTTTGATAGTGTTTTATTTAGATAAATAAGAACAAATGAAGCACTTAAGCTTGGAACTCGAGACGCAGATCAGCATTCAAAACGTTTGGAGAATCTCGCTGAATCTCACTGGTTTTCTCGATCTATGATGTGCAATGTTTCAAGTAATAAATGAAATAATATCGTAACGGACTGTTTTTAACAAAGGAATGATTAGCCAGATCGTTATATGTTATCAGTTTGCTCATGTCTTAAAATCAAATTGTTCCCACGAACGCATCCGCGGGCTCAAGCTGAAGGTATATTTTGGGATTGTAACAATTCAAGCTTTCCATACCGCATGGAATTTCCGGTACAGGAGCGAGTATAAACAAAGTTTATAGGTCAGCCATGACCATTTTACACGCTCTCTTTACATTTGATTCTAATCTGGTCAGTATGATTCCAACGTTTAAATATTGAATATCATTAATGTGACAATGAACGTTATTGCTGCGGAAAGAAATTTCATGTACGACAAATTATGAAATACCCGTAGTTTACAGTGGTTAGCGAGCTTCACCGGGCTGTTCCGCACGTGGGCTATAGCCACTACGACTACGGTCTACCGTTCAGACTCCCTCTTACCGATCACTTACACTTTTCCAACGGCAAATAATACCCAGATACCACGTTAATAGGACTAGATGCCTGCAGCTTGGTTGGACAGATCTACCGATTACCATTGATTTGTTTTTAAATGTATTTCCTAACGTTCATTTAACCGTATTGACTATTGGCCATTTTAGCGAACGGATTTTGCCCCATCTGTCAGATGTAAACATCGCCTGATCGTGGGGTTACTCTTTCAAATGTGATTTATTTTTCAAAGGTTGAAGATTGATATTTTGCTTTCCACATACTTGAATTTTTTACTTGCATCAGTAATGTTACCCTTAACATGGAAATAGAATGATCTGTTAATATGATGTATCATTGTAATACACTAAAACATGAGTTCTTTATTACATTCCTATAAGTTTGATTATGTTTTATATAATAGTTCAGTCACACTTTTGTTATCAATTAGTCAGCAGGGTGATCCTTTAGATCTCAGAAATAGCTATCCAAAACAACTGTGCTGGTTTGAGTTTACAGCCAAATTTCATTAGCGGCTAGGGAAATAATCAGACCCTAAGTAGGTTATTGAAGTCAAGAGCCTCTTTTGTCTGGGTATCTGCCACATCAATATTGGTAATAAAATTGTTGTCAAATGTTCAATGTGTGTAATCCAAACAATTGTTCAATAGTACAATCACATCATTTGAATATATCATGTATAAGCTATAAATGACATGGTCATCTGTCAGTTAGTCTTGAGCACTGTGCATCTGGTCTAGTGTTGAAGGGTTATTAAGCATATCTGAAGCCCCAAATCACACATGAGGCCTTTTTAGAACAGTGCAGTTCACAAGATGTAACAAACTGCCTGGTTAGGCATGGCTTGGGAGGTCACTTTTTTTGTTGCCCATCCTGGACCTGTTGCTTGCCACTTATAAGGTATAATTTATGGGACCATTAGGCAGTAACCATTAATAGTTATGCTCCTCAGCACAGTTTTGCCCTGTCCATCTGTCTGCTTGTAAACTTTTGGTGTAACATTTTTTTGATAATGCAAGGCACTCTTATATTGATTGTCACTTACAAACAAACTATCAGCCCTTTGTGACCTTATTATTGTAAAATAATCTCATTAGCTATGTTAACCAAATAGGGAATACCTGTTTCAAATTAAACATGAATCACTCTTATATTGATGATCACTTACAAAGTAAATATCAGCACTGCAATACCTTTTGTTCCTGAGTAATTATCTCAATGGGGAATAATTCTTGATGGCACTTTTCTTATAATCAGCATTCTGTAGTTATTGTTAGGCTGTGAGATTGTCTAGGTGCTTGTGATGACATTTTGCTCAGCAGCATTTGCGATCTGGTAGTGATTAACTGCTTTACCTCCTGTTCTGGGTTTAATATTATGGACCCAGTATCTCAATTTAATCATATTGGAGATACATATCCTCTGTGTTGGTTAATCTGCCCTATTTAGGAAATTTATTTGTTCAAGATGGGCAAAAGTATCAGCTGTCCAAACATCACAATTATGCTCATCTATCTCTGCATGATACATGATACCTCCTCATATCAAAGGGAGCAGTGTTTTGCTTTAGGACCACTAGGCTCTTACTTAGTGAAAAGACATTTGGTGATTTAAGATAAATGTATAGTTTAACATAAGAATAGTGATGAGGTCATGTGGCTTCATCTACATTACTGACAGCAATGTAGATGAAGCAACATCACCTCCTCACTATTCTACATGATGAGTTTCATTTGCAACATTAAGGTCCATGTGCTAAACCACCATAATAATTCTTCTGCATGCATGTTAATAGTAAATTCACAACTTCATCAATATTGTGGCTTCACCAGTTTTGTGGCTCCACCATATTGTGGCTTCACCAATACTGTGGCTTCAATAATATTGCGGCTTCATCAATATTGTGGTTTCACCAATACTGTGGCTTCACCAATGTTGTGGTTTCACGAATACTGTGGCTTCACCAGTGTTGTGGTTTCACCAATACTGTGGCTTCACCAATACTGTGGCTACACCAATATTTTGGCTTCACCAAATGTTGTGACTTCCCCAGTGTTGTGGCTTCATCAATATTTTGGCTTCACCAATGTTGCGGCTTCAACAGTGTTGTGGCTTTACCATTTTTTGTCGTAGCTTCACCAATACTGTGGCTTCATCAATATTTTGGCTTCATCATTGTTGTGGCTTCACCAGTGTTGTGACTTCACCAGTGTTCCGGCTTTACAATATTTTGGCATCACCAAGATTGTGGCTTCACCAATTTTGTGGCTTCACCAGTGTTGTGCTTTCACCAATGTTGTAGCTTCACTAATACTGTGGCTTCATCAATATTTTGGCTTCTACATTGTTGTGCTTTCACCAATGTTATGACTTCACCAATACTATGGCTTCATTAATACTGTTGCTTCATCAATATTTTGGATTCAACATTGTTGTGGTTCACCAGTGTTGTGGCTTCAACATTGTTGCGGCTTCACCAGTGCTTTGGATTGAATTTAATTGTGGCTTCATCAATATTATGACTTCACCAATATTGTGGCTTCACCAAGACTGTGGCTTCACCAATACTGTGGCTTCACCAATGTTGCGGTTTCACCAGTACTGTAGCTTCACCAATACTGTGGCTACACCAATGTTGTGGCTTCATCAATATTTTGGCTTTACCAATTTTTGGGCTTCACCAATACTGTAGTATCAACGATGAAGTGGCTTCACCAGTGTTGTGTTTTCACCTATGCTGTAGCTTCACCAATACTGTGGCTTCATCAATATTTTGGCTTCAACATTGCTGTGGCTTCACCAGTGTTGTGCCTTCAACATTGTTGCGGCTTCACCAGTGTTGTGGATTCAATGATATTGTGGCTTCATCAATATTATGACTTCACCAATATTCTGGCTTCACCAATACTGTAGCTTCACCAATTTTGTGGCTTCACCAATACTGTGGCTTCACCAACACTGTGGCTTCACCAATGTTGCGGTTTCACCAATACTGTAGCTTCACCAATACTGTGGCTACACCAATGTTGTGGCTTCATCAATATTTTGGCTTTACCAATTTTTGGGCTTCACCAATACTGTGGTATCAACGATGAAGTGGCTTCACCAGTGTTGTGTTTTCACCTATGTTGTGGCTTCACCAATACTGTGGCTTCATCAATACTGTGGCTTCATCAATACTGTGGCTTCACCAATGTTGTGGCTTCATCAGTGTAATGGCTTCAGCAATAATTTGGCTTCACCAATGTTGTGGCTTCAACATTGTTGCCGCTTCACCAAAATTGTGGATTGAATTATATTGTGGCTTTATCAATATTATGACTTCACCAATATTGCGGCTTCACCAATACTGTGGCTTCACCAATGTTGTGGTTTCACCAATACTGTGGCTTCTCCAATACTGTGGCTTCACCAATGTTGTGGCTTCACCAGTGTTGTGGCTTCATCAGTGTAATGGTTTCAGCAATAATTTGGCTTCACCAATGTTGTGGCTTCACCAGTATTGTGGCTTCAACATTGTTGCCGCTTCACCAAAGTTGTGGATTGAATTATATTGTGGCTTTATCAATATTATGACTTCACCAATATTCCGGCTTCACCAATACTGTGGCTTTGCCAATGTTGTGGCTTCACCAATATTGTGGCTTCATCAATATTGTGGCTTCACCAATACTGTTGCTTCACCAATGTTGTGGCTTCACCTGTGTTGTGGCTTCATCAGTGTAATGGCTTCCACATTGTTGTGGCTTCACCAACGTTGCAGCTTCACCAGTGTTGTGGATTCAGTGATATTGTGGCTTCATCAATATTGTGACTTCACCAATATTGTGGCTTCACAAACACTGTGGCATCACCAATGTTGTGGCTTCACAAGTGTTGTGGCTTTACCATTATTGTGGCTTTACCAATACTGTGGCTTCATCAAAACTGTGGCTTCACCAATGTTGTGGCTTCACCAATATTGTGGCTTCACCACTGTTGTGGCTTCATCAATATTTTGGCTTTACCAATGTTGTGGCTGCAACAGTGTTGTGACTTCACTAATATTGTGACTTCACCAATTTTGTGGCTTCACCAGTGTTGTGGCTTCGTCAATGCTGTGGCTTCATCAATGTTGTGGCTTCATTAATGTTTTGGTTTCACTACTGTTTACAAATGTTTTGGCTTCTCTTTTTATTATATCCTGTTGAGATATATCAATCACTGGGGCTTAAAAAGACATGTTATGTCTAATTGTCATAAAACCATCAGAATGACAAAAAATGACCGAAACAATGAGTATTATCTGTATTGGTTGTGTGTGAGTTTGGGTCATCAGTCGGTTTAAGTAGAAGATTTTTATCAGAGGTTCTGTTTACCCAGGAAGACTGTTAAGCTCCACCTGGTCCTAATTGATGGTCCTGCAGTTATGATGTATGCACCTGTGTACAGTGTCAAATTGATGTTCACTTAATCTGCTCTGTATTTATCTGCAATTCATATCAACTCTTCATCACCAGCCCAGCATGACACAGACCTGGGATTCTCTTTATTACCAGTCCATCGTGACACTGACCTGTGGTTCTTATCACCAGCCCAGTAAGTCACTGACCTGGGGTACTTATCACCAACTCATCGTGACACTGACCTGGGGTTCTTATCACCATCCCAGTATGTCACTGACCTAGGGTTCTTATCAACAACTAATCGTGACACTGACTTGGGGTTCTTATCACCATCCAAGTATGTAACCAAACTAGGGTTCGCCTAACATGGCATCTTTTTTGTTTGAAGGGGTTAAATTTCTTGAGGCCGGTTAACATCTAAAATGGCCACCCGTCATCGGGACAGGTCAGGACGGGTGGCCATTTTAGTTAATTTCCAGCCCTGTTGCTGAAGACTGAACTGTAGACTTAATCTGAACATCTGGTGAATGTTTTGTCACAGAATCAACATGAGAGAGTATTAGTTTTTACTTCCTTTACTTAATAACAAGAGATTGATCCATGTGACATGTGTATTGATGATCAACTTAATCAGGTTGACAAGAATTAATGTTGTGTAATGTATTACATAGACTTCCTTTATTTCTTATGATATAAGACTGATAGACAGTTTGACAAGTTAATTTTATGTGTGTAACAGAATGTGCAACTATAGCTGGTGCACAGCAGGAGAATCATCTTTTGCTGTATCGTACAGCAAGCTGTTGTGGACTCACTAATTGTGTCCAGATGGAAACCCTCCAAGACTCTTAAAAGTATATTACTGCTAGTGCAACATAAGATGCTGATGTGGTATTTCTTGCTGATCATTTTCAAATTTATCTGTTCTAATGCCCTCAATTATTTGCTTGATTTCCTGATCACTGATCCTTATGAGGTCAATACATTCAGTCAATTGAGGTCCATTTCTTTTGCTAAATCATCTCTGAATGCTTATATTGTGGATACATGTCTGGTAGAGTTTAGGTGACCCTAGATAAGCAAATGAACTACAATCAAAGTTTAATCATCAGCAAAACAAATTCATTGTCTACCTATTCCTGACCTTGACAGATCCTTCAGCACATTGCCTGCAGATGCAGATGTATTTATTTTATTTTATAACTGCTTGTTATTATGTAGCTAACTGAATAAAGGCAATATATTTAAAACTTAAAGATTGTTTAATCCATGTTTTATTCAAAGTGTCCTGAGGGGATTTATATCATTCACATAGAGAAATGAGATTCAGGGAAATTCACAAAGTTAATTCAATGTCCAATAAAGGTATAAAACATGTAATAAAGAATATAAAATGAATCAGTTTGAGGTCAGTGTGACGCTGGATGAAGCATATTGGGAATATATGCAGGAATATATGCATTTGGACACGACATAATATGACAGGAACATACTTTGATAAGTGCCCTGTTGCCTAGCCCTACTGCCCTACAAGACATTACCGTTCGACCCGAAACTATACGGCTGGTTTGCATGATTCCCGTTAATATTTAACCATACGAAAATAAATCATTAAAACGTATAATATAAGAGCGAAGACTGGATTCTTAACGCTCCGTGATGCTGCCTCCACCTCTACAGGTTCATGCTGCGTAAATATAGCCGCTCAGAACTTCACAGAAGCCTGTCAACCCGACAGGGCCGCAAGATTGTCGCTGTGTCACACGGCGATTACTAATGACAGCTGTTTGGACTCTCCCGATTCAAGGGACGAGGATTGTTGTCCAACATCATTGACAGACAGATTACAGTGTCCAGAGTGGTTAAATAACATCAAGCTGCCCAAGGCAATCGATATGTATAATAGTTACAGCAATAACATAAATGATGGTAATTTGATTATCCACGAATCAGAGAATAAATACGTGCCCTACAAGCATTTTTGACATGGAATCGTCCGTGCTGCAACATTAGTAGGGCGGACAAACGCGGCGCCGATCTCGTTTGGACAAGGCCGTTTTTAGGCCGTTTGTTTGGTAGTCTCATGTAAATGACCATTGACTAATGACGCAATGATACATTTCTGTAGAACCAAGAATAAAGCGGTACGGTCAATTTAAAGACACCATGTATTCTGCTTATTTTCATTGAGAAATCTCCCAACGCCATATAGCTTCGGCGCCATGGCAACGGTCCGCGTCCTTGGGAGATTTCATATTGCGACTTTGTCAAAGGTTGGCAAGTCACGTATTGTAAGTTCGTCGATATGGAATTTATCTGATTTACAAAATCAGTTGGACTGTTTCAGTCACTTGTACGATTCACAGCCATTTGGCGTGTGTGAGTGAAACTGTTGGCATGCTTAAATTACTTTTTAAATAATTTATGTCATACCGTTGAATCTATCAACCCTGCTTATTGGAACATCCCAATAAACTATTTGACCTGCATAGGTTGGGAAACTCATCTCTTCTCTCCATCCCGTATCTTTTAACAAATGCGGTAGAACTCTGTTATGATACTCAGAATGCGACAAAACGGGTGTTATTCGAGGAGATATTCGTACTACGTAAACGATAGGAATCTATCTGGGGAAAAGAACATTTATCTTTCCACATGACACAACCAGTTCAAAACGATCCTCCACCAAATTATGCTACTTCCAACCTGACAAACCGCAACATGACATAATGCATATCCTGTTGGGGTTTTCTAACCATGAAAGTTTTGTCAGACTTTTCCATGACAGTTGGTGTTGTCACTACCGGACAAGAAACTGACAATTAAAACCTTTTAAGGGAAAAGAATGCAATAAAGATTTCTCGGGACAGTTACCACCGTGCAGGATGATGGTCGCCTGGTGGGTAAAGACAGAAGAGCATTCTTACGTTGGAGTAGGATGCGGAAGAGGTTTGGGAACTTAAGGCGCTACAGTTAACTGGGTCACGGGGTATCTGAATAGTTTGGAGGTCTTAACGGACTCGATGGGCGCATACGCGCTCGTGACACTCAGAGCGCGAGAGCGGCTATGAGTGGGGAATAGCAAAATAACACTGCTGGTGGTTTTGTGATATCAATGGCTATTAGTGAGTGGCAATTTCCCAATAGAAGCATTTAGAGGGGTTATGAAAAAGTCCAGAGCACAAAGTCAACATTTTGACCATCTGTATCACAGATAATCACTTTAAATGAGGATTTCTTAGCATACAATTTCTACAAGGAGGCCACAAATAACCAAGTTAAAGCTTTACATTTGCATGTTATAGTTAAATGTGGACATAATTACACATTAAAATCTGAGGGGCTGAGTTATCCAAAATAGATGAACGGAGGGCATTCGCAAAATTGCTCTTGCTGTGTCTCGAGTTGGCGCGTTCCTCAGCAACTTGGACACGACGGCACAAATGGTCGGTAAAACTGGTGAATATTCTGTCTTGATTGAGACGATGAATGGCACTTCTCAGAGTGCAATTAGTCTTTCTGTACTCTGTTTATATAGATAATGCTTTGTTGTGACTGGTGGTAGAACTAAAAAAAAATAATACTTGAATATATGGCGTTGTATGGATGCCAATGCATAATTCAAGTGTCGGGCGGCAGGATAAATTATATATATGTGTTTCCTTTATGTGGTATGGCCAGATTCACTTGAAGTTTATGATCCTGCCAATTTCCAATTGAATGGTCAGTGACAATTTTTTTTTATGCTATCATATATGTGAGCTATTGATTGGTGTTTCAAGTTTGGGTTTAGAATATATTTAAGTAATTGGTAGGAAATGTTTTTGCAGAATCAGCTCTAGTTGCACCTGATGAAGATAACAGTTGTGATGAGGGCCCAATGGAAAAGCGCTGCAAATGGGATTCTGCCCAGACAAACATCATCCACAAGGCTTTTGGACAGTATATCAAGCTTCCAAGTCCCAAACGCAAACTGCCTGGTAACAGTTATATGACTGAAAGCTGTTAATGCGTGAATTTTTGGTTTAATGTTAACTGTATTATCAAGCGGACATGTTGATTAATGTCGGGTGTTTTTAAAACTCTGTCCCCCAGGAAAACAAGAGATTATGCGCATCATCCAAGAGAACGGCATAACCTATCCGTACAACAAAGTTCGTACCAAAAAATAATGAACGAGCAGCGGAAAGCCCAGTCAATGACAAGGAAATCCCTTAACTTTGAATGATTATCAAGCATGAAATGTTAACTTTAAATGATTATCAAGCATGAAATGTTAACTTTAAATGATTATCAAGCATAAAATGTTAACTTTAAATGATTATCAAGCATGAAATGGTTGTTGATTAAAGCATGTTTTTCTTCTCATATTCATTCTTTGTTTTAATTGAAGTTACTTTGCTTGATAACCTATCGATTACGTAATCTTTGATAACACAAAACGATTTAATCAGGTGGGTTTTATAAACAACCATTAGGTGCAAAAGTGAGAAATAATTACAGCTCAATATAAATCGCAACGGTAATCATGTTAAACATTGTCGTGATTGGTTGAGAACCGGCAGAATTTTCTCATTAAAAGGGTATTTTTATGTAAATATATCACAATTTTCTAATAGGCACACCAAAATGATCTGTTATTTAATTGTATTTCCAACCAATCTGGTCTTATGATAATACCATCAATATTGGTATGCTTATGTTATAAAAAAACCACCATGGGAGGCGAAGTTCCTTTGCCTAATGAGCAGTGTGCCCAGCAATCTGCTTTACTCAATCAATTGGACTTCTCTTTTGGGTTTTTTTCAATAAGGATGATGCAAATTGTATCTAACTCGTTGCATACTTAATCCCCGGGGGGGGGGGGGGGGGGGGGGGGGGGGCACCCTAAGTGTATAGAGGTAGTATATATGTGCCGCGCGACGGGGTATGCTTTTTCGGCCTCTCGACTTTTACGACGGGTTTTTGGGCCTCATACTTGTACGACGGGGTATGTTTTTCAGCTTCAATCTGTACGACGGGTTATACATTCGCATAATACCTTGTACGACGGGGTATGTGTTGGTTTTACAATATGGTCAAAATGGTTGATTATATAAAATGGCCAAAATGGTTGGTTTTATAATATGATCAAAATGGTCGATTATATAAAAAGGCCAAAATGGTTGGTTTTATAATATGGCCAAAATGGTCGATTATATAAAAAGGCCAAAATGGTTGGTTTTTTGCATGACAAAACCGTCATGACATTTTTGGTACAACCATTTTGGAACAAAAAATTTAAAATCGTCGGAAATAAGTTTTGAATGAAGATAACTAAATAAAGCCATACAAGGCAGATGTTAAAATTTGGCATCCGCGATATCACATAATTTGAGCCCGCAAATGCAAAATAAGCAGATGACCCAAAATGGTCGGTTTTGTCTATATTGTCCAAAATGGTTGCAATTGTAAGTATATATATATATATATATATATATATATAAAATTTATATATTATATATATATATATATATATATATATATATATATATATATATATATATATATATATATATATATATATATATATGTATAGATATCTCATTGCGAATCTACCCCTCTTCCGACAAGAGCACAACACATTACCATCGAGCCATTGAGTGGAAGTGTTAATACACTAGGTCAACACAGGTGTGCTTGCAAATGGAATAGATCAATCGTGACATAGGAGGAAAACATTTGTAATTTTGCAAATTCAATATAAATTAACCAAGGTACAAAGTATTCTTGATTCAAATAAATATATATATATATCATATATATATATATTGCCATATATATATATTATATATATATATATATATATATATCCATATATATATATATAATATATATATATATATATATATATATATATATATAATATATATATATATATATATATATATGATATATATATACATATATTGGGGATGCTTCGTTAAAGGGGATGTTTATCTGGCCACGGAGGCTTCCCCTTTAACGAGGTTGCACTGTATTACCATAACTACATCAGTGTTGTTATATTAGTAACAGAGGATAATACTTATGTGGAATGCGTGCAAGATTGGGGCTTAACCTCGCTTGCAACAGGTCTCGGACAGGATGTGGAATGATACTGAACTATGTTCGTGTTTTCTCTATGATAGGAAAGCCGACCCCTGTAAAGTTGATATGTAGACTCCCGATTGATATATACATATATATATATATATATATATATATATATATATATATATATATATATATATATATATATATATATATATATTATATATATATGTATATATATATTTATTTAGTTACGCTGCGATCCCAAATACATCGATGGAGCCATTGAAAAATGCAGCTTATGCATCAATAACCGCAAAATAAATCAATCCACTGCAGCCAGAATCATCGGTGTAATATTTTACTCATTTGCATTAATGAATACGCAGGTCACAGCCATCTGCCAATCTGCAAAAGCTCGGAAACGCACATCCGCAATAGCTGTAAAATAAACCATTTTCTTGACAGATCGCCACTGGAGCAAGTTAAAATGCATTCATAATATCAAAAATATATTTCTGCAATGATCTTTGCTATGGCTCTCCTGTATTGCTCGTACATCGCCTACAAAAAAAAATATAAAACATCGCAGCAAGACTGATTACTGATCGCATCACTCCGGTTCTGTGATTGCTACATTGGTTGCCATGCCAGTGGTACAGCGAATCAAATTTAAGTTTCTGGTACTTATACTGGTATATATATTTTTTTATTGCTCCCTATATTTCAGAACAAGAATTGAGATCGGCCAACCAGCGGTGGAATTTTGTTGTGGAATACACTTCCAAGCATCCTGAAACACCTCGCCAATGTCGATGTCTTTAAGTCACGATTAGAAACATATCTTCCCGACGAATCTTTTACGGCTTATGTTTCCATTTAGCACGTAGCACTCAGCGTTTCAGAATACTTATTGGGAAATATACGCTATATATGAAATAGATGCTCATTATTATTCCTTGGTCATAGTGTTTTACGAGCTCTTAACGCAGAACAACCTAGAGTAAATTGCTCTAACACATATATTCTACATGAATTATAGCTTGATAATACTGTATGCTGTGTGAGTTGGATTATCCTATACCAATCCTGTGAAGCAAAGCATCTACAATATGAACAACCCAAACACCATTATCTCCGCACTTTGACCTCGTACGATGATTTCAAGCATTCGCTAACAAATTGTATAAGAGGCGTTGTATTTGTCAAACACAATCAACGAGTCGTTAAATCACAATTCAGCTCTATAAGAAATATGTATAAATAGATCATTATTGTGAGTCATATGCTCTCACATAAATCGTGGATGGATGGGAAGCG
Organism: Urechis unicinctus; assembly: GCA_034190875.2. Taxonomy (NCBI): domain Eukaryota; kingdom Metazoa; phylum Annelida; class Polychaeta; order Xenopneusta; family Urechidae; genus Urechis; species Urechis unicinctus. Next base: position 5,084,306 of record CM067344.1, read on the forward strand.
CAGAGTGATTTGACGGATCTGTACTTTGTTGTATCAAATGTTTGATCTGTTAGCAAATATCGTTAACATGCATTACGTGTGAAGTCAAGAAGGCAATAACATGAGTCATGATTGATGTGCGGAGTGCGTGATTAGGTTGTTTATGAGAATGCACTCGAACTGAACGGCGTCGCTTGTCGCAAACATATATCACTGGACTGACTGTGCCCTTGATGGCGCGTTGATGTGTGAGTGTGTTTATGATTGATTAACATCTCGCTTTGCTATGTATTAAAGATAGCTCCTATATTACATGCGTGCAAAAAAAACGTGTCATGCGATAACACATTGATAAATAAAATCAGCACCCATTTATAAATTACTCGTCTTTAGATACTCAAAAATGTTTTGACTTCTGTCAACGCTTTATGAAGATTGCTTTACCGATTCGGTGCACTAAGGGCCGCAGGTTAAATTGTGGCGTCTATATGTCGTTGGACACAGACTTCATGGATTGCTGACCAATTGCATCCTGATTACGCTCTGGAATAAATGAAAGTAGTTCACCCCTTCTGACGATAAGATTAGTCCAATTGGTATGAATTCCATTTCAAGCATTTGCAGTGGCTCAACAATGCGCATGTGGCCTGCTAAATTACTGAGTAACTAAAGCAATTACAAGGGCTGCCATATAAGGAGCTTTACCAACAGCGCCACGAATCACAGAAGCTTCTCAGAATGACAAAGCATATATATATATATATGAATATATATATATATATTTATATATATATATATAAATATATATATATATAAAATATACATATAAATATATGTATATATATACATATATATATATATGCATATTTATATCGATATATATATATTTTTATTTTTATATACATATATATATATATATGCATATATATATATATATATATATATATATATATATTTTATATATTTATATATGTATATATAGATATATATATATATGTATATATATATTATATATATTATATATGTATATAAATTAGCACGAACGCGACCTCTAGTGGAAAAACCGCCAACCTTTCGTAGACTTGGGTCCACGAAAGGTTATACCACAATGTCCACATAAAGTCAATGCACTTTTTATTTCAAAATATTTACAAATATTTTGGCTGGACCATTTTAATATGATATTCTAGTCTTAATTACCTTTATAGATAATCTTTTAGGAATGATTTTTTTAAAATGTGTTATTAAAGCGACATTAAATTTTAACAACTAGCCATTCGTTGTCATCACCTGAAAACCTTAATATATTGCACACAACCATATATACTTCGGCCGAAATGCTCAAATAATGTTTAATCATGAGCTTAGAATATGTTAATTCTAAGTTGTTAAGAATCTGATTTTTTTGTATACCGAAAAGTTATTTTTTTTTTCTTATTATTCGTCTATTTACAACTTTGAATAAGTTTGCAAAACGCTGCAAAGGGTTCAGGAGGACCATATCTACAACACATATTATGATTCGAATCCATAATGACGGAAAATGATTTCAAAATTTCTGTTATCCGCAAAAAAACACGCAAAATATATATGAACGTGAAGGGTTGGATTTATAGGTATATAATACTATCATGATCATCCGTAGACAACCTTTAGAGGACCAAAAGTATATACCAGGAATATAAAGCGGAATTTTTTTTTTATTTGCATTAAAACATGATATTATATTGTTTAATGTATCCCGTAATAATAATTTTATAAAAATGACAATTATTATGTTATTAGAATATATATAATATGAACATATATATATATATATATATATATATATATATATATATATATATATATATATATATATATATATATATATATATATATATATATATATATTAGCCCGAACTCGACCCTTAGTGGACTAACTGCCAACCTGTCAAAGACTTGAGTCAAAGGATATTAGTATGTCCACATAAAGTCAACGCACATTTTCGTTAAAAATAATTGAATATATTTGTTTTACCATTCGAATATGATAGTAACGTACAAAGATAATTTTTCAAAGGTGATTTCTGTGGACTTAGAATTTCATAGCGAAACATAATTTCAATAACTAACCATTCGTTGACAGCACCCGCAAACCTCATTATCTTTCATACAACCATATGTACTTCGTCCCAAATTTCCAAAATAAAGATTTATCATCGGTGTTGGATATTTTTATTTGAACCATTCAAATCCTTGATTTTATTTAAAATTTCATTACCGAAAACTTTATGTTTCTCCTTATTCATAAATCTACAACATTGAAACAGATCTTGAAATTCTACCAATGGTTCATAATCATCACATCTACAACAAATATTATGTTTCTAATTAATAACAACTGAAAATGATTGAAAAATTTCCGTATTCTGCAAATATTTGCTAAAATATAAATATATATAAATATACATATATATAATGATGCACATATATATATATATACATTTTATTTATCTATATATATTTATTGTTCCGACAACCGAACGCTTTAGACCAAGAAGAAAGAAGTGCAAGTCACATGCTGTCAACTAACCGTGAAGGCTAAAGATGTCGAGCAGTGTTCGCGAACAGCGCATGTGATGACATGGTCGGAAAATTCACGAGTTTTACCGAGCGATGTCTCGACTATTTCGAAGTAGAAAAAGTACATTTCCAAATAGAGTTTCAAAAAGAATAAAAAGCATGTAGTAAACCTATTATGGCTAAGATAACCTTTTGAAATATAGATCTGTGGATAAAAGGAATAGCCGTCTGAATGAACAAACCTTAACTAATGGTGGAAATGGATTTGGTGGATGGGTGTACTGTATATGTACATGGCTTAAATTGACTGCCTATAATTATCTCCAGCTTGGTTTGTAGGTTTATTAAATGCTAGTGTAGTAAGTGTTCCCGGTCGCGCTTGTCTTTATCAGAAATGGCAAGATGGCGATGTGTGACGATCTGATGTTCCGTATTTTAAAACATTACGCATGGAACAGTGATATCCCCATTGTTCGAACAAACCTCTTAGATTAATAGGACACGTAGCTCTGATGAGTATATTCTAGTAGTGCGACTCAAATAAAAGAAGAGTTTTATGGACCACCGATAGTCGTATATGTAGTACTGAATTTGTGTGAATGCATCAATAACGTTGTCATCCATACAAATGTCTTTCTATTCCTCGATAAGACATGAAGTGGGATTTTCGTTAAATAAGCACTCGTGTGTTTGCAATTAGAAAGCCTCATCCTGTTTTTCACCCCAGTTGGACGTCTTAATGCTTACGACCGTCTGTTCACGGCGTCAGCAGATTGAATTCCTTAAACAAACTTTATTGCTTCTCTTTTTCTATGGACTGTTCAATAAATGAAAACTTAATTATACATTTAAAACGCTAACTTCACTCAAACTACTATCTAGAAGCACCAACTATTGAATACAGGTCATTATTTCATGCAAACATTTAAGCTTATACGTCTCTAAATTACAATTCATTTGCTTCCACTTTCAATCCAAAGCACTGGCTTTCATTGCTTGTCGGATACTGAGTCTAGTTTTGGGCATCACGCAAATGTGCATTGGGATTCCGTCTGAGTAATCTAAGCAAGGATGCAGGGTCGCTATGATATGCCTCTTGTTCATTGTAGTGCTTCAGGGAATTTGGTCACAGGATATTTGAAATTATGATATTCTGTGAACTCCATTTATTCTATTCGGTAAAACATGGACACACCTTGGATGATAATGCAGTAAATCAAACTCTTGTTGAATGGGCCATTAGACAAGATTACCACTGATATATTGTGGGTTAATGGCATTAAGCCGGCATTGAATCGGTCCTAACAAGTCATGGATAAATCGTTGTCCATTTTAATGACTGAAACAATAGCGAGTGTTATTTCTAAAGTTATCAGAAAACCGTTTGTTATGCCGTCAGATACGTTGCATCGTACCGTAAATTTAACAATATTAATATTTGATATGTCTAATTATTACCTATATATTGCATAAATGTGGACTAAACATGTAAAGGCAAATCTGCAAATTGTTTTAAATGTGGTTTATGAAACCTACACTATTATTATTAGAGTAAAAAAAATCTTTCCCTTACTTAAAACGGCTAATACTTATGATTATGACATATTATGTAGCAGCTCTTGTGCTTTATCCGGCTATTCAATAATGCACAATTTACCAATGTTTATTATTTATTTAAATGCGATATATTTAGCCCGCACAATGTGCATTCGAAAGAAGTTAAACCGATATGTAGACATCACAGTTCAGTTTGAAGACATTTCACATATTGACAAATGTTAAAAAATAGATTCTATTGGGACAAGTGGCTGACATAGCAAAGCAGCCTCAGACTAATGAGACTGACCTCTAGCAATTCCGTGCAATATTCACAATTGTTCAATACAAAATACCAAAAAACCAATTATGCTACTTTCAGTTTTAGTTATTATCAACAAAGCGGATAAAAGAATGGGCCATAATTCTAGGACTGCTACCGCTAACACGTTGCAGACGGCCTCGTTAACCTATTCCGACGACGAATTTGTAGAGTCAACTCAATGTGAGATGGTTAATTCATTGCAAGAAATTTCGACCCTCGCGCTTTCTGGAATATCTGGATTGTTGTTTGTAAGCGTCGCAGATTACGGTGCATGCGTTTTTCTTCATTAATTACAGATAAGATTGCAGATAACACTCAAGGCTCAATAAAACAACGGATATGTGTCGTGCATAAATATGGAACTAATCGTGAGGTATTAAGCGTGAATGCCCAGGATACAAATAGCCTGAATGCGATGGAAGGGTGTTTTACAAATCACTTCATTTTTGGTTTGCAGGCAAACTCCCAAAATCCTACTTCGTCCTAAATTTATCTTTTTATGTATCTTCGGCAAGGGAATGTCGCTTGGTATGAGAGCAGTTGTGATCCAAATATTAAGGTTCGTCAAATCTGCAATCAGCCATTTGTAAAATACTCCGCTTATTCAGTTACATGCAATGTTTATGGCTATGGAACACATTACAGGCATTGCACCATGTATCCATTGACATTTGAAACCTCTGCGATACACAAGTATTCAAGCGGCAAGACAAGTAGTAGTTGCCTTACGAAACTGAGGCGAACGATATTTGCACATCGATCGTTCCTTTATTGGCATGATAGGTCACTGTTAGAAATGACCCACTGCGATTGTTACCGCTTTACACCGGTTGGATCGATATCACGTAACGTGCATGGTTTAGCTGCATATTGTTACACTAAGCATATGCGATGCTAAAATATGATCATCTTACATTCTTAGTTTCGACTCAGTTTGATTCAGCTACAAATTGCTAAATGCAAATGGATAATAAGCATTTAACACTGCATATGATGATTGTCCCCAAAGTTTTCTCATATGCTCTGCCGCCCGTAAACAAGTTGATTACTTATGGGGCGAATATCAGGAATAAAAATTGAAAGTAGGATTTTTAATGCACCAGGGGCAAGTATAGTCTAAAATATGCATTTTAGGGACAAAGCAAAGTGGAAATGAGTGGTAGGTTTTACATGCACTAAATGTTAATAAAGCAAACTACAATTACCGAATGAGATATAAAAACGCTGCCCATAAATTAATTGTTTCTATGTGTCTTCTGCAGGTCTCTTAACAAGCGTGTCGCCGTGGGTTATAAAAGTTTGGTAAAGACATAACATTATAGAAGAAGTCCACCATTAATTATGCGGACTATGTGGCTGGTCATTTGGAGCCTTAGGCAATACCTAGAACTGAGTTTAGTGAGACCATGGAGACGTCACTGCTAACCCCTATTAGTAACCTCCATGTTCATGCCAGTTCGATGTACCTTCACTTTGACCATCCACCACTTGTTAGAGCTGAGAGACTAAAACAGGTTTGGAGTTATGTCGAAAACGGCATTTAAGAAACACAAAATGACGTAAAGCAAACGTATGAACCAAGTCTAAAAGTGGTATTTAAGAATAATGACTGATGGAGATATTTTAACAGGCAGCAAAATAAGTGATTTACTAGATGGTGTCATCCTCCCCAAGGTCCTAGTTAATTTCCTCATCAAAACGTTTCCACTATATCAAGCATCTACCCTGGAGGTTACATTCATCGACTATCGGGTACTCGGGGTTATGCATATCTACCACACCTACAGCACCTAAATAAATATAATACCGGCTCAGTGCATATCGTGCTATTAATTTACTGGAGTAGCTCATCCATGGATATGTCTGAAAGCGCCGTTTGTGAAGATAAATGATGTATTTGGCTTGTAATGAAAATAACAACCCGTCCATTCCCGGCCTGCGTGGGACAGTTCTACTTTCTTCAGTTAACTAATCTGTGTGTTTGGTTAATGCGCCCCTGAATGGCAGCAAAAAAATGATATTCGGTATATTACGTACCATTATTCGAATACATAAGAATCAACCACGCATGTTAAAATGCCTTAAGTAACGTGGATGATGGTAAATGATGCCTCCGATCAAAGAGTCAGAGGACTGGCGTCATCTCGTATCCTGCACTCATCACTTGACTAGATTGTGCGTTACGTGTGCGCATTTCACATTGTCATTGATTGCTCTGAATATTGTTAAGCACACATTCACTATATGCTCAGTTCTCTTAAACGTTGTGGCTGCTTGCGTAGAGTCGACATTCGTTGTTAGCTTAAATCCTGAGTAAATTCAAAGCTCCGTATGGAGGTGAAACACATACAACCAAATTTAAATAAAGAGGTTTTGATTAATGCACTGACATATGCGGGATCTCTCAAAGAAGATATCATTTGTGATACATAGATAACTATGAAAATGCAGAAATTATAAGGCTGCAAAACAGCCATTGATTGATGCCCTGGGCGGCAATTAAAGGTGAATTGCATTAAGATAAGTGGCTTTTATTGGCAATGATGGATCGCAGTGCAAGAAAACCCTTAGGTAGTTGTGCTCACTTGAGCATTCATGACAGGCTGATGAATATTGTCTGGCGAATGCTATGCCGATACGTGGCTTATTTGTGGCATCGCTGTACCATGCAGTGACGATATTAATATATAATTACCTAAAAACGGCACATTATTCATACCACGTCTTCTTGGTATTCATACACGATTCACGATATACAACAAAAACGGTTATAGACATTTCATTGCCAGTATATTTAATCGCAATTAAAGCTTACTCAGCGGGGAATATGCTAATTTGTAGCTAGTTGACGAAATATATGAACAGATATAAATGCGTGTATAATATGCATTTGGTTAAAACAAAATGATGGTCATTCATAGCCATGCAGTTCAAGAAAATAAACGGCTGGAATACTATGGTCTGAGGCTGTGTATTACAGAAATATCCTTTATTAAATGCTTAGCAAACGGCGGCCCTACTGGTCACACATGATAGATCAAACCTACACTCATTCGTTAATTCCTCTCATCGAAACACTTAACCATGTTATTGACGACTTGTTATGCTGTGTGCGTTGTTTTGTCATAGCCGTGAAAGCCTCGGCCAATCAGATGAATCCATGTCTTCAACATACGCCGACCCCGAGACGTTGGATTAACAATCGCATTTGCTTTTGTTGATTTCATATCACCGTCGCCTGTCCAAGGCGTTGTGCGTCATGTTATTACTTATTTCCCACACAACTCAGCGCAGCTATAAACTCCATGCTTAAGACCGTCACATGTCCCTGGCAAGCAAACAAATGTTAAAATACAACCCCGACCAGTTCCCTCGTTCTAGAAAAGTTGTTGACAATCTAATATCTCCATCTGCAACGCGGACATTAAAGATGGAGAATAGTAAACAGGACGGACGCGGTGAGAGGCGGACTGTCCTCTAAAGGTCAATCCGGGCAATCAATCACGTAATTAATATGGTTGTTGTTATTTCCGCTATTTCTAAGCCTGGGTCCGACGTTTGTTGGCAGCGTTATGAGACATTTCTTCCGCTCTCATCAATCGCAGTGACGTAAAAACGGTATTCCGAAGAGCTTTTGTTTATATCACGGTTACGCAACCTAACCGTTGCTGTATATAACAATTAGGGAAGCGATCACCACAGAGCCACTCGACGTGAACCCTCTTAGCGAATCAATATAAGTTTTGCGAGGTAAGCGTTATATGATGAATGGGTGTGAATATTCACTAAACTTCTTACTGCCGTGATTCTGTAATAAATAAGCATTTACTGCTGCGAGCTGAGCCCAACATCAGGTCATTACAATACAACTCGTTTTCAGATCATAGATGTGATTGTTCCCGACTAAATATGTTATGACATTTCACACACCGAACAACTATCTAGATATTGGTTGTTTTGCGTTTACACATGGCGGTCCGCATGAATTTTACCTGTATGAGCCTAAACGACTTTTACACCCTCACCCCTTCCCCATCCCAAAGAGGATAGATTAAACTTGCAATCAGATTCCTGTGTATGTGCACGACAACAAGCACCGAGGTTGGTTGAGATCGCAACAAGTCATTAAACGACTCCAGCGTCGTACTGACTATGTTGCCGTGGTGCTATGATTAAGATGGATCATGTTCGTTCAGAGGATGGCATCCATGACAATTAAGAGAACAAAGAACGTTAAGTCCTGAATTAATTCACGGAATTTGGTGTACAAATAATATGTCTATAGTTAATCCAACTTACGAGTCTAGGTCATAAATCAAATAAGGCTTTTTCATAAATGCCACCTGAGTAGCCGCTATGTAAAGCAAGGTAAATCTAATAATCATTTCACCGAACCGTACATCGCCACTTATCTATGGTCAATTACAATGGAAGCATCAAATCAGTGAAATATGTAGTGATATAGGGAGTGATATTACCATGTTGTAGACAAGGCAATTTGATGATCTTATGCAAGAGACGCATCGATGATCAATTTACGATTTCGATTGCTGTTTGCTAGAGTTGTAGTACATGGTAACAAATAGCGTCATCATGGAAGCGAACACAAAGTTGTCAGACAGATCGATCCAGAGAGCACCACTAATCTGCTATGCCAGATGCTACAGCATTGTATGGAAAACTTAAGCATCCCTTTTGAATGTCGTCTTGTTGCAAATCACTGGATGACCTCTTATTTGGCCAGTCTTTCACAATGCTTTCGATGACTGTGAAAAAGTCTTGATTTCTCCTATTGTTTCTTGGCTAGCTCCAAGCAGGCCCTTACAACATACAGTCTCCACGGCCACTTGCTCCAGGAATGAGAAAACTTGCCCTTTTCTGTCCGTTTTATCCACGTCCATACCTTCACATTGTTGTGCCACACGAGCCATCACACCATTATACCAAGGCGAGTGGTAATGTTAGCTCATGCATGGCAGAGTGCAAGCGAGGGCAGGCTAAAAAGCTGGGTAACATGCAGGGCAAGACAGAATAGTTTTATATGATGCGCGCATATCATAACGACACGGTGGATTGGTTTAAATAATTTTACAACTTTCAGCACACTCTACGGGGTGTACTGTGTCGGCTCATCTTTACAACCTGTTACTGTGCAGCTTATCAATGCATGACATCGGCATGAACTGCATCTCGTCAGCGCTGTATTTGCGAAATGTGTGTCTCATGATCAATACTTGGCTTTGACCAACAGCCCACACTAATAAACTTGCTGCTACTGAGGGGCTGCCACAGGCCACGTCTCTTATTTCGAGCCCCAGTACATCGGACAACATAACAATGCCGGGTCTTGTAACCTAGCAGCGAAATTTTTTGTAAGGACTGACTCGTTTCAAAATATTCCTCGTATTCAAGGCCCGCTGAGATGGGGGTAAAAATAAATCAATTTTCCCCTAATTGTCGATTGCTAATAAAAAAGTAAATATCAGTTCAATAGTCGTAAAAATTAGCTCAGCTGGTTTTATTGATATCGGATACTTCACTTCCGGTTTTTAATGAATGAAAGGTAAAAACGGGACTGAAGTCTGGAGTTATCGCGTCGTTTGTCTGTCATATCTCGAAGAAGGCTCATTCAATTCTGGGCATAGCACTATACAAATTGCTCTAAATACCCTAGGCTGGCCATTATAGCTCTCCACTGTTTTATCTCCCCATCCATTTCGCTTAGTAGTGCAAGGATATTGGCCAGTTCACCCCTCTGGGCCTGCATAGCCTTGTCATACCCTATAGGCTCTCTGAGTGGTGGTTTGTTGTCTGTTTGAGTACCTAGGTCGTCTATAGCGTTATGAACGCCCTCTATGAAGCTTGTTTGACCAACACCACCTTGCTCTGTCACGGTTTAGGGGATGCTCATTTTTAATACTCTGGAAGTGCCGCTTAAGCTTTAGCAGCAGCTTCGTTTATACTGAGGAGGGCTTTGCAGCCTTTCTATATAGTTCAGGGATCACTCCAAAAGCCCTGGCAAGCTGCACGCCGTTCTATTCTACTAGGCAAGAGGAATGTGTTGGGATTGGTGTCAGAAGCTTCCAATCTCGTCCCAACTTAACCCAAAGTTCACCTTCTTTAGACGATCTAAACTTCAGAGTGGCCTACAGCCCATGTTTAGACACTATGTTTAGTAAATGTAGCAACATCTGTAAAATATCCTAAGAGAGTACCTAACCAGCTATGTGGCTCGACTTAAGGATAAGTGATGACGACCAGGTATACGGCAGTAGCAGGGGCGTGGAAAACGCTTCACAAAAAGCAGAGGCAGCCGGCGCATTATACGTCTATATGTATATTGTTATGGATGTACAACTTAACATTAAAGATGGCAGGTTCATCAGCGGATATTACTGAGTTTCAGTTTTAAGTTGGTCCCTGTTCGGCTATTGTTTGTGGGCAGAGAGTATGCGAAAACCTGCATTAATCCTCGACCTACGTGAATGGCCTTTTGTCAGTGCCTATAAGCATATTGTAGTCATCTGTCCTAACTTCCATTTCAACGACATGGTAGTGGTGGACCAGAGACGCCCCTATCTATACTACTTCGCCTTCGCAGCGCGAATATGAGATATCCAAAATGTTCACTCAAGCGTCGCATTTTAGGGGGTTTAGGGTGCACATGTATGAACTTGGTGTATGCGTTTAGACACGAAAGTAATCATATTCAACCGAGTCGTTTTACCTGTCGTTCTTAAACACTTCCTCTTTTGACTCATACTTTCTCCTCGGTTGGTATTCTGGTTAAGAAAAACGTGCCTAGCGCTTCGTCTGCTGACAGAGCACAAGAAAAGTTGTTGCTTCACTCCATCCAGGTATGTGAACATTTGCTTATGCTCTTTTTGTTAAATGCTAGAGTGTGATAAACTCGAGAAATCCACACATTACTTTGAAATTATGAACTGCTGACCTGCATATAACAGAGTGTGTCGATGAAATTCTCCGATATGTTATGGAATTATTTATGTATGTTGGTACTGCGCGGCTAATGTCCACAACAACATGATCCGACCACCATCCCGCATCGACCATCATCCCATATCGAACACCATCCTACATCGGCCACTGCGCCTATCGACCAACCCCCATCATCGACCGCCGTCCCACTTCGACGACCACCACACATCGAATATTACCCCACATTGACCATCGACCAATATCGACCACTACCCAACATCAACCGCCGTCCAAACATTGACCACCACCACACATCGACTATCACCCCACATCGACCACAATCCCACATCGACAACCACCACATATTGACCACTTCCCCGTACAAACGTCGACCATGACCACACATCGACTATTATCCCACATTGACCATCGACCAATATCGACCACCATCCCACATCGACCATCACCCCACATAAATCGCCGCCCAAACATCCACCACCACACATTGACCACCACCCCAAATTGACCGCCTTCCCACATAGACCACCCCCCGCATCGCCCATCGCCCTAAATCGACCATCACCCCACATCAACCCCTGTCCAAACATCCAACACCACCCCACAGTGAACACCTACCCACATTGACCACCTCCTAAAATTGACCACCACCCCACATTGACTACCTCCCAATATCGACCATCACCCCACATCGACCATCACCCCACATCGATCACCATCCTACATCGACCACCACCCCACATTGACTACCTCCCAACATCGACCATCACCCCACATCGACCATCACCCCACATCGATCACCATCCCACATCGACCATCACCCCACGTCGACAATCCCTCCACATCGACCACAATCCTGCATCGACCATCACCCCACATCGCCCCACATCAACCGCCGTTCAAACATCTAATCACATCATGATGACCCTCTCGCCCGTGCGCAAGCCGTGTTCACCCGCCCGAGAATGTAGAACTTAACACGGTGCCACGAAAATATCATTATCATCCGGTTATTTTGTGCATTAATATATATATATATATATATATATATATATATATATATATATATATATATATATATATATATATATATATATATATATATATATATATATATATATATATATATATATATATATATATATATATATATATATATATATATATATATATATATATATGTGTGTGTGTATGTGTTTTACAAGTGTAAGATGTCCATGACGATAAAGCCTATGACGATAATAATGATGAAGATAACCTTGGTGATAATAATGGTGCTAATAGTGTTATTATCAATTAAATGTCCTTTAAGGTCGCCGAGTTCCTCCATATTCGCTTGTTCTACTATTTTACTGATCTATTCGTTGCGGTCTGATGCGTTCATAGGTATAACGAAAATATGTTAGTTTTTACAAGTTCAATTGGCGCGCGTTGGGTCTGGACATCTCATTGAAAGCATGTTGCTTATAAAACCCACGACAAAATTCAAAGAATATTAACGTTTCGTGGTGGTTGGCCGTGAGGGGGGGCTCAAAAAAACCTTTTTTGGAAAACGCGTGCTCCCCTGGTTTTATTTTGTGCCTAATGATGCCCTTATCATACTGATTTTTTTTCAGATTTTTAAAATTAATTTTATACCCTCCCGTCTAGCGTTTTCTGGAAAAATGACGATTTTTCAGCTATTTTTCATGTATTATGCAATTCAAAATGTGTTACAATTAATATTTCAAACTTTCATGATGTTTAACTGTCTAAACATGATTGGTGTATTCTATTTGTATGCTAATATGATGTACTGTGTACAGTTTGGAAGGAAAAAATTCATTAAAATAGCAAAAACTCAGACAATAGCTTTATTTATCATACCTTCTTGTTCATTACACAATACAAAAACTGAAGCATATGATCCCTGAAATAGGACTTCCTGTCCATTTATGTAGCAACTTCAGTACAACAAAATGCATTTTAGCATGCATTAGGGTTTCAGTCTCAGTCTTAGATTATGGCATTTAAGTCAGCCTTGCGGAGGTGTGACAGCCGACAGCGGTGATCCGTTCCAACCAATATCACATTGTCAGTATGTCCTGCGTCACGTGTAGTATTTGCGTACTCCTTCACGTCCTTGACGGCACGCTCGGCGCAGTCATTGACCACCTTCAGGTCCCTCACTAGCTCCCTCAGCTCCCGATAGGCTGCATCTTGGGGCCAAGTTGCTGGTTCTCGGAGCAGCCAGTCTGTATTGATTCTAAATAGCTTAAACAGCAGCCAAGATCGCTCACTGACGAACACTGCCAGACTTGGGTGGGTCTCTCCCAGTAAGTCAACCACAGGCTGGAGGTTTGGTTTGCCTGGATGGAAGACAGGTGGTGCAGGGTGTGCTACCAGAGCCCTTGCTACCTCCTTCTTCTCATCTTCTGATACACCATCATCGAAGAGGCACAGTACGACCTGCTCTGGCACCAGGTACCAAAGGTGCCGTTTGATGCTCTCGAGCCCTTCCCTGGCAGCCTGTTGTTCCACTGAGGCATATGCCTTAACTGCATAGTAGAAGCCAAGATCATTGCGGGGTGCAGGAGCTGTCAGACGATATTTTAGGAAGTAAGCCACATACAGAAGGGTGATGATCTGCGACATCTTCAGGACCACAGATTTCAACCGGGGTGTCAATGGCCACACATTGCTGAGAATCTGCATCTTCATCAGGTAGAGCGAACTGGCCATGAAACGTGCTGAATGGTTGGCACCTGGTCGTCGCATTCTGAATCCCCTGGGTACCTGCAAAGACAGACAGTTTATATACACTAGTGGTGTTTGATATTTAATTCATGAACAAATTATCTAACTAGTAAGGCTTTTATAGAACTCACATCACCCCCAGGTAGAAGTAGATGAGCTCTGTCACCTCTCAAAGGTGTTGGCCGCCAACTGGTCCATGGCCCACTGCTTTGACTCCAGAGCGAGGGTGGTGACCAAGGTGTTCGGTCCAGTTGGAGAACCAGCAAAGTCTGCAGGCCACTCTCACTGTGCCAGCCCATTAGGACCCGGTAACACTTGAGGTGGTACTGTAGCTGCAGCGGCTCTGGCTAGAGGGAGATACCACTCCTGGAAGCGCTTGAATATGGGCTCCACAGGATAAGATATATACTTTTGGTCAAACACACTCCTACTGATTTGCACAATGTACATTAAAACTGGTCTACTAGTATACACAATATTGGTAGACCTGGTCTGTATAGTGTAACTGTAAGCGTATGTACATACCCTTTGTGGCAGGTATGAAGCTTGACCACATATGCTTGATGTGTAGCTCCGCCTTGTGGTGTCTACAAGCATTCCACAGAAACGCATGGCCAACAGCCTGCTCCAAGCGGATGCAACAGCCTTGCTGGATGCCGGTGTTAGAGGCTGTGGTTTAAAACACACCAGCAACAATGGACTCTCTGGGGATATCATAGACTTGGAGAATGTCTAAGCATGAGTTGCAGAGCTGTGTTGGGGGACAGTTACCACGGCATTGCAGTCATCATGCATTACGTATGCATAGTCAATGATCTTGCCATCCCAGTGGACCACGGGGTACCTAGGCCTAACTTTCTTGGCTCGGATTTCTTTAGCCTTTTCTTGTTGGGCTGACTTACGATGGCGTTTGATGGTAGCTGAACTTGCGACAACTTCTTGCATGTCCCCACCAGCAGCTACAACTGTTGGTTGTCTATTTCAATAATGTCTTATGATCCACCCCAGTGCAAGGTATTGTGTCTGTTTTGTTCTTCAGTTCCTGCTGGGTCTTTGCATTAGCCACATACTCTGTATCACTGACATCTTCACAGTTTTCCTCGTGGTCACTGCCAGTGGGAAGAAAATTACTACATACTACTACTATATACATGCATCTCTAATACTAAAGCCACCTACCACACACTAAACCTCCACCATGTATTTACTTACCGTAGATGAATAGTTTACACACTAAAACAGGTGGAAGTAAATGGTATATACAAAATATACAATTTATTTATGACTAGGCTATGCACTAGTTAATAGTAGTTATCCATATGATGTATCCAATTTGTATTTATGTTACCTTTCATTACTTGTGGATACACTGGCTGCTTGAGAACTCTTGAGTTCTTCACACCGTCTCCTTGTATCTTCCTTCTGTGGCCTTGGTTCTCTTCGGTGCTGAATCCCGAGAATCTTTTTGTCAACACCTAACATGGATGAACTCTTGGTGTCTTGTAAATGGGACCTGTAGAATGCCAGATCTTCAATTGCATTTGCATTCCTTGATGCGCCTAACTTCTCCTCAATGTCAGCTGGGGCAATGTTGAATAGCTTGTCAACTGAATCTGAGCAGACTCCACACTTTGTATCATTTTCCTTCAGACGCTGTATTTTTTCCCATTCTTCCAGCATATCAAGGATTTGTTGCTTTATTTTATCCTGTCGCTTGGTTGGCAATGCTGCCCTGTTCCATACTGAAGTTACTTATTTGGCAAGGTCACCAGCAATGGCACTGTTGGGGTAGTTCTGCACGGTACCATCTCTCATGCCTCTCCATCTTTTCAGGACATCTTTCTTAGATGGGAGTCTGTATGTTACGAACTGCGCAGTTGCAGGTCCGACCAGAGTATGAAGCAGTCCTGAAGTACTGCAGCTGCTTCTGGTAACATGCCTCTTTTCATTTTCTCCACTGGTACTACTTGTTGCACTACAGGTTTTGCTTGGTTTTCAGTTGAATCATCACTGGAGATTGATCTTTTTGGAGAAGGTTGCGAGGTATCTCTCCTGGAGCGACCACGCTTACAACCGCTTTGTGTAGGCAAAGTGGCTGAACAGGCTAGTACACTTGACGAGCGTGGTTTCCGTCCACTTCTACCAGATTTTCCAACCATTTTACAGCTACACAAATAAATCTGTTTGTTCCTGATAATCTGCACTAGTTGCACGTATTTGCAGTGACCACCGAACAATCATTATTCCGCAGAATTCACTCTGTGACACACAATAATTGTTCTGCTGCATTCATTCAGCACCACACAATTATTGTTTTGCTCCTTGCATCTACTGATACATAGAATATTTAAGGTATAGAGCATTGTCACAGAACATGTATAGTTGAAGGAGCATAATACAACAATATTGTATCAAAGACCTTTTCCACTAATGCTACTTTTGTGTGTAAAAATGCATGTTTTGCATTAAAATTCCCATTTTGGAGTTGTATAAAAGAACACAAATAGTGCAAAATACTTATATTACCATGATAAATATTTATAGTCTGTTAAACTTCACTTACCTTTAAAATTTGTGAGGAAAATCAATATAATATGTGCAAAAATATATATTTTGGACCAAAAATCGTCATTTTTCCAGAAAACACTAGACGGGAGGGAATAAAATTAATTTTAAAAATCTGAACAAAAATCAGTGTGATAAGGGCAATATTAGGCACAAAATAAAACCAGGGGAGCACGCGTTTTCAAAAAAAAGGTTTTTTTTATCCACCCTTTTGGCCGTAATAGGCCATCTCAGAGTTAGTGAGTGCCTGAAAGATTGAGTCAGTGAGTGAGCGAGTGAGCGAGTGAGTAAGTAGTTAATTATGAGTGACCGAGTGAGTGAGTGAGTGAATGAGTGAGTGAGTGAGTGAGTGAGTGAGTGAGTGAGTAAGTGAGTGAGTGAGTGAATGGCGAGTGGGTAGTTAAGTGTCAGTGGGTCAGTTGTTAAGTGGATAGTTAAGTGTGGATGAGAAAGTGAGTTGGTAAGTGGTGAGTAGGTACTTAAGTGCGAGTGAGTGAGGGCGGTAATGAGTGAGTTAATGAGTAGTTAAGTGGGTAGTTAGCTATTAGAGAGGGCCAAGTAAGTCATTGTGATTAACTTAGCAACAGGATGGTAGTCAGGTTTTCATTACAAAGAAAATCACAATGGTTGATGTATCAATACTGACAGGCTGTCGGAGCAGGGGTGGGGGGGGGAGCTCATGTTGACGATTTCGCCATCGTCGGTTCATTGTGGAATTGGAAAATATTTCATGGAACACGTATGCAAGTGTCCGGGCGACAGAGTTTTGAAACACGCCCTTCACTAAATGATAATATTTAACACTCGAGCGAATGTGCAGCAGAGTCTATCGTGAATAGCTGAATAACCCACTTGTTACCACAGAGATAGGGCGAAACGCTCAATATTTTGCAATCTTGCCTAAGTATACATCATGCCATACAAAAGAAGAGCTGTCAGAGATGATCGACTTTCGGCCTACACATAGCTCACCAGCTGTGTTGTCAGTAGGATTTTGAAGGAACACAGTCGCACCCCTTCGAACATTTGTCAGAGATTGATAAAAATCAGGTGGGGTATATCAGGCGAGGGCAGAGGGCATAACTAAACCGAGCATTCAACTCGATCGCAGCGGCAGTACATTCACAGCCAACTTTCGTGAGTTGTTCAGTTGGTACGTATGCCGCCGGTAACTTAGTCACGAGTCACAGGGCGTAGGGTAAGTCCACAATCCCCAGTGGTCATGAATCTCAGGGTAGGGGACGGGACCACGAGTCTCTGGAGTAAGTGGGGGTCACAGGGTAGGGGACAGGACCACGAGTCTCCAAAGTAGATCCACGAGCCCAGTACTACAAATCGCAGGGGAGGGGGTACTGAAGCGGGTCGCAGGGGGGTAAGAGAGAGGGTTGGAAGCCGTTTGAGCCACAGATGACGGGCCAGAGCTCCGCCATGACTTGATTTGTGTCCCTTTTGTTTTCCTATTTTAACTTATGAAACACTAGAGGTAATGATGACGTCTCACAGCACATGCGTTTGAAAGAACCAAGCTGAATCTGCTGAAATCCACGGCACAGCCCCATCGCCCTACCCACGCTCGAAGGTCTCCTTCGCAGCACTCGAAAAGAAAAACGCATTCGACAATACGTACAAGGAGATCTACGCAAGAATGAGAGCTAAGATATACAACAAACCAATCCAACCCCCAGTCCCCAAACTACGTCTCTACTCTGAGGTTGTGAAGACTCCAGCCCCAGGAAGTCCACCCCCAATACCCAGGCTCCGCCCAAGGTTAGTCACCACGTGGGTCAGGCCAATCCCCACTTGGACAGCTCCGCTTCATAGACAGCGCACAGTTCCTCCTGGCCTCCCTTGACAAGCTGGTCTCAGCTAACAGCCCAGACGCCTTCACCGTGACGGCAGAGTATGAAGCAGACCAGCCAAAGCGAGGGTTACTATTGCCCAAGAGAGTCTTCCCCTACGAGTTCATGGACAGCAGTGATAAGTTTGATTCTCCACTCCCACCAATCCAAGAATTCTACAGCAAACTCTCGGAGCAGGGCATATCAGCTGCAGAATACGCCCAAGCACAAAAAGGCTGGAGCACTTTCGATTGCAAGAACATGGGCGACTTCCACGACCTCTACCTCCGGACAGACGTCCTTCTTCTTCTAAAGCAGTACTGTCTGGACCCGGCCCACTACTACACCAGCCCAGGACTCTCACGGGACGCTCTACTCAAGAGCACAGGGGTAAAGCTCGAACTCCTCACCGACTACGACAAGCACCTCTTCATCGATAAGGGTGTGCTGGAGGGGTAAGTATGGTCTCATGGCGCCACGCCAAGGCGAACAATCCCTACGTAGGAGACTTCGATCAAGACAAGCAAGTACCCCGACGCTAACAACCTCTATGGATGGGCAATGAGCCAGGCCTTACCGACCTCGAACATTGATTGAGTGGAAGAGTCGCTCTCCAGATTAGTCCGCACTCACGCCGATGACGCTGAGACCGGGTACATCCTTGACCACAACGACTACCCCCTGGCCCAAGAGCAGCTATTTGTCGAGGCTGAGTGGCTCACAGACTACCAGAGAAACCTCTTTAACGAATACGGCGGCCATGGAGTTGAGAAGCTTGTCCTGAAGCTGAAGAAACAAGGAGAAGTATGTACTGCAATACAGGAACTTCAAACTGTATTTTGCTCTGGGGATGTGGCTGACCGAGATCCACTGCGCCTTATCCTTTACCCAAAGCCCCTGGATGGCGCCCTACATACGGAAGATCTCCGCAAGGCTGCAGCCAGTGACTTTGAGAAGAACCTCTACAAACTAATGAACTACTCCATCTTTGGCAAGACCATGGGATGAACATGCTCCGAAGTGACAGCCACAAGATATATGGGTTGCACGTTAATAATGTGTCTCTATCCCCCTTTGATATCCATACATAATTTTAGGTTATTTTTTATGCCCTTCTGGCACTCTGCACAAAGTCGATTTACGATCCCCTGCTTAATCTTAAACTTGTGCATTGCACAAAAGTCAAACTCACAGGGCCTGTCACAAGAGTCTATCGTCCCGAGTAATATCCAGGGGCACTTTCCAGCTGCTTCCATCACTACCTCCCTCCCTTTTGTCTAATTAGTAATACCGTCTGGTGGCAGCTGGGTACCGGACGGCACAACAAGCAGCTCCTCCTTTACAAAGCCACGGGGCAGTCCATCCAGCAAATAGTATAGTACAGGCTCATCAGATTTAGTGACAGAGCTTCCAATTCGGTAAACATTGAGTGACCACACAGGGTCAGTGGCCCGTCGCCGATGGTCTTGCTCTGCCTCACCAGGCTGGTAGAGGTAGCGAACGCCAACATCAGAGGGAATCTTTTGCTCTTTGACCAAAAGAGGGCGCCCTGGTACGACTACAGAGGGCTTTTGTGCAACTCTTTTTGCCTTTATAGCATCTTTTGGGTTTTTTTCCAGTCAAGCGGGTCACCTCATTATTTCTCGCAGTGACTACAGCCTGCAGTCGAGAAACCCACTCAGTCGATCGTGTTCCAGTATCCCTTAACTCTACGGCGTACTGGTTTCCAAAGATTCTTTCAGCAAGTGCTCGGTTAAATTGCTCTTCTTTACCCTGGTCACGATGGATATTCACAGGGCCGCGCCTGACTTATACTCCATGTTTTGCTAGAAGCTGATTCACTGCTCCCATAAACTCTAGCCCGGGGTCCACCTGAAGTAGTTTAGGCTACCCCAGTGGTCCTCTCTTGTATATCCTTGCGAGGGCACCTGCTACCTATTTAGCCTCCTTTGTAGCCTATGTAGCGTGAGGCCACATCCACCACAGTCAGAGCGTACTTGTAAGTCCGGCGCTTCACAACATCATGAGGAAGAAATAGGAGATCAGCTTGGTGCACCTCATTAGGGACAGGGACATCAAACTTCGGCCTAGGAATGTGTTTTGGCGCTGGAAGGTAGATTTGCCATATAGCTTGCTTTGTTAGCCAGCCCCTGGCAACCTCCTCAGAAACCCTCGCTTCTGTTGCAAGCTTCTTGATAGCTGTAATGCCTTTCCAGTATCAATTATGACTATGGTAGATCCATACAAAGTAAACGCCCGAGTCTTCAAAATGACATACTTCGCAAGCCTGTATGCAACCAGCCCACTCGCAGCCATACCCAGTATAATGAACGCCATCTTGCGCTCTTTTTGACCATCTGAGGGCTCGTAGAAGTCTGAAAGCTGCGGCTCAGAGTCCGGCTTGTCAATGGTTTTACCCATCGATGTAATACTCATGTATAGCCTCGTCCACATCTCGAAAAGTATGCTCGGCATGTCGCTGGCGGCGAAGTTGCTCATTGATGAAGTCTAAACACTCAGTTCGCTTCTTGGCCCATGCTGCCTGAGCAGATTGAAGCTCCTTGATTGCCATATCGTTCCGCGTCCGTTTGGCTGCTTTGTAATTTAGAGAATAAAAAGTTGCTCCAAGAGAATGCAAGGGCGTTAACAAGAGCTCCTTCAACAAGCTTCCTTGTTTAATTAGCATATCCTTTGTGGCCATAGCTTGTGATACATCGGCAATAGCCAGAGCCAGGTCGCGTGGGGTGAAATCAAAACGTGGCGCACAAACACCCACAAGCATCTTAGCAAGCTTGGCATAACCTATTGATGTACCAGAAACAACTGCACTGTGGTACAGCACGCTGACGAGCATTTTTCCATCAGTAATTGGTGTTGTCTTCTAATTCCATGTAAAACGGATCCTTTATATAAGTGTCCGGAGGTACTGACTTTGCTGGCTCTCCCCTTGGCACAGCCTGCTTAGGGGGTAAGGCTACAACTCTCTGCATGTAACAATACAATGCTAGTCCAAACACCCCCACTCCATCGACAAACAAAAGTGATGTCACCCACGCTGGCCAAAACTGGGTAGAACCCATCCGCTCTGCGGCGGACCTGCGGTCAAACTAAGTGGCGGGAGAGGGAGGCCGATTTTCAGACTGTAGCGCAGACTTAGACATCCTCAGCTATCTTAGACGTCTATTTTGATTAGCTTTTCAAGCCGCAGCGCCCTTTCGGCCAGCCTTAATCTTTTTGGCGTCTTTTGTAGGTCTCCCCTTTGGCGCAGGTTGGAATTGAGGCGCAGGCTGATCATTAGTCACATCCGTTATCTCTTGATTTGAGTTCTCCATGTTACCTACTAACTATGATCCTCCAATTGACAGCACCCAGACAGGTCCTCTGCAGGAGGGATGACGTACGGCCTGGCGGGGGTGCTCGCTCCAACTTTGCAGTACTTGGCGGTTGTTAAGCTGAGCCAACATCATACCATAGCGATGATAAAGTTTACACGTGGCAGTTCTTAGCGGGTGACCGACAAACTAGCAGTCTCGAGGTCCGTTTTCAGATTTGGCAGATGTTCCGGAGGGATTGGCAGAAACAACAAGCACGCTAGAAAACAGTTGGAGAACTGACTGCCCCAGAGTCCGCGTCATGCTAGCGCCCAGCCGAGCCTCATATTTCGCAAAGAGGTTTGTAATCTCTTCATCGGACATTGATTCAATCGTTGCAGTCGACAGGTGCTGATGGCCGAGGTACTGACGGGCCTGACCCCCAGCTATGACAGCAGCAAGCCTGTCCCTCTTAGAAGATAAATCTTCACCATGGGTGGAACAGGGTTCTGCTCGCTCAGACTTTGTGGCCGGTGGGCTAGCCGCGTCCTGTTCAAGGAGTTGATCAATAATGGTATCAGGATCCATGAAGATACGTACACACCTTTGAAGTCTAATATATCGCACTGCTCCCCAGACGAAGAAACCTACATTGGTTACTGAAGCAGCGGCTGCTATTAAAGCCAGCACCACCTCAATCGATGGCATATCCAGCAGTTTTGCGTGCTTGGTCTTTGATAGTAGATGGCGTACTGTGGTACGTTTCTCACTCGTTGGAATCACATCATTCTCTCGTAGGGCGTCTTCAAACGAGTCACGATCTTGGTGTGGAAAAGTGCCATCCAACGGGTCCATTCACGTAGATCCTTCAGCACAGAGTTGAATTTCTGGGTGAGGACCCAAACACGTTGCTGCACATGGCGCTGCAAAAGGCCAGTTCCGATAACATGTCTTTCTTCTTGGTTACGGCCTTTGCTGAACAGTCATCAATAATGTAGAGGGTAGACTCGCCCTTGAAGCAGTGGTAGACAGCCCTCAAGTGGTCATGAAGCCGCTCCCTAGGTGCGTATCATACGGGCCAACTCTGGTTGGGTAACCATGTCATTGCCAGAAATCTTGATTGTCATTTTCTTAACCACCGCGCGACCCAGGTTTTGCACAACGCTGCGGTTAACATTGGTCGATGTCAGCATGATTGTAAAGGCAAGTTGTGCTGACCCTGGGACAATGACGTGAATGACGTCAATAGTGCCTAGATTGTTTAAAATAACAACAGACTGTCGCACACCCTTTACCCCAAGGGGTTTGTGTGTCCGGCGGTGTGGGTTTAGTTTGCGTCCGTAAGTACTCGACATGTTGAATTCTTATTTGCACTTATATCTTTAATATAGTAACATGGAGTTTGATAACCCAGTGGAGTTTGACGACGCAGTGGAGGACCCTGGAAGAGAGGATGAGGATTGGCCTGTAGATGAGACACTCCCCGAGGCCCCTCTCCCAACTCAGGGTACTATATGTGGCGACATTGAGATGGATACGTCTATACCACAGGGTGGCCGATTTGTTATAGGCGCTGTCAATGATTATTACGATGCATTGGCTGAAAAAGGTTGCACACTGTCTCTCGGCCGCGATTATACAAAGTTTAGCTTGATGGAGGAGAGTTACGTTTTAGGGACTTCCCTGACTTGAGTATTACACATTCCCGTACTGAGGCCCCAATTTCACTTTAAACAATAGCAAGCAGACAGGGTGGTGGGGGGGGGGGGGGCTAGGGACATCCGTGATGGGTTGGAGCTTACTGATTGGTCCCGAAATGCGTAAAGGGAAGTGCGGGCTCTCCAAGTCGTTGAGCAAGCAGCCGCCAAAGCATCAGAGGGTATGGAAATGAGTGGACCTGAAGCCACAGCTGGGAGAGAGCCTTGTGTGGAAGAGACAAGCTTTATAGAGGCCTACATAACGCTATAGAAGACGTGAGCACACAGGCGGATGGTCTGACATTCTGAGATCTTGCAGGGCTTGGCAAGTCTATGTAGACCCAGAGGGGTGAGCTGGTGTACAACCTTGCCATGATAAGTGAGCTAGAAAGAGATATAGCCCATCGGGAAGCTACAATAGGAACTTTGGAGGATGCGAGTGATGAGGAACAGAAATTCCAACCAACTGAGCTTGCTTTCCAAGTAAGTGAGCTTTCTGAGCTGCAGGATCTGCTTAGTGCCTGTAAACCGAAAACCGAAAAATATTACGGTCCCAAATTAACCGCATCAGGGAAACAATCAGTAGGGTTATTATTAAGGACACAACATTAGCTGAGCGTGTACGTACCCTGTTCCGGAAGCAGGGTATAAAAATCGCTGCTATCCTCACTGCGATTGGGTTGGCAATCTCGACCCTTGTGGTTGCTTTGACGGGTGGGGGCAGCACTAGTCCGACCCCAGCTCCAACCCCAGCGCCAGCTGATAAGTCCCGCTTGAAGGAGTAGATTAAGAAACAGCTGAATTATTTGGCAAACGTTCTAAAGAGTCTGGCTGGCAAAGGCAGTAGCCACCCTTCCATGAATCGTAGGTCTTAGGTCAATCAGGTATACTGTTGGCTGGTATAACATTGAATCAGCTATGCCCATTACAAAGAGGCAAATTTCTACAGGTTAAAAAGGAGATGTCGTTTTGCCCCCTGGCCTCTGGAACTTCAAACTTGTCCAGGATGTATTTTCAGATCTAGATCTTAGCTTGGAGGATAATGCTGTAGGGGCTATTACCCTCTCAATTCCTGATGATTGGGCGTTACAATGTGACGACGGTGTGTTAAAAATATTGGGTCTTGATGCAGGTCTGGGTTGAAGGTGGATTCCTTCGGGTACTCACAAAGGTGATTACCCCGTCTACTTTAGCGCCTTTGACCAACTTTATGTTCACCTCGATCAGCTCAGTACCACATACAACATGCTGGATGGTGCACCCACCACGCTTCTTGACGTTGTATGGCCAGATGGTGGCTCATTTGGTGATATTATAACCATAAATATCGCTAATCCTGCCTCTAAGCGTGTTAGTGCTGGAAGCGTGCATGAGTTGAAGGTTCAACTGAGGGATAATGAAAGAACGGCTTTTAGACAACCACGACCTTACTGTTGGCGTTGAAATTGAATTTACAAGATGTCAATAAAAATGAGTATATATGGACCTGGAGAAAAAACTGAGCCATTTGATCTCTCTGAATATGCAACAAAGGCCTATGTCTCCATTGGTGACTCTCAAAAAATGGATAAATGTGCTGGTACTATGACGGATGTGCTTGATATGGGGTCGAACCGGTTCGTGTATCTGGCCATCCTGACAGACGGGTCCAAAGCCACGACGAACACATAAGTCGACAACGTGGCCGAAGGGATGCTCGACCTGGGCCGAGGGGCCATGACAAGGGAGCTTGATATGGGAGATAATAAAATCGTTCTGCTGGGAGACCCGATTTCGCCAAAGTATGCTGCTAATAAAAAAGTATGTTGATGGCAGACATAGACAGCAGGGCAGGGACCTGAGACAACGCGTGGCTGAAAACCCGAAACCCCTCATTACTATTTGGGCAGAAGCAAGTGGCGCTCTTTGCAGAGGATACGTGTTTTCGTTTGGTGCTGGGGCCAGGGGTCGCACCTCTCGAGACACACACTGTGGATATACAATGTTGTCCAGTGGTAGAATCCTTCGTGTGGGTTTGTCTTCAGGTGTGGGCGCTGATATTGGTAATATGGCAGTTATTCCTGTTGTAGATGGGATAAATCAAGTGTCAGGGATACAGCATCCTGCTGACCAACGAGCGGCTGTAATATTTTGAGACCACCCTGGAACAAGGCGACGTTATTAACATTCGTACAACCATTGGAAAAAGAGGGGCGACTTGTATTGCAGTATCACTTGATTGAACTTGACAAGTGGGCTACTTGTAATTGCTGGAAAATTCATCGGCGGCTGACCATTAAGGTGAAAAAAACATGATCAGATCCGCGTTCTGGCGCAGAGCAAATTGAATACCATCGCTGACATTGCATCGGCGGCACTTGAAGATGGTTATGTCTCGGCTCATGAGGTAAAGCCATTGGAGCATTTAGAGGACCTCGTTAGCAGGCAGACATCCAGTTACCAGTCTATTTAAACAGTAGAGAGCACCAGACCAGTCGACCGAATGTCTATTTAAAGAATGAGGTCGGGGGTTATAATGGAGGTGGCGATTAAATCTTTCAGCAACGATCACATCGGAGTCAAGCAAAATACGGACCAGCGGCGACCATGGAGGTGCTTGTCGACTGTGTTATCAGGTTGTACTCCTTTGAGGACTTGGGGAGGGCTGAGGCATATAACCAGGTGTATCTCAATGATCGGAAGAAGTATAAAGAGACGGTGACTTGGGATTAGCGTCCATTGAGGGTCACGAAGACGGCGACTATGCTGCGAACGGGAGGTTTAATAGTTGCCTGACGTGAAACAGGAGCATCACAGTCCTTGTCTGGGAAGACCGAGTGGGACCACTACTTTTGGAAACTCTTTACGATGAGGTTGATAGCCGCTTCTCCCGACTTTATCGAGCAGAACAACCCTAAGGTTGTCCAGTTTATAGAGAACCTCGACAGTGTGAAAAATGGAACTTACGAGAGTGGTCCCGGCCCCGGAATGTTTACGCTTATGTTGACGCCAAGAAGCAATTCTTGGTCAATTTTGAAGATGTGACTGAGTCACTGTTGACCTACCATCTGCAATAAAGCGGTCGTTTTTGAGCTTGCAGGATCCAGGGTGGACTTTGTCTTTAACATCGGGAACTACAAGGCACCAAGTGACAAGCTTCTAGCCATTGACGTACAAGTAGTTGAGTATAACAACCGGATCACCCTTGCGTCTAACAGGCAGCAGATCAGCATCAACACTGATGTTAATGTGGCTGTAACTTCCCATGAAGGAAGCATTGACAAGCCAGCGTTCCTGGACGGCCCCTCTTCACCAGTTGTTCCTGATAGAACCCCCGTGGCATAGGCACACGAGGAAAAAAAAACCATCTTATTGTAGGCCGAATCGCGATAGGCTTAATGATGCTTTGCTTTACTACGTAGTGGATCACTGAGTACCAGTAGAATAACTCCCCCAATCGCCACAGTTACGGCCCATACATGCTCTGACATCCAACCAGCCACCTTTGCAGTTATGTATAGGGGCTCTACACAGCCTTGTGTGAAGAGATTACCCATAGGTTCCTTGGCAGAGTGCTGTACTGCTCAACCAGACGAAATGGAAGACAGAAACCCAGAAATCTGGCAAACCCAGGAGACATGGGAGTGTACTAAGCCTAGTTAGGCTATGCTTAGATATACTAGGTAAATTCTAGGCTATGCTCACATATACAAGGTTGATGCTAGGCTATGCTTTGCCGGCCTATTCGTGTTCTGTTTAATGGGATAACAAGTTGTCAAGTCGGTGGCTTCTTTTTCGTCTGTGGCGCTTTCTATGGGAGTGCTCTCCACACTAGTGGATTCGTTCTGCAAATGTTCGTTAGCGGATCGTTGGATCTCGTGCACTAGATATATTGCTGGCGCAGTGCATGGCTTGGTGCTATCCGTTCCAGTGAATTCGATCAGTGTGACGTTGTTCTCATTCTGCTCTTTGTGGCGTCGGTCGGTTTCCGTACTTTTCTCCTGGGATTGTAAGTAAAAAAATTAATGCACGGCTGAAAAATATGTAATAAAGACCCACAGGACGTTTTTTTAGAAATAAGATATATATCCATAGTTTAAAATAATACCAACCCTATGGTGTGAGATATGTAATGTTTTGTATATCAGTGATACAACGAGGGTTAATTAATTCGTGTTGTACGTAAATGTTAGAATATTAGAATAAGTAAATGTCCTATACCAACTGTAATAAAACTACTGTAATATCGATATTGATGCCAGGTAGTGGACGAGTAATCTTAATCGGCAGTCTCGGAAGTGTATATAATTCTCATTCCATTGTAAAATGGCCAAGTTTGTTCACATGTCATATTGTTGGTCACGATAAACAATCCTTTTATTGAGCCATATGATTAATGTGTTTGCCATCTCGTCTAAATCGTTATGTGACATGACATTGGCCATGGATGTTTTTATAATAAAGTAGATTGTTATCCAGGATCGGCCCATTTGCATTAAGGTCAAATTTCGGATGGCCCATGGCAATTGTGCTCTAACAACATCAGCTTTGTCACCAAGTTCCTAGTGTCAGCTTACTCCATGTATCCATGTTGTTTTTATCGGGAGCGGCCACGAAAGTGATCGCTTTCCTTCTTCGCAGAGTTTGACATATGCCAGGTGTCATATTGATTGACGGTACCAGGACGATCCACGCGCAAGAATGTATAGACAGAGGAATTATTGAATGGGCGTGTGTACCTACCCCCATATCCTGAAGGACATTCTATCACTCATACAACTAACGAGTCCCAAACATCTCGTGTTTTAAGGGGGATGGCCTGTATTGAGTTGATAGATGGACATTTGTAACACTTGATGCGTGTGTTCACTTGACGTTACGATAACCGATACTTGAGCCTGTTCTCTCAAAAAATGGTATGCGCTGATAAAGCGATTTCAAAGCAATCGTCGCCGGGATTTCGGATGTAATAACAAACATAATACTGTTCCTTCAACTTGTTAACACACGAGTCATGAGGGTCAGAAGGGCTCAGTTATAGGTGTTTGTATGTGGCATTGTTGCAGGTTATTGTTCTACAACACCTATATACATTATATTGAATAAACATCAAGTATGGAGAGACGGAATTTCTGGAAAAAAACGAAAAGCGGTAAAGACTAATCGCGATAAGGGGAAAACATTGATTGGAGCAGTCATCGACAATGACTGTCATGCTGCAAAAAAAAAATGTTAGTATCTAAATTTGATATAGATAGCAAGGACGAATATGGCAACGAAGCAATCCATTGGGCTGCCAGAAACGGAAACGTAGAAATGGTTAAACTGTTATTGGAGTCAAATGTAAACAAGAATGCGACCGATAATACAGGAAGGACACCATTAATATTTGCAGCACAAAACAACCATTGCGAAACTGTCAGATTTCTGATAGAAGCTGGGTGTGATATACACAGCAAGGACGAAAATGGTGACGAAGCGATCCATTTTGCTGCCATACAGGGAAACGCAGAAATGGTTAAACTGCTTTTGGATTTACATGTAAACAAGAATGCGACAAATAATGCAAGAAGGACACCAGTGCTATTTGCTGCACTATACAACCATTGCGAAACTGTCAGATATCTGATAGAAGCTGGGAGTGATATACACAGCAAGGACGAAAATGGTGACGAAGCGATCCATTTGGCTGCCATACAGGGGAACGCAGAAATGGTTAAACTGCTATTGGATTTACATGCAAACAAGAATGCGACAAATAATGCAGGAAGGACACCATTGATATATGCAACAGACAACTATAGCGAAACTGTCAGAATTCTGACAGAAGCTGGGTGTGATATACACAGCAAGGACAAAAATGGTGACGAAGCGATCCATTGGGCTGCCATACAGGGGAACGCAGAAATGGTTAAACTGCTATTGGATTTACATGCAAACAAGAATGCGACAAATAATGCAGGAAGGACACCATTGATATATGCAACAGACAACTATAGCGAAACTGTCAGAATTCTGACAGAAGCTGGGTGTGATATACACAGCAAGGACAAAAATGGTGACGAAGCGATCCATTGGGCTGCCATATTCGGAAACATAGAAATGGTTAAATTGCTATTAGATTTACATGCAAACAAGAATGCGACAGATAATACAGGAAGGACACCACTGATGGATGCTGCACAAAACAACCATTGCGAAACTGTCAAATTTCTGATAGAAGTTGGGTGTGATATACACAGCAAGGACGAAGATGGTGACGAAGCGATCCATTTAGCTGCCATAAAGGGAAACGTAGAAATGGTTAAACTGCTATTGGATTCACATGCAAACAAGAATGCGACAGATAATACAGGAATGACACCATTAATATTTGCAGCACAAAACAACCATTGCGAAACTGTCAGATTTCTGATAGAAGTTGGGTGTGATATACACAGCAAGGACGAAGATGGTGACGAAGCGATCCATTTAGCTGCCATAAAGGGAAACGTAGAAATGGTTAAACTGCTATTGGATTCACATGCAAACAAGAATGCGACAGATAATACAGGAATGACACCATTAATATTTGCAGCACAAAACAACCATTGCGAAACTGTCAGATTTCTGATAGAAACTGGGTGTGATATACACAGCAAGGACGAAGATGGTGACGAAGCGATCCATTGGGCTGCCGAAAAGGGAAACGTAGAAATGGTTAAACTGCTATTGGATTTACATGCAATGAAGAATGCGACAGATAATACAGGAATGACACCAGTGATATTTGCTGCACAAAACAACCATTGCGAAACTGTCAGATTTCTGATAGAAGCTGGGTGTGATATACACAGCAAGGACGAAGATGGTGACGAAGCGATCCATTTGGCTGCCATGAAGGGAAACGTAGAAATGGTAAAAATGCTATTGGATTTACATGCAAACAAGAATGCGACAGATAATACAGGAATGACACCAGTGATATTTGCTGCACAAAACAACCATTGCGAAACTGTCAGATTTCTGATAGAAGCTGGGTGTGATATACACAGCAAGGACGAAAATGGTGACGAAGCGATCCATTGGGCTGCCATAAAGGGAAACGTAGAAATGGTTAAACTGCTATTGGATTTGCATGCTAACAAGAATGCGACAGATAATACAGGAATGACACCAGTGATATTTGCTGCACAAAACAACCATTGCGAAACTGTCAGATTTCTGATAAAAGCTGGGTGTGATATTCACAGCAAGGACGAAAATGGTGACGAAGCGATCCATTTGGCTGCCATACAGGGAAACGCAGGAATGGTTAAACTGCTATTGGATTTACATGCAAACAAGAATGCGACAAATAATCCAGGAAGGACACCATTGATAAATGCTGCAGACAACTATAGCGAAACTGTCAGGTTTCTGACAGAAGCTGGGTGTGATATACACAGCAAGGACGAAGATGGTGACGAAGCGATCCATTGCGCTGCCGAAAAGGGAAATGTAGAAATGGTTAAACTGCTATTGGATTTACATGCTAACAAGAATGCGACAGATAATACAGTTATGACACCATTAATATTTGCAGCACAAAACAACCATTGCGAAACTGTCAGATTTCTGATAGATTCTGGGTGTGATATACACAGAAAGGACAAAAATGGTGTCGAAGCGATCCATTGGGCTGCCGAAAAGGGAAATGTAGAAATGGTTAAACTGCTATTGGATTTACATGCTAACAAGAATGCGACAGATAATACAGGAATGACACCATTGATATTTGCTGCACAAAACAACCATTGCGAAACTGTCAGATTACTAATAGAAGCTGGGTGCGATATACACAGCAAGGACGAAGATGGTGACGAAGCGATCCATTGGGCTGCCATGAAGGGAAACGCAGGAATTGTTAAACTGCTATTGGATTTACATGCAAACAAGAATGCGATAGATAATACAGGAATGACACCATTAATATTTGCAGCACAAAACAACCATTGCGAAACTGTCAGATTTCTGATAGATTCTGGGTGTGATATACACAGAAAGGACAAAAATGGTGTCGAAGCGATCCATTGGGCTGCCGAAAAGGGAAATGTAGAAATGGTTAAACTGCTATTGGATTTACATGCAATGAAGAATGCGACAGATAATACAGGAATGACACCAGTGATATTTGCTGCACAAAACAACCATTGCGAAACTGTCAGATTTCTGATAGAAGCTGGGTGCGAAATACACAGCAAGGACGAAGATGGTGACGAAGCGATCCATTTAGCTGCCATAAAGGGAAACATAGAAATGGTGAAACTTCTATTGGATTTACATGCAAAGAAGAATGCGACAGATAATACAGGAATGACACCAGTGCTATTTGCTGCCCTATACAACCATTGCGAAACTGTCAGATTTCTGATAAAAGCTGGGTGTGATATACACAACAAGGACGAAAATGGTGTCGAAGCGATCCATGTGGCCGCCATTATGGGAAACGTAGAAATAGTGCAACTATTAATGGACTCAAATGCAAACAAGAATGCGACAGATAATGCAGAAAGGACACCATTGATTTATGCTGCAGCCAACAATTGCGAAACTGTCAGATTTCTGACAGAAGCTGGGTGTGATATACACAGAAAGGACAAAAATGGTGTCGAAGCGATCCATTGGGCTACCAGGAAGGGAAACGTAGAAATGGTTAATCTGCTATTGGATTTACATGCAAACAAGAATGCGACAGATAATAAAGGAAGGACACCATTGATATTTGCTGCACAAAATAACCACTGCGAAACTGTCAGATATCTGATAGACGTTGAGTGTAACATACACAGCAAGGACGAGTATAGTATCGAGGCAATCCATTGGGCTGCCACGAACGGAAACGTAGAAATGGTGAAGCTATTGTTGGAATCAAATGCAAACAAGAATGCGACAGATAATACAGGAAGGACACCAATGATAAATGCCGCGCTGAACAACCATTTCGAAACTGTCAAATTTCTGATAGAAGCTGGGTGTGATATACACAGAAAGGACAAAGATGGTAACGAAGCGATCCATTGGGCTGTTATAAATGGTCACGTAGAAATTATGAAGCTTTTGCTGGAATTTAATGCTGATATGAATGCGCGGGATGAGGAGGAAAGAACACCGCTAATTATTGCAGCTATTAACAATCATAGCATCATATTGAAAATGCTCATTGAAGCCGGATGTGATGCCAACAGCAAGGACGCTCATGGGAAACAGGCATATCATTATGCCGCTGACCACGGCAAAGAAAGTGTTGACATTCTGCGTACGTCACGTCCCATGGATGATCTGCTCGATTTAGATCGGAGTTATGAAGGTATGTAAACATCAGTAAAAATAAGCATACTTATACGATAAATATCGTGGAAGCGCCCAAGTTCTCAATCGTCCATTTGTCTTTGATAATATTGCTCTGATGTCATTAATATAATCAACTTAGTGACATACGATTTGTCTTTTGAACAATTGATACTGCAAAGAATGTTTTATTCGCCGCATATCATCTCGTGAGTAGTTAATGTGCTTTCAGAAACATGGAACTTTGATATTCGAAACGAAGAAATGTACCTGACAAATGGCAATATGTCATCCATGATGGAGTTATATATTCCAAAGGGAGCATTACCGTCCGATGTAACCACTGTAGTGAAAGCAACAATTCGTCAAAAGTGTAAACAAAATCCTGACACCCAAGACCAAGAGGGCCATATTGGACCCACGATTTCTCTGCTTCCTCATAGAACAAAATTCGCTCGCCCAATCTTGGCGCTTATCAGACTTCCTTATGATGACCTTATAAATCCAGAAGAATTCGAGTTCGTTGCATTGCACAGTGACACTGAAGGCGATGCCCCAGACGAATGGCTCGATATTACAGAGTTCAAAGAAGGAGAAACATCCGGTGTTGTAGTTCCTGAACACAATGTTTCAATGGTTGTTCTATTTCACTTCTCATTCCTTACGTGGTTTCGAAGACGTCGTACGAAAACCTTACAAGTGCTTGTTTCAGCTTCGTTAGAAGGTGACTTTCTTACAGTCAGATGCCTTTTCTGTCCAACTGAATCCAAGAACGACAAGGTGAATTTTAAAAAAACTGGAAGGCGATTGATCATTCAAGATGAACGTGTAACAGCGATCGGTTGCTGATATAGATTATATACGCTTATTTCTTAAATTTACTTGGCAAATGTAGATATTCAGTCATTGACGAGAGGCTTCTTTGATATTTTTATTTTCAGGATGTCAACGCAAATAACAAATACATTGAAGTTGCCCGTCAGGATTTGGCAATAACGTCGCAAAATTCAGCGATTGCTGTTTGTATTGAGAACAATAACAGCAAATCGTGGAAGCTGCTATCGCTTCAAAATCAAGTTTGCATTTTTTACGTTTTCAAGATATCTCATTAAGCAATGTAACCTTATCAACTTCGAACATAATTAAAGCCTTGCCCTTTTAAACGGACAAGGCCATGACATCTTCATGGTTATTGCAGCGCAGGATTGATTCTTTGTTGTATTCTAGGAAGTATCTCATACTTTGGCGTGGAAGACCAACAGTTTTGCAACAGCTGTGTTTTGTATTGGAAAAGGGCAATACTCCGACTGGGTTCGTGTGCAACATAGTAGCGCAACAACTTGATGCCAAAGCCGCACTGACAGTCATATTGCCTCACGACTACATGGTGAGTATGTAATGATTGCGTCAAAAATGCCATAATCTGATTTGTGATTTTAGCAAAATTCGCAACAACCTGATCTCTATGTATTATATGGCTCGAATTCCGGTTGTAATGGTAGTGCTGTTTCTTTGGAAGCAATGTTGTCTGGATTGTGTTTCGTAGGCTAATCGACAAAGCCAATCGGCAGGGACAAGTAACAGCAAACTGGGCCCAGAAATTGAGGTCAGTTGGTCGTTCTTTTAGGTTGAATCAACCTTAAATCTCTATCGCACTTTTTTATTTTTTCTACAATGGGGCTATGATAACTTTGCACAAACATATTTATAGATGGTTTCTTTTGGTCAAAGCACCCGAAGAAAAACTAGGTTGGATAGCTGCTCCGAACATATAACGTGCGATTCAAGCCATCTTGATTATGATGAGACTAATGCAGTAGGTTCATAGGTTATCCATTAGCTTGCTCAGGCTATGAAACCTGAAGGTGCTATGTAAAATAG
Source organism: Urechis unicinctus (assembly GCA_034190875.2). NCBI lineage: Eukaryota > Metazoa > Annelida > Polychaeta > Xenopneusta > Urechidae > Urechis > Urechis unicinctus. The sequence goes on from CM067344.1 coordinate 5,118,984, forward strand.
TCAATTAAATCATTGTTCAGTCAGTCGTCAAATATTTTCTTGATATTTCATATATGAATATTTCAAATGTATTACAAATGAAAGCTCTGTTTAAAGTATATTGTTAACACCAAATTTCTATTATCATGAACGAAAATTACTGCTCTCCTAAATTCCGTTAATTTATCAGATGAGTGTAATGTGTTGACAGGAAGTGAATCGACTACGGAATTATCAGTGCCTAGTGAGCTTCGGTCTTATTATACGGTTGAAGAATACAGCCGAATTCGACCTCACCTCAACAGACCGATTCCAGGTTTTGGTACTTTTGATTTGACCTTTGTTGCAGCAAGCATTTTCTACTTGTGATTGCCCTTGTTCCCCACCAAGGTTTTACATGTTGCTATCAATGCAAAATCAACTCGAATATTCACATGCCTTTATCGGTAAAAAAGGCGTATTTCTCGATATCTAAAATTATCTAATATTGTGCCATTGGATTGTTTGTATTTAATTTAAACGGTATATATTGACTTAATGTATACAAATTGATTATGGCTCTGCAGGAGCAATACTCAGAATTGTGAATCAAAATCGCGTCGAGTTGATGGAACACATCACCATGGGGACGGAACTCTTGAATCGCCTGAAAAGCAAGGAAGTATTTACAACAGAACAGATAGAATATATAAAGGTAAGATCATTCATTAAATTCTATGATACATAGGTATATACTTTGTGTGAGCCTTTTTTCTGCAACATGACGCTTCACGTATTACAGAAAACTACAAGTCTAAAATACTAGCAACTGCTCAACTATTTAAGTGTACTCAAGCTTTTTCATCAGGCAAAATTAACTATAGTCTAATTCAGCACTTCATGGTGACTATTACTTCAAACTGCAGCTGTTGCGAATAATAATTAAACTGTTGGAATCTGCGATATCTATTATATTGAACTAAAATACGAATCACAACTCGCAATATAAATATACAGCTGATACTAGAGCTGCATCAGTAACATGTGGTTGTGGCTGTTAGAAGGAGCAGAAGTTAATTTTAAGTAGAACACATAGTCGTTGGTTTTGTTTAGTGCATTAACAAATGTTTATAATTCGGCATGACGAATATAAGTATTGAATAATGGCTGCAGATAGAAGACGGACTGAACACAAAACAAGCCATCATGGTGCTAGACATGCTTCCTAGAATAAGCTTTCATCGGTATCTTATGTTTAGGGATTGCTTAACTGCATCAAATCAGGAACATGTTTGCGCTTATTTGCCAACCCGCGATGGGACTGCCAGCGCGTGAAACTCATCAATAAATCGAGTGGACATTATATAAGTATGAATGATATTTTGTGCGTTTCATGGATTCAAAGCTGAACATGGTATACAACTATGTAACTCTGATATGGAAGATTACTTTTTTGTTGATGTCAAATGGGTAAAATGTATCGTTAATTACATTTGCGTGTTAGTTCTGATCGCCGATATGATGAGTGTTTTAACTGTCGGAACTAATATTGTGTTGCATTTTATATTCTTGTTATGTGTATCTTGCCCATAGCGTCATTTTGTTAATAAAGTTGCTATTCTGTAGTCCGTAATGATTGCCTCGTATGCTGATTTCATTAAATAATGAAAACTCTCCAAATTATCATTGTGAACTTAGTGGTAATACAGCGAAATATATATATATATATATATATATATATATATATATATATATATATATATATATATATATATATATATATATATATATATATATATATATATATATTTATGCAACAATTTGGAGGCTTGGCAGCGCAGCCAGTCTGTTATCAGTGAGATGACTGATGCATTATGCTGTATGGGAGACTTGACAGCGCCGATGGTTTAATATCAACGAGGTAGATGCTCATGAACTGAAAAGGGACAGCAATTTCAATGAACTTGAGATAATGGTCTCTCCTTCAATAAGGGTTCTTTAAAAAGATGGCCAATCTAACCCTGGATCGTTAATCACGTGTTTGTAACACACAAAACATACTTATTGAGAGCTTCGTCACATCAAGCGTCATCGTAGACGATCACCACCTCAAACGTCATCATAGACGACCCTCATCTCAAGCATCACCATAGACGACCCTCACCTAAAACGTCATCAATGGCGACCCTCGCCATTAGCGTCACCATAGACGAACCTCGTCTCAAACGTCACCTTGAGATACGTAGATACAGGCTCGTTATATTAATGATATTCATATGCAACTTTATAACAGTTGTTATCGGAGTTGAGAAATAAAGTTTCGCAGTAATCGAAACACAGCAAGGTAATTATGGGAACGTCAATAGAGTCGGAAGGTTAAACGGTGGACGTAAGAAATTGATGATAAAAATGAGACGGGAAAGAAGCTGTGTTAAGTAGGATCGGTGTGGCAAATGAGAGCAAGCCTTTGCTGTCACAAAATCTACGAAATACCTGTTAAAGAGCTCACGTATAATGATCAGGTAAAATATAAATCTGAATTATAACAATGCAATTACAGGTAATTTATGAAAATGATGTTCAATTTTGAAGAATTGTGAATGGGCAGCACCACACAAAATTATTGTGTAACGAGTCCAGCCTCGATATAGTTTTTGTGGTTTCTCCTTTGTGACAAATATATACTCAAAAGTGAAGCAAAGGAGAGCTGTAGTTAAAATCTACAGATTAATGGATACAGAGTAGCTTATGGGATGGGACTTATTGTTACCCACGTAGAATAAGGCATCTCCATAGGGCTTCTAGAGGAAGAAGCGATGAAGAATGGAATTATACATTATATCATCGATACTTGCACCATTGCTATTTACACGGAATGGACGAATCAGATGAAACTATTATTGCTGTATTAAGTGCACGTCTTCAATAGGTTTGGTGTTTGGGTAGCCATTTCACTTGGTGAAATCTCCATAAGAGCCCACCTAACGGTCAAAAGTGCACTGGTGCCCTCGGTTGTTTGGTAAAGTAAGTAAGCAGTCGAGGATTTGGGCAAATGTTATATATGCGTCTCATTCTTTCATAAATGTCACTAGTAGAAAGAGGGTAAGCAAGTAATACCAGGTCTACATCGCTGTTATACTATATGTTAACAGCACCGAAAAATCAATTGTGTTGGAAAGTATTTCAATATGTTTGAGTAACAAGAGGAGCGTCAAGGCAGGAGGCAGATGAACCCAATCTGTTATATCTGTGTAGCGTGTAAATACAGCGGATGAATATTATTGAGTCAGCATCACACCCAATATTCAGTTGATTTCGCTACAACCTCACAATATGTAGCTACAAATTGCATAAGAATTGACGGAGGACTATGTAGAAATATCAAGATAACTTTTCAAGATAACTTTCTATGTGCCACGTTCTTTGAAGAGACGATATATTAATGCCACGGGCTGTATGCCTTGGTGGGATTGATGACTCAACTCGCGTTTCGTCTAATGGCTTCATTATGTAAACGAGTTTTAGCAAGTACATTAAACCTGCAGCTAAACACACGAGGGGTTATGTCCACCCCGCAACCACACAAGCTCACACGGACGCGTAGACACCGACAATTGCTCAATATATTTCTACAAAACGTACCAGTATAAGTTTACGATGCTTCCCAAAGCAGCCGATATACTACCACATCTACTCATGTTGTTACTGCTAGTATCTCAGGGTCCAATCGTGGTCGGATGGCGGATTCGTATTGATGCCTTTCTGTTTCATAAACAATCTTCAATACGACAACCAACTTTTACAGAAAAAAAGCACATCCAACAAACATGCGGGAGTATTTAGAAGAATTGAAATTCCGCCATATTCAATATATTTTTGTAATTTCGCAATTATAACGTCGTTGTGGTTCGTAATTGTGCTTATAAGCATTATCTATGTGAGCGTTTCAATCCAGTCCAACATTGATCGATTTAACTTCCAGTTGTTAGCCAGAGTTATCCGGATAGTTGGATTCGCTAACAATGCAATAATATTAAATGTTGTGAAATGAATCAAACAATTTCAGTGTGATGTTACCTGAATCAACGAGGCAACACCGCTGCTGTGATGAATAACGACGATTATGATGTTTGGATAAATATCCTTCGTAGTGACTTTGTCCACGTTGCACAACCCGTTCCCCGCACGATATAATTAAGCATCTGTTAGAGGTACACTACTGTGATTATCCGAGTCCCAAGTAACCAGCTATTTGTAAAATGCGCTTAATCGAGATACAATCAGTGTTACCGCGGAATGCGGAATGTTGCAAGCAGGATAGCATGATATAATGTTTTTCACATTTAGCACCTGGCACCTTCTTAACTGGAACGCTTTAATATTTATTGCCGTTTTCAATCGCGGTAATGATGTTAATGATGCATTAACATATTGATCATATTATAACCGAGACCCGTTGCTCTCGTTACTCTGTTACAGTCTCTTAATGAACCATATCGCTAAGCCGCATCATATTAGGCCGACTGGGATTAAGGATCAATGATAAAGATGGCAATCTGATGTAGCGGCTTAGTAGTGATTTCGTTTGCTGTCATTGCTTATACAGGTAAGTAAAAGCTCTATAATAGTTGGGGTTAGTGGTACACACATTAATAACTATTACATCCCGGCGATTTATTATGTCAAGGCCCGAGCCCTATTTGTTTCCAGACAATCTCAATGCTTATGGACGAACTTGGTCCATCGGCTAGTGCGACTTCACAACGGATAATGTACCTGCTTCAAATGCTGCCAAACGTTCCGACTGATCTCACAAATGTATAGATCGCGTATAACAGGCATTAGTTCCATCACCGTTAATAATCCGGCATTCAACCTTGTACCCGGGTACAATTATGATCATTATCAAATAAAACTTATCTCCCGAGCTCCTTGTTATGCATGTAATTGCCGATCCCCTTTCATATGTCATCAGATACTAATCAGTTACTAATAGGTAGACAATCTTGATTGCCGTGAATTGTATATTTGTTCAAATAATCTTTAACAATGATATTTTGTAGTAATGCAACGGTCGAGTTTGCAACCTGTTGATGTAACCTCTATAATTTCCAACATTTAAACAAGTGGTAGCGGTTGCCTGCCAAATATTCACATTCATAGTCATGTGAGACGGTTGATAACGTAAGACCAATTGTACCTTATTATACTATGACACGTAGCAAAACGCACTTTAAACCGTTTAAGTTATGTTGTCATTGCCATCTGGAAGTGATGAACTGATGCATACGTTTTCAATAGATTGTTTTCAAACACCCGTTTAGCTGGATGTTATAAGAAGGGGTTATCTATTGACCGAAGGCGTGACGGCTTAATAACGAATCACAATATCCTTAATAGTTACGTCAGTCAGCATCACATTGGAGCTATTGCTCTGCCGACTATAGCTGGACGGGAACAGCATTTGAACTAGCACATTATGTTGCATGACAGATCGTTTGATGGGCTTGACTCATATGATTGACAGCGTGGATAGTTTGTCACGATCTGCAAATCGGCGCCAAGCATCTTTATCCGCACATAATGGAATATAAGCATGATTTACTCTTCAAATAAATCCATTTTGGATAAGAAAATATGTTTAACTAGCACGTACTTTGATATTTCATTCCCAAATATTGTTAATTTCGTAGTTTCTGGGGTCATTTCCTGCTTGCCTGTGCAGAAGACAGCTTACAGCATATACTGTACGTGGCCTATTCGGCAATAATATCAGTGATGCAAATTGGCATACTTTGTTTCAGAATTGTTTTGCTGACAACTCACGGATTTACTCTCTTGCCTTAGCCAATTCAGTGGTGCGTGTCCAATGAATATGCAACATGTTATTTCAATAATGAACCTATTGGTAGTATTATTATGCAGAGATAAGCAAGCGGCTGGAAACAAATAACTCCACATACTCGTGCCATAAACATGTCGCTTGACTTAACAGACGAGTTGTGTCAGTACGGTAGATCTACATTCACAGCATGGTATCATTGTGTCGTTCATCCCTGTATCACTACAGTAGTTTGTAATTGTTTTTGAAATTTGGTATAGTTGGCTGACGTATTTGTATGATCTTTTGAAGAGGAAATAATGTGCAAATCGTGGCTGAGTGGTTGCTTATGCCTCGTTTGGATAAACTGGCTGCGTTACTTTTCAATTGACTGATGTGATTAATCATGTGATTAATTGACGCTTTATTGCGGTAATAAAATTGATTCACCCTCTGAGTAGTAATTACTTCGTTAATCTAACTTCATATTTTCGTTAAACCCCACAGCAATCTGATCCAATGTGCAACGGGCGAAGCCACGGGCCAAGGTGGGGAAAACTCAGTGGTCAATGTAGCTATGTCAACAATTAGGCAGGCTAAATGTAGTAAATATAAATTTTATTTTCTAAAGACGGATCGTGATTTATGGCTTATCACAAAGATGCAAAGAAGTAAATCAAATCGCGTAGAGATTAATATTTCATTATTTTATGATAACAAATTACGGTCATGAATATGGAAATGAGTGGTAGGTGTACCATACATCGACAATTAGCTGTTTTTGAAGGAAGGAGCTAGATGCCCCTACATTGATAATATTTCCCGTAGACACATCTGAATAAGGACGCAACGATACGGCATTATTCTGCCTCAGTTCTAGAGTCGGATTAGCTTATCGCAGCAAGAATCTCTTTACCTCATCTAGCAATCCGCTCAGGGGAAGTTCTCGGTCAACGAACAAATGGGTGAATTAATTATTAATGGCAGTATTGTTATTGCAGCAATGGATCATCAATGGTTAATTCCCCGGTACAACAGATTATGTATTTACATAAATCGATTCATTGCATGCGAAGCATGCATGTAACACAAAGGAGAGACAAGAATAAGGTTGGAGGCAAGCATCGAGAAAGTGGGAATATAATGTTGTATTGACGCGCACGCTGCCTGCAGTAATAATGTCTGATTGACAGCACGATTAACTCCTCTTGGCAGCAGCAAAAACGAAGACTTCCCGAAGCATCATGGTTAGTAAAGCATTATGCAAGATTTAACGCTGTTGTGAAACAGATAAACAATGTGTAAAATCCGTTAAGTTATTTTGCTTCCTGACACAAATTCCACATTACGTGCGGCATCAAAATTTAATTACAACAAAATGGTCAAATTCTGGCAACGGGAAGGGGCAGTTTCGAACAAGCTCGGTCCGTTGCAAAAGACGCTTCTGACTGAATTGCCCGATCTATTTACACTCACATCATACTCCTTGAGCTTATGTTTACGCACAGGGTGTAAGGGCTTGTGAGTATATTCCGCTATCTATTTTAATGATGTAATCAATAACACGAGGCCGATGCTCAAGGAGCAGTCATTATCAGCCAATTTATCCCAGTAGTCTCATTAAAACTACATCAGATCAGTTTGGTGAACTCTAACTTCCAAAGGGGAACAATGCCCGCAGTGATACACGGAATCGGTGTTGAGTGAAGTGGCACATCAATCTGAATGGGATCAACATATACACTGAACGCGTGTACATCATGCAAGCAGGGTAGACAGTTCATGCCCTGAATATTTCACTGATAAGGCTCAAAATATATCACACCCAAATCCATCCTATGTAATAATATCGCCCTATTCAAGGGGCTCAAAACACTGATATATTCATAACATTGAAACTAGTTCTGATGTTGCAATATGGATTTATAGCTTAAAGAGAGTAGCCACATAAGCCAGTAATAACCTGCTTGCGTTACAAACCTTTTGCAATTCATTGGTCGCTTCTACAAAATATACCGTGAACAGTCTAATAATGAAAGCCAGTTAAATAAGGTAATTAGTGCCAGATATCTATTATTTCGCATGTTGTTGCGTTATTATTCCGATTTATCAAATGATCGAGTTAGTTTTAGATGCCGTATAAAATCGCTCAATAGTGTATTCAGATGCCACATTGTACTAAAATGAAGCTCGAAAAAGATAGCTTAACAAATGTCATCGATGGAAAATAATAATTCTAAAGTTATCTTACTTCCGTGCAAATTTTGCCTGGTCGACCTGAAATTGACACAATTATTAAGCCTGCCAAATTGTTCGTTGGATGATGTAAGCCACTTATTCATTCAACAGCACGGTGTGATTGACTGAATGGCCCATGTGCGCATAAAAGGCTGGACAATTGCAATATATCACCTATTGAGAAGCCCTTCAGATTTCATTAGGCAATTTATGATACTTTTTTGTCAGTAATGGCATGATTTTTGGTTACGTTAATCGATTACAAATTTGCCAAAATGTGTTGAATGATACATAATTTGTAATTGCTATTCGTGTGTTCATTGCGATATTTTTGCAAAGTACCTCTTGGTAACAAAATCGCAGCGCTTATAATTGAGTTCCTAAATGGACATTCGATTTATTCATGGTATGTGCCAACTATGATGACACGTCTGTGAGGTAGAAATGCTTACACATATCTACAATACGCTAGCTAACTAATCCTGCATCATCTAAGCCGCATCAAATTACATAGGTGACACTTAACGTCAATTTTAGCAGTCGACGTGGCATTCAAGAGCATAGAATATCACATCTGATCATGGCACGCCATTCAAACGACGTAATACTATATCAAGGTAATGTAAAAAATAATCTTCGTTGATATAGTGTGAGCAGCTATAAGGACTTTTGCTATGACTCGTTTGTAAGACTATTTACCCTCACAAAGTAACGCTATCATTTATCAATGAGGAGATATATATCCCTTACCCGTAACAAGATGAAGCGTAGCCATTTCTGTCGGAACCAACGGAGAAGCACGTTAGTGCATAAGAACGAACAGGCCACTGCTATAACATATCACCCTCGGTAACGAGTATTGTGGTTTAACAAGGGACTATCGCGTACTCGCCCTGCTCAACTGCAATTAGCAACCTACTGGTTTATGTAATCTTTTTTTCGCCATGATAATAACATCTACACAATCTGGTCAGAGTAGAATGCAAATAGTCTAAGGTAAGTCGCAGGACGTAAGTAAATGAGTATGTAGCATTTGAAGAGATGATCATTAAATCGCTTAGGTTCGCATTGTGGTGTGACCACGCCTCAGGACATATGTCGAGATCCAAAAATGAGAATTGGTTGACCAGCGATAAAAAGTCACCCTTGCTCTTCCTTTTTAGCGAACCTTAGCCGGAATCTGTCCAAACCGCTTTTGAATACTGATGTGTTAAGGAAATATTCGTATTGTGCCCATCTATGATCATTCACAATGCGACACAATGCATTTACGCCGCCCACAAAATACGTAAATGGTTGCAACGTACTATATCAGGCTATAACAGTAATAGGGTAAGCATAATAGCCGCCTCGTCATGTATCACGATGCAGACCATAACGGTTTTAGTCCGGTTTTAATGCTCTCTATATTGGCAAAGCTAGAGCTAAAGGCAATTACCTTGTTTCGGTCGCGGCAATGGTGCATAGCATTTGAGAATATTTACTGCAAAGCCTTTAACATTAGTAATTCATCATGTCAGGCGCAGCGAATATCACACATGGTGTTATTAACATATCTGTCGAGACACCGGTTATTCAGACATAATTTACATTACAAATGCACGGTTTTAGCACTGTCATCATAATTGAATGGCTTTGAATTATATACAACATGCTTGGCGCACATCAGATTTCCGTTGACATGTTGGCCTTCGTGTACACACTGGATGACCCCGAGCTCTATCAAGGTGACATGTTTTCATTGCTTTATGGACATTAATATTATTGCGCTTTCAGCGCTTTACTTAATTGTCGTGATGTTTGTAATACAAGGTGTTTGCGTCTTAAAGACGATAAGCATATTTCTGATAAATTGCATTAAATTCTGTCATTATGATTATGCAGAATTATTGAATTGGACATGGGTGGAACCAACATCAAGTGAATAGTGGATTTCCTCATCGTCAGTGTGAGAAATCGTGGCGTCTTGACAACCTTTGAACTGTGTAGATATTGAAACAATGTAGCTCATGGATTATTTCTTGCTCACAAGATATCATGCAACAATAATTGGCCATTTCGTCACTCTTTTGACACCGTCATATCCCGTGGCAAGCTTTCTATCTCATTTGAAAGTAGGCTAGATATCTAAAATTATAGGTTCGGGTATATTTCACTGCTTTTGAGAAAGATCGACAAGCTTTATGATTTAAATGCGCCCTCTTTGAATGTTCAATATTCTGAAGTAAATGTCACGCTTTTTCAATACTTAAACATTGCAATAAATGCCTGCGGTGATGGGTTATATATAAAAGTAAATCGTAGTGAATAAATTATAGGCATTCTAAGCACAGGAGCGATACCTGAGAGACCTTGAACTACTTTGAGAAACAAGTAAAATAATAAGAGTTACACACGCTGGAACATGCGCTCAATACAAGACAACGACGTGACAAACTGTAAGCATTTCATTTTGCCGGGGTGTACTTTATCAATGCTGCTTAAATATGATGAACCGCATTAGCTATGTCTGCTATGCTAATTAACGGCAAAGGTTCAGGTTCAGTTAGAGACATCCGACAAACAAACTCAGCTGAAGAGCAAAACTGCGATTCATCTATTGTTTCCGCTAAGATAATCCGGGTCAAGGGGCATAGACTATGACAGCACTTGTGAAGGTATGCAATAACCTGATATCAATGATATTGACGAAGACATGACATGCACAGCGCTAAGTTTCCTGATCCAATCCCATGTAAACAAGCAATGGTTATGCGATCCGACACATCACTTGGTTAACGCTTGGTACCGCTTCCAATCAAATGCATATAGTCAACTTTCACCATCTGCCAAGTCAGCAATTTCAACCATAACGTGGTCGTGACACTGGCGAGTCGTTTCGCACTCTCTAAACGCGTCCATGGTGTATTTTGACCATACCAATAATTGCTTTGTTCCAAAACAACGCATTTAGTATTGAAAGGGCTTAGCCGCTCATGAAGTTACGTATATGTGGTCAACGTTGAATCATTCTTTTCCGACGCTCACATCCTCTGCATCAGTTAATGACAATATCTTAATTCAGAATAATCGTCCTGATATCCGTCGCCACATATATAAACAAATATACAGCGTATAATGATCTTATTGTAGGATCACACACCTATAGAGACTTTGATATAAACACGCTCATAATTGGAGAGGGAAATGCCCTGTTTCCTGTGATATTCTAGGGAATGTGCGCCTAGGACGATCCAGGCCACGTATGTCAGTAATGTTATTGTCGTTCTTTTTGCAGCCGTATTGAGTACAAACGGTTGCTTCCGTTGCAAGTATGTGGCTAACACAACACGACACAGGCCTTCATTGCCATCAGCATGCTCCAATGTGCCCCGTGTAGTCGTCCGAAGCTCGTATCATTCAAAATGATTATCCCAGTGACATCATGGAGGCTCGTGCTACGTATTGAGGTATATGTATTTGTATTCATATAGAATTGCATCCATGTCATAACAACACTAACGTTTTGTGTACACGTTAGGGAGTATTTCCGCGCTGGTTGTTATAGAACACGAGTTATCCGTTTATTGCATGCTATTAAATGTCAGTGATCTTTGTTATTCGTATCTACATCCAGTATAAACGGTTGTCTCTTATGTTGCTCAGTTCACACTTTAACGCTTAGTAATTCAGTATAATCCATAGCCACGCGCGACGAGAGTCGTGATGATGTTGTATTAATAGGAAGTAGAAATGTTTATTTTGACTGATAAATGCACTCATCCCGGAATTACATATTAATGTGATAAGTGTTTGGAATGCTGATGTTGATCACACTGGTGCACGAAACAATCAAGTATATAAACGAAATGTTTATGTAGACTCACTACTAGAGTTTTGCACCTGCAGCAACCTTTGAATTGGTTGTGAAGGTGATGAATGATATATCTTATCACATTAAGATGCCCCACCTGCATAGCACCTATCCCAATGGATACAATATCATCAATAAGCATGGAACAGCTTAGCTGGTTGATATCGGATGCATCACTACGTTTAGCTTCATCACTAAGAAAATTGCGGCAAATCCACACAGTATGAGCATCAGGAGGTGGAACAGTACCAATATATACAAAGGACCAACACGGCGCGCCCTGAATACACCAGTTATAATATGATGTTATTTCTAGGGGACCGTTAATTGTCATATATCTACCGGTTGATGACCCATAGCTTGCAGATTATTGGACTATTATATGCTATTCAATTCGGTGATGCCACAGCGCACGACACCGCTAATTGGCCATTGGAGCTTAACCTCCTCTTTTGTGCTATGAATGATGAGATCTATTAAGCCAAATCATTCTTGCAGTAAGATGATTATATGATGAATACACCAATGGCTGACAAGAGAATTGTTCGCCATCGTCTTTGTGGTAATTCTTAGATGGCCTCGGTACCTCTTGAGCAACTTTATCACGGATGTATAAGCTACAATTTATGATAACGTTATAAATTGATGTAATAACGCTTGTGAGTTTGAACAGGATAGCATTTCGATGTAAACGTTTATAGTCTTCATCATAGATAACTGATTTAACGTTTCCTATGAAGTCTTGCTCTTATGCGCCGTGCTTTTGTGCAAACATGTTACCCACGTTTGACCATATCATCTATCTTGCAGTCTGGTTTTTGGTAAGATCACGCTGCGATTTCCCGTATATATTTTCTTTGCTTATACCCTAGGGATATCCCGATCTAGTTGGGTTAAAATACGTCGCTTTCACTTATATTATGACTTAAGATACTTTGTATCTATCTATCCAGCATTCCCATGTGGCTCAAGGTAAGCTCTTACTAAAGTGGTTTCCAAAGGGGAAACCCTAGGAATCAAGTAATGATAGGATCTTGACGCATTCATTTTCTATGCTGCTGACCATTCAAAGTACGTCCAAACTGACACCAGATTGTTTCATTGTGGCTACTCAGATCCATACTTTAGCCGAGCTTAACAAATATCCCAATATAGCTCGTTAACACACATTCTACCACTTTTGTGTCAGGCTTATTCTCATTCAACTGCGCTGGTTCTCAGCCTCGCATTATATGTCCTGATCCTTTTCAATATTCTTATTGCTCAATTTAACACATGTTTGTCCGCCGAGAACATAATGATTAGATTACCCGGCTAAGGCAATTCATCTTCGTATTGTGTTGGTATGATACATCTATCAACAAGACAGAAATAAATATGTGTAATTCGTGACACAGACATAACAAACTTGTATGTGTCTGAGATACGACGGATGTACCACCTTGGCTTCGCAAGCCAATGGGGTAGTGCCATTGCCTAAATATTAGTCTGATGACTATGTTGGCACATCGACCGGCATAATAAAACTATGACAAGATAAAATGCCTATCCATTTTTTTCCGATTACTCCGCAGTCATTGTGGTTCAGGTTTAAAGGAAATCAGAAATGAACCATCAAGTTCTCAATTAACGCAACTGATGGATTCGCCATGATGCCTCACAATGTGTGCGCGTGGTTCTAGTTGGTTTACCGATTAAGTTCTTTCAAATATTGCTCTGGTTTTGTCAATGCCACACCCACACAATGTGCCATTTACTATGTTATGCCTCAAACACAATATGGAATTGTTTGCCTTATTTGGTAAGGCTGATAAGTCATGCTCATCATCCATGGGTTTTATTGAATAATGTTATACGAAACAGCTCTTTCGTTCTTCCATATTACAGATCGTGTCATTGCATCATAAAGAGAAGAGCCGCAACCCGACCAATTTCTGCGTGACCTCTTGCCGTGCTGTACATTCCTTTATAATAGTGAAATGTATCCGTTGATCATATATTGCATACCAATGAGTACTTCTATTGCATACGTTATAAATCTGTAAGTAATTGACGAGCACACTGCATCTTGAATATTCATATCCATACAAGCCTATATCTTCTGCGCCCCATTGGAATCATTCTGATTTATAAACCGACCTTTGCATCCCAAACAATGTATGCAATCAAACCATCTCGAGAAACAATATATGACGGCCACATATTCATCGTAGGCTCTCCGAATCTTAGATCAACATAGCAAAAGTGCAAATTATGTTTGCTCAAATATGTGGGTTGTCAGATAGTCTTACTTTTGCTGAGGCGGCAAATATATCGTTTCCAAATTTTCACTGCATTGTTTTATGCTGCGTATATTTTATGAATGACTACGCAAATTATGCATTATAAGCAATAACACCAGCCACATTTTAAAACTCCTCTTTATTCGTCGGCCGTCCATTCAGCAATAGTCAGATGGTTCTGTTTACACACTGCAATCGCTTCTTATGTCGAGGCATTTAATCATCGAAGCGTGTATCCTATTGTAAATACACAGACGTAGTGTTTGGACCGTGATTTCTAAGGCAACTAGGTTGATGTCAATATTTAACAGTGCCCGACCGATACAGTTTACGTGTCATGACATTTGAAACAACCCCCGACATACGCAACACGTATGTATATTCGCGGCAGCAACTCACTGCAAACGGGATGAAAAATATGATTTATCTATTTACCATAACTAACAGCGGAAACAATGATAATACCTAATGCTTACCTACATGTTTGGGAATTTTTCAACCGTTAATTGAAAACTTTATATAGAAGCGTTTCTCAAACTCTACATGCCAGTTCCAGTACATCACCTCGGTGAGAAGAGAAATGAGAAATGCCAAAGAGAGATGCTACATAGAGCGATAGAGTATTAATATCATCGTCAATTAATGTTAAAGAAATGTTTAGAAAATCATTCCATCTTACTTAGAGGTTGGAAACAAGATGTTTGCGATTTTGCCAAGTATCTGTCTGTTTGCAAGCGGCAACCTTAAACTATCGATGATGTCTTAAAAACCATAAGATCAGTATAACAAATGTTAAATACGCTGGAGTTCTCAATCGTATCGAAATGGGTGCACATTGCAATGGGTCACATTGCTGTTGTTATTAAATTCAGCCTCTGTGATGCATTCGAGTGTGGTAGTCATTGTGACACGAGACCAGAACAAGGCTCATAAAACCGCGATTCACATGCATCAATGAATCGAACATTCATAGTTACTTATAATATGAGGCTAAAGCCAGGATTGATTACGGCTGTCAAGGAATATTATAACTCGTCTGCATTCTTACCAATGCATTCATGTTGCTCTGATGTTCGCAGTAGCGAAAGTGAGATGCCTGAAGTATAGAAAGAATCAGGGTGTGACGCGCCCGGCGATTAGCTTGAACGATTACATCTGCATGACTGTAAAAAAAAATATGGATATTTGACAGCTGATAGTGCAGTCACGTCCTTTACTTCGAAAAAGAACAAAGGGTCCATAGTAAGGGCTAGATACCTATAAATCAACCGTAATATTCATATGTAATAGATGCTACCGCTTAAGTAGCAATAACTATTAACAGTTAGTGTTATGGCATACGTCAGCACGAAAGCCAACATAGATGTATGTTTGTTAAGGTTGATGCCAAAATCAATACAGGACCACTGAAGGAAATTCTTCATCTCTTCATACTGATAACATACCGTGCAACGCAAATTACGACAAGACGATAGGAAGGATCTACCATTGAATAACCTACCGCACTTATTCAAGAATTAATTGTCTACCACATATTGGAAATATTGATGAGCTTTGGTACAGGTATTATTATTTCTTGCATATTCTAAGGTTGAATTAACCCATACTGCCAACGACAGTGAACGAGCTCCAGGTGACCAATTACGGCCATCTTATATCAGGATTAACCGGATCAGAGACTTTGTAGTAAGAACAATATTGGTCTCTGCTTAATGGCCGACACTTCGAAGCCCGTACGTATTTCATGACGATACAAAGAGGCTTAAAATGAGATGCTAAATGGTGTTGATTTCACTTTAGTCCAGGCTTAATTGCAATAACAAGCAAAAGGTTGGTCGTTTATCTAGCTGAATAAGTGTAGACCTATGATGGATTGGCAATGTCACAAATAATTGGAAAGCTTACTCAAACTTGATCCGAAAGTCTTCCACATCATCGTTATTTATCCCGGCTCAGGTCAAATGATGCTATAGCTTAAATTAATTTCGCACTCTATTTGCACGATTCTAATTGAATAAAACGCCGTATGGCGTCATAACGTAATTGTAGTGATCTTAAACATGTGAATGCTATAGCCCCAAGGCTAAGGTAACCATCTGTTTCTGAACAGCCATTTTTAGATAACTGTGCATTGGTGCAGCAACAACACATAGCGTGGCATTTGTGTCACACCCACGCTGGTTCAGAAGGTTGTGATTCACCAAGTAACTCGACTAAATGAAAGATAGTAAATGATACGGAAACGTTATTGACAAATAAATGATCGAGATGGACCAGATTGCTAACGGCAACTAATATCGCTACCCGTAAAGTATAAAATGAGAAATACCAGCACAATATGGCTCGGAACTGTAGCTAACGGAATGTCTTTATTTTCTCAGTAGCAGCTGGCGCGCAATCACCGCTCTCTCGCATTTTAGCAATGTAGCTACATTTTATAACACGTGGCACTGGTACTTTAGTATTATACGGATCCTGTATTCTTATGGAATGTAAAACGGGTGCTTTAGTATCCCGCGGATCAGTCTTTATCATGGCACGTTTTTCAACCGTCACGTGTTCGATATACATTTTATTATTCGCTTAAAATGAACTTGATTTCAATGGTCTTTGTCAAACCGCATTCTTCCGTACAATAGCAGAAGTCTGATAAAGGCTGCTAATCCAGATCCTGTTTTGTTACAATGCATGCTTTTAGTGCATAGTTATTGACATGATTATCACACAATGCTTATGGTAGATTTGCCATCTATACATCGATACATCCGCGTTGTTGATTAGGCGTATTGATGCACTTTTGAACGATATTTCAATACATACAGAGTATCGTTCAAAAACGTCGTCTTTGAGTGATTGTCCGAATAAGGATGAATTAACAAAAGAGAGGTTGTTTGTGAAGCTTTGAGGAAATTATATGACCTTGAAGTTTGCAATCACAACACACCCTAAGAATAAATCCAATACATTTCGACTCCGTCGACTAGCTCATTTGTGTAATATCCATCAAATTGTTCAAGATATGGCTCAGGAATCACGGATAATTTAATGTTGTTGAAATGAAATGCTGCGCGCATAAGGTATTTGTTGCAGACATACACGGGTTGATGAAAGGCGTTTGGCAATTAGACCCGAGGTAGAAGTGTTTATTTTTGTAATTCGAGACAAACATGAAGTCAACTAAGGTGTGATAAATAGCAAGGCCCCGATGCTTATGGTTGAATGCCAGCATATTAACTAAGCAAGAACGAGTCCGATTAATTTTACCCTATGCCTTTTGGCGTTAGATTTGCTTAAAAGGGCTTCCCATAAGGAAGACTTTGCTTACATTTTGAGGTGAAGCGTGAAGTTTTGTTGGGCAATTTGCAATACAAAATGATCTCATTGTGAAATATTTGCAAATAAATGAGTAAAGTTCTGATGATATCCCTAATGGTCGTCAATAACTTCAAAGCATGGCGTGACACTTTCGCTTACACGTAAATAAATAATGTATGCAGCCAAAATCACGCGACGAAAATTGTATTATAGCCTTCTGCATCCATTATTCTACGACTTAACAAGGGTGAGGTTTTGTACGCATTAAATAGTCAAGCGACTACATTTCAGACAGACATCCGTAGGACCGAGCTTAAGTTTTCGGTGGGGAAAGACACGACCATGTATTGCGAAATGTAGTGCTTGAGATGGTGCTCACGAGAAGACTTGTTTGAGTTTTTCCCACCGAGAGTTCATAAATTCTTCATTGTTATAGCAAACTGCACTCTATTTGGGCTAAAAAACTGACCGCACCTAAGTTATAAGTGGCTGTTTGCATGTTCGTCGGAGAGCAGTCTGGGCGGAGGGCAACAACTCTCAATGTAGGTTTGACATGACCTTTAACCGACGTTTACGATCAAATTAGTTAAGGGAAACAACAATCTGCCTATGAGCATTAGGCATGGAACACAGGACAATGTGACACTCAAAGATGGTATCGTACCTATGCAGAATATGCGCTTCAAGGGAATACTTGGTTGACTTATCTCAGACACAAAGCTGATACTTTTCACGTGGTAACTGGTGTGGATATGCTTTATGCAGTTCGCAGCATTTGCCTCGTCTGCTGTTCAACTATCGTGAAAGATTGAATTTCATCTTTCAATGTTCAATTGCTAAGGCATGCCTGTCGTGACAGCACTCGTGAGTTAGACAATAAATGATGTCGCAGTTTGGAAATAATTTTCCGGAATTCATTGTTCATGCGAAGCTCCTTAGTGCGCCGTCAACTGAAACTACTACCCACGCACCAGTTTGTGTGTGTGTCGTGTAAAGAGACATTTTAGAAGCTACAAACGAATCCACTGCATACTATCAATTTTGTCATGCATCACAATTAGCAATAATCATAACAATCAAGATAGTCGTCCAGTATTTCATCAACAATGACAGTTATTTGCGACATGAAGGCCTAACAATTAGGACATGACAAATACAATTTCCTTTCGTCGAATATTGTATTGCACGGCAGTAGTATTGGAATAGCATGACAATAAGTTATTATGACCATGATACGCATGTGCCTTGTTAGTGCACAAAATGCTCTTTATTATGTCAAAGACTACTATGTACCCAATGTGGGATTAATTCAATCACACCAGTGATTAACAAATTAGTTCGAATTTATGTATCAATTGGCTTTTGAAGCAATGAAAAGTGGACAATTATCACGAAAGATGATATATGACCAATTATAAATCTGCTATACAAATACTACACTTGAGGCCATACAGATATCTTGATATATATAAATATATCATATCAGGCAATTTAACAAAAAAGTACTTTCTGTGATCCGGAATCAATTAAACGCTGCCCAGTGTCGCTATACGACGACAACTGCAAAGGTCTTTCATTCGGAAAACCAGAGGAACTTTCGTTTTCCAGCGACCTGATCATCCGAATTTGCTGCTTTAAATGTTTATTTTTAAGTTTACATCTGAAAGCAATACAGAGCGGCATGTGCAAACAGTGAAAACTACGACTGTAACTATTTCACCAGTCAGATGACTGAGGGAACGCAAAGAATACATCATGACACTGCATTGTTTAGTTATGACTGTTGTACGAGGTACCGCACGGGGACGGCGCGAGTACATCCTGGACAGTATTCAACCTGGTTAGTTTGTCCACTCGCCCTAAATACTTACCCAATAGGCGATTTAATTCTCTCGTTAAGGTAGTACACACTAGGGTGCTTGGCAAAAAACAGCTCATTAGAGCAGAGCTGTTCATGACAAGCGGGCTGCAGCACAGTAAGTGACATCAGGAGCCAGTCAAATAGTAATCATGTATCATGCAAATTAAGACGTAAATAAATGACAGCGCAGGCATCAAGTTAACACACTGAGTATTATGTTTTACCCATGACAAGTCTTATGAACTGATATGCATGCAAATGCTAATGATTTTTCTTACATCTGACATCTTTTGTACCCGGTATATATTGCTATCAGCAAACGCCTCATATTGTTGATGCATCTGATACATAAAACCCAATTTGTGCTTAGAAAAAATCTTACTCGACAGATTTCCTACTTTTGGGGATATAATATCGCAAATATCAATATAATATCTAAAAGTTTAATATGCGTCATTTTTAGGCTAAATAAAACTGCCCATGTAATTTATAAACATGCATTTATATACACAAATGATTCCAACAAACACAACATGCGACGTGCCTTCAGCACAGGCGTCAAATAATTCTGATTTATATTACATATTCCTGTGCATTATCGAAATTAAGGACGCACTTACATCACTGTCATGCCACATCCCTATCTGAGGTACACATTAAAGGCAGCATATGTATTTGTCTCCCATCCTCAGAGACATGTAATGCTTGTACATGTTGGTCTGCTCGGATATGAATACAAAATACAACATTTTCGTGTACGTTCATAGCAATGTCGTTATGTTGGAATGTACATCCAAGTGTTATGAAAGCACGGCTCATGTCGGTCAGAGCTACTTAATGCCATTCGCACGTCACATGGTTCCAGCCATTTTCTTTTGACCATGCAGAATCGATCGTTATGATCTGAATATCGCTTACAATGTACCAGCCTGCTACCATTGACTTATGGATTGAAATTATCCCATGCCATGTACAACAATATATGCTATTGTGAGCTAAAGGAGATGTTTGCATGCCAACTAGAGGGTAATAGACTATGAATTGCAACAGTACGCCTCGAATATGTCATAATAGAGCACACGTAAAGCTTTCTCTGTCGTATTTGGCAAGCATATGAAGCAGGTAGTGGCAATGTTTATCATTAAAACTTGTCAACCGTCGTCATAAACGGTTTTTATAAAGTTTCTGTCCATGGTATATTTTGTGCGTCATTTATCGACACAGCACGCACCTTAGGTCGTGGAGCTGCCCGAATGTAGCATCTTCGTTTCTTAAATCATCTGACTGATATGATATTCATGCAATATATTACCAAAGTCGTAGGCTGCGAAGGTGTATTTCCCGTTTGCAAATGCTTTTGAGTGTCTTTTCAAATTATTGCTGCTCAATTTAATAAATATCGTAATGCGCAGATAAAGAAGTGAAATCAGCCGTCACATTCCTAGTTATTTACTTGAATCGAAGACCGACCTGGTTGTTTCAATCACAAGCATTAACAAATTCTGTACTAACGAGTATGTAGGTTCAGATTGATGCATAGCAGTGTGGGATTGCCAGTGAGTGTCTGCTTTATTGGAAGCCGCAGGTGTTTACTGCACATTCAGTAATACGCCATTGAAATATCGTGGTGAGATATGCTGCCAGAAATAGAAGGCAGCAGTGAGGTCAAGTCTCTGGCGAACCAGCGGACATTCTACAGCTTGATCAATCAGATAACTCTGACTGCCAATAAGCCTCGACGACTGATGTGGTTGTGATGCAAAGCTCACAATAAGCCGTAAATAACTGAGCTACAAACCTCCTCAATATTTTCCGCTCTGAATAGCGGGAAAGCTGAGAACAAATGAGCCATATGACATAAACTTGATGTAATTATTCCAAGGGAATCAAATTACACTTGGGACTAGCTGCGTCAAACATGAGATAATGCCAGGCTATCACAACCAATCAATGGCATGTACGATTACCAACAGAAGATATGCTGTATTTGAACATTGAAATGGTTTTGGAGGTACATGCAAAATTTACATATCACCATGCGTATTAGCTGCTCAATATGGTGCGTATGAGCGTAACGATAAGATAAGATAATGTATTAGCCCAATTCAGGTATTTACTTTACAGTCTTCAAACAAACACTGACATATGGTTGCATACGAGACATTAGACATAGACACAATGCAGGCTATTAGACAATATTAAAACATGAAAACTATGTGGATAACTATGGGATGGCTCTCAGCATCTTGTTTGATCTCATTGTTGTATACGAGCTATTCAGAGGGACATCAGCGTTAGACATCATGCATTCCACTTTTCTAACGACATAGTTTACATACATCATATCGACTACAAATATCTAGTCTCATCAACTTAGCAGCTTTTCTGCTAATTCTGTTTAAAATATATTGGTTACCTTTACTTGAACCAGACCACCAGGTCATAAATGTGCAAGTTACAACACTTTAAACAATGGATTTGTAGCAAAGTTGAAGAATAATATTGCTAATACCGAACGATTTAAAAAGACGTAGGAAATATAGACGTCGTCGACAGTTACTAAAGACCTTATCGATATTCAGAGACTATGACAGTTGGTCGTCAATGATGGTACCTAGATATTTATAGGAGTGAACAATCTCAGCTACTGACCCTTAGATGTTCAGTTGCTCATGGCATTTTCGATTTTTTCTGAAAACAAGCTCTTTGTTCATTTGGCCATTTAGAAGTAGATTATGTACATTACCACATTCAATTATGTTTTTTTCTTTTTTGAATGATCCTGCTCATTATCCTGTGGTATTAAGCCTATGATAGTTGTATCATCAGCATATTTTAAGATGTAACAATTGTCATGTTTAGGAATGAGATCATTTGTAGAAAATATTAATAGAACGGCCGAAAGCACACAACCCTAAAGTGAACCAATATTTAACACAACAACAGATGGTGTTTTTTTCGTTCACATATACATACCGTTTCCTTTCTGAGAGAAACTAGAATGAATTTACAAACATTAGCGAAAGCAATGAGATCAATCAATTGATTTACAAGTAAATGTGGTATGGTATTATGGAAGGCACTACTGAAGTCAATGAAGAGAGATCCAGCGTAGCCGTTCTTATTGTGTAAATTTTTGGTAATAGTGTCTACAAAACAAATTGTGGCATCCACAACAAAACGTCCCTTCCTGCAGGAAAATTGGTGTCTGTCCAAATTATTGTCAACTTGAGTTAAGAGTTGTTTTAATACAGTCCTTTCGAAACTTTCGTAGGGGACGGAAGTTAGTGTTATTGGCCTGTGATCATTTAGTTCACCGGGGTTGGTCATCTTAGGAACTGGAATAGCTTTTGCCCTTTTCCAATTTGTCGGGATATGAGTGGCATATGCTTGTTGAAAGATCCTGGAGTAGACGGGTGTGGTTGTACATAATTTTAGTGATCGAGGTGACATGCTGTCAGGGCCACATGCCTTATAACAGTTGAGCGATTTGAATTATTTTAATACATGAGCTGTTTGTGTGAGGGCCTAATCAGCATTGAATGACCATGATAAGATATCCCTCGGATCCTGAGCAGCTTCAGAGGGAAAATTGGCGTCCAATCGTGCGTAGAAATGGTTAAGCTCATCACCGATATCGAAATGACTAGCATCACTATTATTGACACGTTTCATTCTGTGACCAGTGATTTTATTCAGGCCATGCCAGTCTTCTTTGATGCGATTGACTTTAACATTACCCTCTAGTTTGGACTTGTATGCTTGGTTGCTTTTTTCTATTGCACTGTCAAGTTCTTGTTGACATGTAGACTCTCGTTTTGAGTTTATTTCATCAATTGACAGCACTGTCAATCGATCACAGGATGCCGTGTTGAATGCGAGGGATGTTATGGTAAAATATAAAAACAGATTTCACTAGTCGTAATGGCATTTGTCATTATTACATAGTATCTGAGCTGTTGGAAACTATATGGTCAACATAGGCAACATGTAATGCCTGTGTTCGATAATGCTGATACATCGAAAATTAAACCATATCATGTTGAAACTTATCAGGAGTTACGAACCTTCATTGGCCTACCAACTGCTAAAGTATTTGCTATATATAACCAAATGTTGCGATTGTCAGCGTCACTTGCGTAGCTATCAGTGGTAGTGTTGATTGTAATGACCATTAACGCATTGACATGAACGGTAAATGAATCAAAATGTCATGAAATGCAAAACCCACATGAAACGTGTGGGCAAATAGCTTGTTTTCGACGATATTTGTTGTTCACTTGATAATATCAATTGAGATTACTCTTCGAGAAAAGGAAATGTCAACAGAATAATGGTATATCCTTTTAATCGAGTCATTTTCCCTAAAATTACAATCTTAAAAATCACTGTATTTGCAAATATGGCAACAATATTACCTGACAATCAATTTGTCAAGTGTATTATAGTTAATCAATGACACAATTACATGACCGATGCATCAAACATTATTACAATTGCTCATATTGGTTAAGTGGATAATGACTATAATGCTGATCTACCAATAACATACAACTGCGTTCTTGAGGAGCTATCAGTAGATCCCAGGATGTTTCTAAAAACAATTCAGATGTCCTGAAGAATGTCCGTCTATATTGTGACTAGATTAAAACCTTAAAAATCATCATTATGTAAATGATGGGAATAGTTAACATCCCCTTGATGCCCGCGCAGCGGTAGTCGTTTTGATACGTGAGACGAAATAGACACATAACATGGATTCCGTCGCTCGGGTTTGTTCTGGCCGCGTGTTGAAATCTTATTAAACTCAACCCTACTGCACGTAGTCAATGAAACAGTCTTCCTGCCAATAAAGGTTGCTGTTTTGACCAGTGTTGTCATGGCCATTGCGCTGCGTCCTTTATCAAGCACGCTACTCATAAACATTATATTTACCTACTAACTACGTTATCCTACCTGCTTATGCTATATCATACAACCGTTCTCTGCAACAGTTGATTTGGAATTTACGTTTCTTCAGTTGATTTGTGCAACACTTTTCTTCTGTTGATTTGGACATTACATTTATTCGGTTGATTAGGACATTGTGTTTCTTTTGTTGATTCGTTCAACATGCTTCTTCAGTTGATTTAGACATTACGTTTCGTCAGTTGTTTTGTGCAATACGTCTCTTCAGTGGATTTGTAAAACACGTTTCTTCAGTTGATTTGGACATTATGTTTCCTCAGTTGAGTTGGACATTACATTTCGTCAGTTGATTTGGACATTATGTTTCTTTAGTTGATTTACGCAACATTTGTAGCACATCCTTTCAATTTTGAAACTAGAGAAGGCAAATTAGAGGTAAGCACACTACCATCATCATACAAGGCTTTTATGTGAATATCCTTTCCGCTGGAGGAAATGTACAGCGATGCATGTTTACCAAAGATGTTTGTAACTGTCGACTTTGTCTGGTTAGGGTCATTTGGGTTGATGTGCGCGATAACATCGCAAACATCACAGAACGACCTTGGCACGAGCGGATCGGGTTGTAATACACCCAAATAATTGCTATAATAGACCGTTGTTATTCCCGTGCAATTTTCCAAGCGAAAGACGATGTTAATGTTATTTAGGGAAAGAGATATGTATACATACATCTCAGTTGGTCCCTTTTTGCTCTCTATTAGCATTTACGTTACAAGGTGTTATACATCCGATTCCTAGCTTGCCCGTCATATAGCGCTTGCTCTTATTGGTTATTATGACGGCAAAATGGTCAATAGGTTTTATTCATACCTACAAGTGTGTGAAATATTGACATTGTTATCCATTGACGAATGGTATGGCTTTACACGGCACATGGCGGTTTTTATGCACCGTCTATGTGGTTATATCGTCAGTTACTGACACAACCACACACCAGCGTCAACAAAATCAACATTAAATATTTGTTTAGATTTAAATATTATATTCCTTTGGTTACAATCCTGGCACACCACTCAAAATAGCTAACGATATGAGAGGCTTAGTACCCCCTATCGTACTTAGACATTTCTGCACGTCAGTATGCATTATCATATTATTGAGTCGTTGGCGTCAAATCATTGATCATCGGTATTGCACCATGAACTGTTCGCGAAATCAACTTTTTTCATAGGTGACAATGTGTAAGGACCGTGGCCATGAGGACATATTAAAGTAGAAGCAGCGTACTGCAACGGTTGAGTGTTCGTATTAAATGCAGATCATGTGTCTCATCTGGCAGATAACTATACTAGCTCCAAACTAGCACTCTTGGGGATACCTTCCTCTCCCATATTTCGGATCACCTATGTGCGCCTTATTGTATGCGTCACTATTCAATAAAGTTTTGAATAGTCGATTAAATGTGAGTGAAGTGAAGTGCGGACATATACAAGCTACGGTGAATACGACACTACGTGGATGCACAACTGGTCGTTATTGCAGTGTACCCCATCCCAGACCCTTCCGGGATTCGTTACCACATAAAGAGTAGCTTATCAAAGAGTGTAAATATTCTCACCTCAAAGACACAATGCGTAAGAGAATAGAACCACCAAGTTGCAATCAGCCCAATATACACAGCACGCCACAAATAATGCAACGATAAAACAGACACAATCCCAGGTGAGGTCATTTGTGCAGCAGCCGGTTCGATTTCTGCACAGGTCAGCGCCGAAGAGGTCACAAGAACTGTAGGTCTTCATATATAATGCACCCCAGATAGAACGTTCCGAACTTTTGGAAACCGTTCAACGGATCCAGACTAGACTGGTGTTTATTGCAAAGCAGCAGTGTAGCCAAGCTGAGATCATAGGGAGGCTGCTGAGTCACATGTATGATCAACAGATCATCTATCCCCAAAAAATACTTTATTGGATAAAACACATTTGAGAACTAAAGACCAATCTAGAATTTAGCTTTCGCATCAGAATTACCTGGAAAAGGTGGCGGCTGCTCTAACAACTCGGCTTATATCTGAAAAAGAACTATTTCAAGGAATCATACCAGTCAGCTGATAGGCATGATAATAACACTTAAACGGTACTGGTTTTTAAGTCCAAAATGACTTTGTCCATGAATTCGGCGAGCAGAAGATTGCTGGGTTGGTGCTCGTAGACGTATCTGCTGCCTTTACCACAGTGGATCCTATGTGCATTTCGTCAAAACATAGATGTGAGAAACGCCGTGCTTAACTGGTTCACCACATATCTTGAAGGCCGCAAGCAATGTTTATATGCAAAAGGCATGAAGTCTTTCTTTAAAGCTGTCGGCTGTGGCGTGCCCCAGGTTTCCAGCTTAAGACCACTGCTCTTCACTCTCTACATATCGTCGCTTTGTCGCCTAATACAAACATCTGTTATTAACTTTTATCTTTATCCTGATGCCACCAAGCTTTGTTAAAGCTGTGATCCCAAATACATCGCTGGCGCCATAGAGATAATGCAATTATGGATTGCCTCAACCTAGTCTGAAACGAAAACAAAGACAGAATATTTCTTCATTTTCTCAGGTTGCAGCTATCTGCAAAAGCTCGCATATACAAATCCGAAATATCTGTAACAAAACGCATTTTCTTGACCGATCGTCACAGAAAGCAAATAAAACATGCATTTATAACATCAAAAATTGATTTCTGTAATGCTCTTCTCTATGGCGCTCCTGCATCCCTCGTACATCGACTTCAACTGAACACTCAAAGTTTGATCACATCACATCCGTATACACGATGTCACTAACAAGTGCCACCAACGTCGAAGATCTTACCGCTCCCTTTATTCCAGGAAATAAATTGAGATCGGCTAACCAATGCTTATTACAAGTACCTTTTTACGGTGTCAGCAGCGGGGCAGCGGCAGACACATATTGTTGCTGGCCCATTAATGTGGAATAACTTTCTAAGCTCCTTGAGACATATAATAAAAGCAGATGTCGTCAAGTCACGATTAAAAAAACTATTACTTCACGGTTAATAGTAGCACTGGCACTTAGCGTCTCAGAATATTTATTGTAGAATCTATACATTATAGCAATCTACAAATGACGCTATTTCAATAAAACGATTATCAACGCGGACATTCACTCATTTAAAATGTTTTTCCCTGGCGTTATAAATAGTCATACTTAAAACTACTCTGTCAACACAATCACAACTGACCCTTACCACTCACACAAAGGTTTATCGACATTGCCTCTTTGACCGAACACACAGAATGGTATGGCCCGTCGGGTTCTGTGTGTGTGTGTGTGTGTGTGTGTGTGTGTGTGTGTGTGTGTGTGTGTGTGTGTGTGTATCATGTGTGTGTGTGTGTGTGTGTGTGTGTGTGTGTGTGTGTGTACTATGTGTGTGTACGTGTGTATGTATTGTGTGTGTGTGTGCGCGCGGCAGTAATGTATGCGCAATGAGAAAACATATACAATATACATTTCGGCATGCCTGTTATACCTGTCAGTATCACTACCTAAGTATACGCCAATTAGTGTTTATGAAGTGGTGGCATGCATGACTTTTTCATTAGGTGTACGCAACATTGTGCATGACAACTAGTATGTAGATCCGTTCTGCAACGGCCTCTGGCTGTGCGACATTAAAAGACGACCTTGCATGAAAAATGCGCATTAACCATTATATTTTTACAGAACATAAAGGATATGGTTTATCATTAATCGAAGCATAAATAGACGTGTTTCGTAAGGCTAGACTCTCAAACAATAACTAAGATTGCTGGTGTGGCTGGCTGACGAATCGGAAGATAATAGAAATAGGAAAAGATGCGATGAATTTAGATACTACGCAAGATTCACTTAGCACCAGTAACCAAAGTCCGATAAAGAACACTCATTTGTCAAGGCACGGTTAGCTAGCCATGACATCAACCTCATTAGCCATCGTTTAAGGATGCGATAGAATATGCTGATAAACCATACACAGTTTGACCTAAATAATAAATCAAGTTTCATCCAGCGCGATGTCAACACGAATTGGCCCGTGTAACAGCCAGGAACACTGAACTCTGTGATTTTAGTACTAAAAGTGTTGGTATCTGATAGTTACTTGTCTGCAATCGTATAAGGTTACCAGTACGGGTGGTCGAATCACACATGAAGACTTGTTGACGCCCTGTTGCAATAAATTATCTAGGCCTGAGTAGTACGCTAAGTAAAGTTGCGGAAGCAATAAGATTTCCTTCGTAGATATATTACTTGAATACGAAACACACTAGCAATGATTTTCTTGTAATGATAATGTTGGTTGCGTGGTGCTCGTGTCTATTGCTCCATTCCCCTTTTTCCATTGGGTGAGATAAATGGGGCACGTCCTTCCCGAAAATATTGTTCTAGAAGTAAGAATCGATGTTCATGACCACAATGGGTCTGATGTTACTGCATCAATAAAGCTTCCACTCACACAAATGTCATTCTATTTCTCGATACCACATGACCTGGTGCAACGTTTAAATTAACACACGTATGTTTGCCATTAGAAACTCTTTTTCAAATCACACTTATGTATGGTGACTCATGTTTCACAATGTATATGTGCTAACGCAACTTTATGATGTCAGTGAACGGCTAACCTTCAAACACTAACAGTTTATTTCAGAGCTGGGTAAGGCCAAGTCACATTGTAAAGATTGTGCAGTATAAACTCTCTTCACTAGACATGTTGAACGCTAAATATCGGTAATTGTAGATATTTACATCATTAAAAATTAGTTGGGCCTTAATATATGTGTACTCTGTAAGTTGGGTATCGTTACATATTAAATGCAGAAAGTCATAGTTTTGCTTCAATTTATCAATAGAACGCGAAATAATGTACAGATTTACAATATATCTCCCATCGAAATATGCGTATATTAATTTATCAGTGTAAATCGAGCCACACTATACAAACGTAAATGATGTGCTGCAAATATGAGAAGAACAATGTATAATATCTATTAAACATTGAATGCTTAAAACAAATTGTCAAACAATAAGGCCGTGGTGGCGATAAGGCCCCTGGCCGCGATGTGGCATAGCTAAATTATCGAGTTAACCTTGCAATATCCTATTTCGGCCAAGCCTTGTCGCTTGGGAAGCGTCATATTTATTAAATTTGAACATTTGTTTCGGAATAACTACGCACGTAGTTATATTGATTCGATATAAACTTAAATCACATTTCTACGAGTTATTACGTTGCTCATGAACGTGACCTCGTCCAATTGAAGCAAGTTCTGATGAAGTGGTGCGTTGTCCAAGTTACACCAAGCAGTCTAAACAACGTCCCTTCATATAACACCCTCATCGGTATGTGGCGATTAAACGTACTAGGGCATCATCCATGGGTCAAGGATGCGATTGTGTATGTTGACTATCCATTCACATTATGCCCCTGGTATTTAATTAAGTTTTATCAGGCACACATTCAAAGCGCAGCGGCGCCAAGTCACAACCTGAGTGCTGAACTTTACGATCGCAGTATTAAATCACGTGGTCTTTGTCGCATGTTCGTCTGCATATGGAGTAAACATTCCTATGAGGTTATCAACCCGGGGGTGTGGGTCATTCTAGGCATGAGTAGTTTAGGACTCCTTGCTGCAATAGAAACCATGCCGGTATAGTACAACCTGAAATGGGAAACGTTAACATCAGCGTTCATAGGCATATTATTCAACACCGCCTGCATGAATGATTTGCTCCTAAATTGCGCGCCAAAGTTACCTTAATTACTCTCTTGGGGTTCGAACCCACGCGTACATATATCCATTGGAACTTAAGCGTAAGCTATAACCCCTCGGCCACCCTAGTATTTGGTATCAATCTTGGGTTCTCGATTATTGACACCTTTAACATGTGTATTTTAAGTCAATTGATGATGATAGATACAGGGCTCCTTGAATGACGTATTTCAACAATATAACCCCACTTCATTGGATCTAATCTACCGTTCATGGATGGGCGCAAATAGACTCATAACAACGTTAATGCGCCCAATACAGTATACCAGCGGGGAAACACAGCTACATATGGCTAGCACGACACAATTTTACCGAACACTTATATGAACTAAAATATCGCCGGCAGCCTACATTCTTGCATATAATCAGCAGAGCACCAGAAAAATCCTTTTTAATCGCAGTTTAGTATAAGTATTACCACGGAAATGTACACAATTTTGGATATATGACTTATTATATTGAGCAGTACATTTGCGCATTTATTTTGCAAGACAAGAATCACCAAAAGGAGGTGTGCTGTACGAAGGGGCTACTCGTGAAAAACAAACGTGTTCCAATTCAAGCTACGCAATGTTGTAGCTTTTCGAGAAATTAAACGACTTCTGTTTGATTGGAAACGTTATTGATGCAATCACACTGAGTCATTCGAACATTGCGGTCAATAGAACTTGCCCTCAGTCGGTCGCCCTAAAACCAACATCGCAAATATCCACGCATACGACGACCGCTGGTTGATATTGCATATCTACAAGCTTAGGACGACCGCTGTGTTCTGTAGTAAAACCTCCGCATAAGGACGACCGATCTTTCAAGCTATCTCCTCATAGTCATAGTTCTGCAAAGTTGGATCATAAAATTACGATTTAAATGGTTTCATCGTGTTGATTTAATGGAATCTACCAGTCCTATCAGCAAACAATGATTTCATGACCCTTTTACAGAAATAATGATGCACAACCTCCCTGTATAATATCGTGTAACGGGCAGTCTAGATGTTGAGCATGGAGTGGGGGATGGGATGAGGGGTTGATGTGGGCCGTTCAATATAGGGTACAATGGATGGCTTTGTTATGCGATGCTGGTCTTCATATTGTTCGATTAAACTGAAACATCTACCTTGCCCATGCTCCGCTGGGTGCGGGATTTCGTTACCGTTAGTTTTAACCAGACCAAGTTCCCGCTGAGATGGACAACACGGCGAGTCACTAGTTTACAAATACTAGGTGTCTGTCACGGAGTAATCACGGCCTCAGTAGATCAGATGGTAGAGCGGTGTCCTCTGAAATCCAGCGTTACGGGATCGAATCTCGAAAGTGAAATTTTTTTTATTACCGGGGTGGTGGGGGCGGGGGGTTGCGAAAGTTGAAACAATATCATTACAGTAAAATGTAAACAAAAAACACGTGTAGCCGGCGACAGATTGCTGACAGCTTCCAGAGTTTATTGTTGATAAAGAACATCATGTAGCGATACCCGTATCCGTGACCATGAGGGCCGCGATCAACAAGTTAATTCACATTCTCAGCGACGCACCGTCGACTTCCATGCAACCTTGAAGGAGCATGTGTTCGGCGAGACCCACTCCACTCAATTCCCATTTCACCAGGAGCGACGCGTACCTATATAAGGGGAAGCGCAATACATTGTTGTACTCATGGAACGGTTACAACAGCGTCTCATTGTCCACGAGGACGACCGCCACATCAGGGGGCGATTACTCACGACAATACGAAGAGATCGTCACGGACGTTGGCGCTCTATTTCCCGATGGGCTGGGACAACTTGATATCAGCGGTAGACCCCAAGCCGCTGTTAAAACTCTTGACAACATACCCATCTCACGCCTCAGAAACATCAAGAAGAAGACCATGCGTTATCGCTTCCGCATCATACATATGCCGGGCATGAAGAATAAGGCGGTTGATGCTATGTCACGTAGGCCGGTCGGCATCACGCTACTATCATTCGAGAAGCCGGAGACGATTCGCGCCTTTCACCAATGCCGCGAGAACAAGACATCGACAGAAAGAGCGATCCAAAGCAAGGACAGGGTGGTCATACCACCCTCACTCCTTTGCCTTGTTGAATACTTATTTGGTAACTGTTATTTCACGCTGACTCAGGATAAATTTGATACGATAATCAGAGTGTGAAACATCTCATATCATCAAAACAGTATTGAATGAAAGCTGTCATCCCATCAAGCAGGGGAGTTTTCTTGGGCTGAAACAAAAGAAAAGGGTCTGTTTTTCTGGCAAATGTTTGTAAAGTTAGGCACATAGATATTCGATTTTCTATTCTGGAATCAAGCAGTCTTGGTGGGTGGGGATTGGGGGGATTGACTGAGGAGCCCATTCATATCCATCTTCAGACGTTGAACATTCACTTTCAGACCTCTGACTCTCAGAGTGAGGGCATGGTTTTTTCCACACAGAGTATCAGTATTTCTTTGTTCCTCACTAATCTGCAACTGTAGGAGTACACATAAGTAGACCTACCACTAAGCCTTTTACACTTATCAGCTGTGATATCAATAATCAATAATCCATCATTTGGCAATTTGCTGCGAACATACCTTTGACTGTTCATGGTGTCGTAATGTGTTTTTGTCTTGACCTTGACCTTGGTTGCAAGTCATAGCTTAGTTTATGATGTGTTCGCTTGATTGTTGGAGTTTCCAGAGGAGTCGGGATGACAAACAATGTCGGGACGGCATTTCGAAGCAGTCTCTTATTATGTCTTTGGCGTTGTGGTGTTGACCATGTTGACTGTCATTAAGATATAACCTACACATGACATTGCTCTTCACTAATCTTTATACTTTCATTTTTTGTTGTCTTGAGATCTTCTCTTCATGCATTTAGTAGCCATTGTTGACATATATTTAAGGAAGAAAGTTTAAAATGTTCAATCAATGTCACTAATAGTAAGCATGATTACATAATGCTTAATAGTTTCGTTCATTTATAAAATTTCAATAATTAGCTATGCAGAAATGCCAGCCAAGTCCATAAACATCGAATATACAGTACATTTCTCCACCCTAAATGGAAATGGGAGGCAGTGATTCAATTAGCGCCCTGAAGTCAAAGTGTGACTGTGAGGGGGAACCGAGGGTCGTTAATGGCCATAAAATCAACAGCCTGCAAGTCAAATGAAGCAAGAAGTTGTAAAGGTAAGGTTTCATTATTGAACTTTGTGAGTACCATAAACACATGATAATACAGCTCTTTACACGCATACACAGGATCATCATAAGACTGATGGTCAGGACAATTGTGATAATGTCATGCGTTCAGGACCGGAGTTCATGTGCAATGCAGCTTATTCAGATACATGCATATAGCTTCGAGTACAATATGGGCTTACCTCAGATATTATGTGGGGAAGATATGGAAAGTATTGATGGTGATGGTGGTGGTGGTAGTGGTGGTGTTGGCGGTGGTAGTATTTGGTGTGGCAGTGGTGGCCTTGGAGGCTGTGACAGGCGGTGGTGGTGGTGGTGGTGGTGGTGGTGGTGGTGGTGGTGGTGGATGTGATGGTGGTGGTGGTGGTGGTGGATGTGATGGTGGTGGTGGTGGTGGTGGTTATGGTGGTGGTGGTGGTGGATGTGGTGGTGGTAGTATTTGGTGTGGCAGTGGTGGCTTTGGAGGCTGTGACAGGCGGTGGTGGTGGTTGTGGTGGTGGTGGTGGTGGTGGTGGTGGTGGGGGTGGTGGTGTGGGTGGTGGTGGGTGGTGTGGTGGTGGTGGTGGGTGGTGGTGGGTGGTGGTGGTGGTGGGGATATGGTGGTGTTGGTGGTGGTGGGTGGTGGTGGTGTGGTGTGGTTATGTGGTGGGGGGGGTGGTGGTGGTGGGGGTGGTGGTGGTGGTTGTGTGGTGGTGGTGGTGTGGTGGTGGTGGTGGTGGGTGGTGGTGGTGGTGGTGGTTGTGTGGTGGTGGTGGTGGTGGTGGTGTGTGGTGGTGGTGGTGGTGGTGGTGGTGGTGGTTGTGGTGGTGGGTGGATGGTGGTGGTGGTGGTGGTGGTGGTGGTGTTGGTGGGGTTTGGGGTGTTGGGGTGTTGGGGGTGGTATTGGCAGTAGTAGGAGGAGTACATGGCGTAGTTCTGCGTGGTGCTGCTCCTTCTCAATAGCTGATCTGAGAGGGGACTTCCTCGAGCTGCATTGAAATAGAAGTTATATATGCGTCATGCTGCAGGAACGAAGGTAAAGATGATCGGCACAGACGGGAACGCCCTCTTTGTAGATTTTAAAGGGTGTGTATCCCTTCCACAGATTGTTCTTCCACGACTGTCTGGTTGTTGGTTAATCTCATAATTATCCCAAAACCTCCCACGGAAACCGAAAGGAAGGCCGGTGCATACACACGCTTTATTGGGCTTAATGAAGTCTAAGAACCCCGCTGCGCTGAGCTGGTGCAAACATTCAATGGCATAAGATCATATAGCTACGGTCGAACGGTTAATTTGAATTTCTATTCAGACGTCTTGTAGGGCTAAACATCATTAAGAACATTAGCAAGGTGAACAAGCAATATCGAAACCGATTACGCATAAATATGCAAAAGCGAGGACGATAAATGGAAGATGGCCTGGAAAGCCGGATGGCCTGGGTGTCGGGAGTAGAGAGGCAACGACAAACAACAAAGCGTAAACGAAAGGGTTTAGAATAGGGGTGTGTTGGAGGGACGAAGAAGGACAGCCGAGTGAAGCTAGTCCAGGCTCAACGGAGAGAGACCACGAGAAGCCGCACACTGGTTTAAACGACGATGAATGTCGTAAACCCTGCGGGAGATCAGCTGAGACAGGAAAAAGGCGCGTGAGGAAGGCGAACAGAGAGAGTGCCAGTGAGCAATAAACACGAGAGAGGAGGAGGCTAATTACTTGCTATCAAAGACTCGATAGCACGATCATTATGATCAGGCATTTAAGCGACTTCGTAAAGATTTACCTCTAGAGGCCCATCATTTCAATCAGGCGGGATATGTCTGGCAGCTGGCGAGGAATAGCGGCGCGACGGAAATGTCGGGTGGGTAGGGCCTTAATGTCATCCCATGATACCAGGTTCAGGACAATTATTTGTCCCTGATAACGACCTTCTCTTGCCTGTCAACAGGTGATAATCCAAGACGTCGGGGAATTTATGTAGCCATACTATATCACCAAGCATCAGAACCACAAACTTACTAAAAATTTGTCACCTCCTCTCTCCTCTCTTCTAGCCTGCTCGGGAACGTGGAGGGCGATCGGTAGTTTGGGGTTGTACGAACATTAGTTGAACTTCGAAGTGGACCGCTTCAGTTTGGACATTTTCAGGATTATGAAGGTAGTTTTCGTATCATACGCACCTTTTCGGACATAAACGATTTTCTCAAATTGGTCGCTATTCACGCGATCCACCGTCAAACTTGGCGTCGCCTTCCTCTTCAGGGCATGAATTCACAGCCAGTTCAGTTTGCCCGCCAGTGACTGCAGTTTCCATGTACTTGACCGCTTCCGTTGCGCGAAGTCATCAAGTAATTGCCTAAATTGTGCGTAACTTACTCAATGTTTGAAAAATAAACTCTGACAGGTACCAAAACTAAGTCTTGTGTCCCTGAGGTATGTCGAGTGTGGCTTTAAGAGGTCCATTTGGTCCTTTAAGAGAGTTACTGAGGATTCTAACGGATCGAAAGACGAGTATAGAGGTATCAGGGCTCTCAGAAGTGAGGTACTTCGGCTGGGAGGATGTCACCTTTGTATACCCCTCACAAATTTGCATTACCAAGCAGACCTGGTCAGGGTGGGATATGGACGGGTCAGTCATGAAAAGGTGAAGAGAGAGGACCTAGCGGATCCTTTACTCCCATTAAACGAACTTTACACCAGAGAATCTACCAAATATTAATCAGCGGGTAGTAAGTCCTGCTTGTATTTGAAAGAATAAAGAAGAGATATAACTAAATACAAGAAGTTATACATTTTGGGGAATGCTAAGAAATTTAAATATGCTACCAAAAGTCTGTCGTTAAAGTTTATGAGCTTAAGTTATTATCCTGAGCGCATTCGAAAATGAGTACAGATTTCGTCATGAAGCCCATTGATTTCAATTGGGGCCCGCTCCCGAAACTCCCTTGAGGGAATATATGGTCAATTTGGTCAATATAGCTTCTTCGACGGATGTACAGACGACTTCGCTTTTGAATAGCACATGAAAATACTATACCTGCCCTCGGTCTGATGACATGCGTCCCTGGTCCGCGACATTCAATGTCATCGCTTTAATGCTTCTCTGTTTGAACATTTGGGGAAAGGGTATTGATACAAGTGTGCGGTCATCTACAAACATGGAGGTTTCTGATTGGACCAGGGACTTTACAACAAGTTGACGACGCTGATTAAGTTTGCAAACTACACATCACATTTAATGTATGCAATATTGAGCGTTACACACACACGACCATCTGTGACCTACGTTACACTCCCCAAAATAATGGTTGTTGCAGGGTTTTATATGGAACCAATGGTTCAATATGGTACTCAAATATGGCACAATGTTTGGTCTAGGGTTCCATACAGAACCAAACTGATTTTGATTGTACTGTTTACCAATCGCACCAGACTGATTTTTGGAGCTTCCGGCCTTAGTTGTGTGCCGCTAAGCTACGGGGGCCCTTATTGGAGCTTCAACGCTTAATGTTTTTGGTGGATAACGAGGCCATATCACCGCTTTGAACTCATGCCGTTCCTGGTCGACTTACATACAGCGTTTTTTGCTCTACTCGCGCCTCTTGGTTCTCCGATATACATACTAAACTGGCCGACCATCTTAGCGGGTGGCACTTGTCGCCGGACCATCAATACCGACTAACCACTTCCATTTCTTCTCGAGATTTGTGGGCACGCTGCCTTCGCGCATAACACCAAACACGCGTCGCCGGAAGACGCGACTGTACTACCAGCCATTCTCATCGCTTCTTCGCTTCTTAAGCTGTTAAGAAGAAATGTGGTCCCTCCATCCCAGACTATCTTCGCCCCTAGTCGACATTTGTCTGGTGGAAATATTCATCTCACTGAAGCCAGACTCGAGCTCCATTAACAACACACAATGATTCTTCAAAATCGCGACTCATCTCTCCCAATATTCATAGCTTACATCCCTCACATCCTAAAACCTGTATGTGCCTTCGTTTACCCCGACGTTCACGGCCGCCTTTTGGCACCTTTGCCTCCCGCCTAAAACGGCTTCTACAGCATTCAGGTTGAATCGGACCCTTATTCGGACTCCGTCGAGGCTTATCGCCCAGGCGATCTTACGACCTGCTTTCAGCTCCACGGTATTTGGTGCTTCGACTTTATCAGTGCTATCTCTCTTTCACTCATTAGCAATGCATTTCAGTCACTCAAACTTGGGGTCACGCTTTGTTGCCTTGATACTGCTTAAGACAATGCTACCGAGTCAACCCCTTTATTAAACATTTGTTAACGCTTGTTGTAATGTTTGTCCCTCCTCTTTCTTCTTCTCTCCCACTTCTTCTCCTTTAGTAGGCCGGTCTTCCAGGGCGGCCTTCCACGCCATCTCTCATTTATCTCCCTTGGATTTGCATATTCCTAATTAATCTGTTTCTATATTGCTTGTTCACTTTGCTAATGTTCTTATGCTAATTAATGTTTGCACCAGCTCGCAGCGGGGTTCTTGGAGTTTCATAAGCACGATAAAGCGTGTGTCTGTACTTTTGGTTTCCTTATGAGGTTTGGGGATAATTATCATGCTATTGAGTCCTTACGGAGTTTCAAATGTATGCATTTATTCCATCAAATATGTCGATATCAAACGTAGCTTTTAGATAACCGATTTGTTGCATAGCACATTTGTGCATTGACTCTGACCAGAATGGTGTTAAACCCCCATACATATTTTGACAACAGACTTTTGAAGTAAACTTGGTAATATGGCGCAGTGATATATGTACAATGAACAGAAATTTAAAAAATGATAGGTTCGCGTAGTCTATGGGAACCTACAATGGATTTTCGGCCGATTTCGTGAGTGCGGTCTATTACAATATTCAAACCTCCATAATAAAAAAAAATGACAACAGACTTTTGAAGTAAACTTGGTAATATGGTGCAGTAATGTATGTACTATGAACAGAATTTTTAAAAATGATAACAAATCCATGAAAAAAAATGACTGCTATGGATTATTATAGAATGTATATGTTTATTTGTACAACACATAACTTTAAAACTTACGGACAAAATATCATATCATTGTCGTATACATAGCAAACAACATAACGACTAGTAACTTATAACCACACTATTAATTCCCGGCACAGGCCAGAGACCATGTGGAAGTATATTTGCTTTCTGAACCTTAGGTATTATTTAAACTTGGATTGTGTCGTACATGAGGTGTGACTTTGATCTAAACTCAACGGAAACAATTCGTCGCTATGAGCGCACAAATTACTTAGAAATCAACTCGTTTCAGCTCAGACGCGGGCGCACTGGGCGCGAAAATACGCGCAGCGCGTCAAAGGTGGTATCCTCCAAAGGACGCGCAGTTACAAGACGGCAGCTGGGGGGCGCGGCAGTGAACTGTAGCATTTCCCTTAAAGCATTTACCATTTGCGACCGTTTAAGGTGATGCGGATGGGGGAGGCACCAAATTGCATTTCAGCAGTTAACAACTTTTAGGATGTTTCGCAGCAAGAGGTAGATTATGCGAAATTTGTAGAAATTAGGCAAAGCTAAATCATTTCCGTAGTGTGTTCACTTGACATATGGTGCAGACAGACGAAAGTGAATTATGTCTAAATACAAAAGTAACCCCTCCTAAAACTGTCGGCTTGAGTCTTTTCCCACCGCTCGTGAGTTACTGACGAGATATCACTATTGGAAATAGGATAAGCCGTTGCGGTGTGGAATATGAGATCTGTGCACGATTTGTTTGATGACAATCATAGAACTTAGAAAACAGCTGGCCAAACCAGGTAAAAATTGCCGTCTATGTTTTTGTTTATATAAGATATCAATGGCAAACCTCAGGAAATTGAAACTTTAAGATATACTTAAAAAACATTGCTCAGACATAGATTAGGGGATGGTGGGCGGTAATAAGGTCACTACCCCATTGATCACCTGCTGTATGAGGCTCTTAAGGGTCAGTAAAATTTATAGAAGCGCTCTGGTCTAAATGTTGACTGTCCTGGCGTTGCTCAGATAACACAAATTAAAATATCAAGGTCAGTGTCACTAATAGGTGCGAAAACGAATTAAGAGAACAGCAATGATGCGCAGACGTTCGGTTCAAGAGCTCAAGCTTCCCAGGGGCTGGTTCTATATCGACCTGGGCAGTCAGGAAGCATTTCTATAGGAGCTTAGCGCCTCTGGTAGACTCATAGTCTAGCCCAAGAGACCAACAGTCGATCGAGTACGACCTTGAGGGGGCGAGAGCTCCTCTTGGTTTATTTCATATACTTGGATGACAAAGTCGTTAAGCAATCAACAAACAATCTCCGCCTTTAAAGACCAACCATTAGGACCAACGGGTCGCAACTTAATGACATGCGGATTAGTGGGGGTCGCACAGGTCAGCTGTGGTCAATCACAAGTTGACCT
>CM067344.1:5161145-5232290 GCA_034190875.2 Urechis unicinctus
CAATACATGTTTACAAATGTATATGCTAAATATGGGCAACTGTGATACTGGGATACTGTTGACTGTACAGGGCAATAAATGTTTTCTATATGAGGCTATATATTTCGGGAGTCTGTATTCAAATTACTGTTGTTTGTTTGAGGCTGATATTTCTGATATGTCATGGCCCATTTGTGTTATAGGTATGAGGCCGAAGTGTACTTTCCAGCACAAGTGTAGTGACCGAGAGAATATATGGAATATTTCTACACCGAATGAGCCCAGGTGTCTTGAAGATGCATGTCAGGTCAGTCCATGCACCTGGCATGCTATTGTTGGTTTGCTGCAGATAACAAAACACTATAACAACCAAGTGTCCATCATTATGGGTTGAGTTTCAGACCCTAATTTTCAGCTACTTCTTTTTGTATTTTAGAGCCATAAGCGATTCTATTTTCAATGAATTCATTTCAGGTTATATATGTCATAAATCCTTTTTCTTTGGGTGATATATAAAAGGTATAAACAACATTTATGCAATCAGATCATTTTGGGCTCTGCTTTTCACCAGAGGTGATAATATACCTGTCACCAGCCTTTATCAGTCCCTCTATATATTTGTTTGTCTCTGGGCCAAGTATTGATGGCAAATAAAGGATTATATCAAGCTGCTCATTAGTGTGATGGAGTCAAGGAACAAGCCATGTATTTTCCATAATAATTTATTAACGACACAAGTAATTACAAGTAGCATACAAATATGAACATGATTAGATAATAATAATAATGTAGCAGGCCCACTAGCACCTCACACAGCTGCTTGAAAGTCCTGAAAGCTATCTGGAAAAGGTATGCTGCCCTTAACTTAAGCAGGATTCAGTGTTTTTTTCAAAGAGGGTATTTAATTCCACTGGTGGGGCAACAATGCTGATGGCCCTGTCACTGACTGTATACAGGTTCGCTTGGGGCTCTTCAAGGAGATCTTCGTTTGCTGACCATAGGAAGCAAGGTGACTGGTACATGTGCAGCAGCTGACCCTGCAAATGAAAGGGATGACAATGAAAAGTTATTAAGCTGTTTGCAATAGCATAGGAGCAGTATAAGGTAATTATCATGTGTGATATGAAACAATAACAGTAAACAATGTATAAAATGCAGGGGAGTTGATGTAAAAGCATTAGATTATCTCAAAATATGATTTTCAGAACATACCCTACAGTTAAACTTACATAATGATAACATGATGATCATCATGTATGTTAACCTCAATTATTGATGTTTACATTGCTTTGAATACTAGCCCCAACCCCTCCTCAGAGAAAAAGAACAAGGCTGTTTATATGGCTCCCCCATCCCTGCATGTTTATTGTTTCCGGCTACAGTATAAGACA
Source organism: Urechis unicinctus (assembly GCA_034190875.2). Taxonomy (NCBI): domain Eukaryota; kingdom Metazoa; phylum Annelida; class Polychaeta; order Xenopneusta; family Urechidae; genus Urechis; species Urechis unicinctus. The sequence continues at coordinate 5,162,516 of CM067344.1, forward strand.
GTGCATAATATTTTGATAATATTCTGGTTTTCATTTCAATATGTATTATGATACCATTGATCATAAGGTATGTGTCCCAAACGGTATCACATTATTGTTTCAATGAAGTTCACTTTTGGCTTTGTGAACCAGCATTTGATGTTTATGATTTTTTTCCCTGTGTTCAGTACAATTGATGAAATGGAGAAAAGAGTATTTCAAGTTGACTGACTTGTCACTCTGATTGTATAATGTGTGCTTCTTATTGATGGAGAGATTATCAACAAGTCTTCCAATGACAGAATATCATTTATTTACATTGAATTAGGGACAAACTGGTTCGATATAGTTCATTATAGGAGGTGGCTGACCACAAACATATTAGCATTCATATCAGAATTTACATTGATACAGAAGAGGCATATACTGTTGTGTTTTGTTCTGGTCAGCGGGAGGCAATGACTATGCTGAATACTCATTATATCAATGTCTGTTAAAATATAATAAAATGATGGTTTGCATAAACTTGGATTTATTTATTACTGATTTTTGGAGGTAATTATGAACCAATCACTGAATTGAGATAGGTGACAAAAATGGCATGGTTAACATCTGCAGGGCATTGCATCTGACATATTGAAATGGAGATGGGAGTCAGTCATATTTGTAGCTATTGAAAGTAATTTATATATTATGGTTGCACTGAGTACACTGGATATGTACTGCACAATCAAGATTATATTTTACCATCATATATGCTGCATTGTGGATTTATTCACTGGCATATAGGAAAAAGTATTACCTGATATTGGGCCATTAAGATCAGAATATTTAATTATAAGAGAACTGTAACAGAAGTGCCTTGGTCCTGCAGGGCCCACCACAGTAGTCCAGATGTGTCTATGGCAATACATACAGACCTGGACCTTAAAAAACAAATGGACCTGTAAACAAACATTACTCCTAAAAACCAACAATTGGTCGTTATGATCTACAGATCTACTTATAGAAAAAGTCCAAATTTATTTTCTTCAAAAGGGCAATGCTATCATGACAGCTAAAAGCAGCTATATTTATACGATCTAACATCGCTTTCAAGTACGGCATGGCCCGAAATGATGAAATCGGCAACGTTCTCCGTTATGATAGACTGGAAATCATAATCTCAATGGTATTTAACAAGGAAATTGGACGTCTAACATCGTATGATGTGACCCTGCATCTGTTTAATTGGTTCACTTAGCCCGACAAACAATATAGACGATTGGTATTTACCTTGATGAAGTAAATGCAGGGTGATTCGAGCGAGCAAGGTTCACAGGTGGAGCGTCGTCGGCTCGCTTCACCACAAATATTCCGTTCTTGCACGGCGTAGATATCGTCAATCCGAACATTGAAAGAGCTATTGGGGCAGGAAAACAATCAGTCCTCAATATTTCGATGATTTATCATGCAATATCCCACAAGAACCACTGTATCCTCATTTAAAGAACAACATTTTTACGCTTCTATAACGCAAAACAAAAATGGCGATTAAGAAAAATATCCGACACAAGATCTGTATTTGAGTGAAGTGGATTATAAATATTTTCAGATATATCGTTGAGATATATACCAAGATATACAGGTTAGCATTTCTAGGATAAAAAGTGAGCAATGCGACTAAATAAGCCGAATATGTGCAGTAGAATATCATTTTATTGTAACTTTCGATTTCAAGAAGATATACGCTTGTTTTGAAGAAGAAATCGGGATAAGAAAGCCGGTCGTCATAAGTAGTAAATTTTCCGTGTTTAAGATATACCGTGAAACATTTTTCTAAGAATTCACAAGGAAAAATGACACTCATACTTGGGAAACTCGGATCAGTGCATTACAATCAGCCTCTATTAAAAACAAGACCGCATTTTTGAAAAAAAGGAGAAGTGATAACATCCAAAAAGCTGATTTTCACTAGGGCAATCGACAGCCGGTTGCCCTTATGTCCGAAGTGCCTGAAACCGCCGACTTACGGCGACCAACGGTCGCCATAATGCGGAAGTAAGATGTATATATATATATATATATATATATATATATATATATATATATATATATATATATATATATATATATATATATATATATATATATATATATATATATATCTATATATATATATATATATATATATCATATACATATATATATACATATATATATACATATATATATATATATATATATCTCTATATATCTCTCCTATTCTATATATATATATCTATCTATATATATCTCTATATATATATATATATATATATATATAAGCAAATGATGGTGTTAATTGGACGAACCCGTGCTGACAATAAAGTTGCTTATCACGGAAATGCCTTCATAGAAGCTTATTTATGACTGGATTGGGTAACAACACGCACAACTAAACAACAATCTTTGTAAAGCAGTATGCTACAAATTAAGAAAAGTAACGCTGATGGAAAAGATAGTAATTTTAGCCTCCTGGACTACAAATAAATAAGCAATAACGCAGTGTCTGTAGTTTTAATTGCAGCAATGAAACGACGATGATGTAAATAAACAATCGTATACGTTTATCAGTGAATCATTCATCTATAGGTTATCAACATAGGAATACCCGTCTACGTTGTTGTGTCTGGTAAAGATTGCCAATAGACACGTGATGCTTGGATGGAACCGAGTGCTTGGCAATTAGGTATGGTATTTTGTCCTGAGTAACCTCTCTTAGCAGCTTTATATCCCCAGGTTGCATCTCGCATGTGTTTGCAGTGGATCAAGAAGAAATATGCCCCAACTCGGAGAAGGCTTCATGCCCAATTAATGTGTTTGGGGTGCGTAGTAATTATTCCGACACTTGACATGGTTGTGCAGCTGCTATTAAGTACCAGAGCCATTCCTGGAATTATTTGTACATGCCTGTTAGATTATGCCGGCTCTGTTGAGCAATCTGACGCCTTAAAAAGTAGTCTTCAGCTATATAAAAAACTTACGCATAGTCAGGGAGAGCAACGATATAAAGTGATTTGATTATAAATGTAAGCTAAGGTCATTACAGTTAATCTAACTTTAGGTCATTCAAAAGCCACACTCAAATGCAAGTTTTTACAATCGGAAAATCAACATATTGATACATTTGTGGGCTTAGAGACATCACGGATTGGCAGTCAAACCAGCTGACGACTACCTATCTTATCTCCTACGCATTGATGTAGGCCTGTGCTTGATATAAGTCACAATGGTGCATGTCTAACGAGCCATATCTTCCCCGACGATTAGCATTGAATGCAAGGCATCGACAAAGGGAGGTAATGATCATTACTCTATATAAGCCAGAATTATAATCAAAGCTGTGGTTGTAGGTAGATTCTATCAACATGTGGTCAATCTACCGGACTGCGATTCTACCCTACCAGTATCGACAGCATATACAGGTAATGATACAACATAACATGCCATAACATACCAGCCATCGAGGTTAGAACCTTATGCACTATGTCTAATGTGTGAGTCAACGCGGTTTCAGACATCGTATTTTAATATGATCGAACATTGTTGTATATGTTTGAAACAATTGAATTGCATCATTATTTGTCTTGGTATCAAGCTGCGATTGCTCCAGCGCAAGCAGATTAACAACGGAGGACATACAACAACGACATTGGAGGATAAATTACACGCCCCCGACACACAACCCGGAGTGGTTTATCCGGATGCGTTGAGCAATAGGATTGATCCGCATCCAACGCGCTTGGTTAGGCTTTAGAGGAAATAAACCCAAATATAAACATGACACATACTCTGTTTAGCACCTCTGCTTCTCATTTTTGCTGTGGATTTGCTGTTTGAATCTCCATTGTCCATGGAACATTCTGAGTGAAAACGAGTCCTGGATAAGTGTTAACATAAGCCTGACTAGGATATCAAGCTTGATATCTATGGTAAGCATTTCCACTGGATGATTGACACATCCCTTCATCTAGAGATGCCTAATGTGAGGTGGTTGCTATCACTGGGTGCTATAGGAAATTAAAGCGGGACACTCTTAAACCGAGGAGCGCTAGGCGTACTTGGCCCTTAACTGCCATTCCATCGAGTGAGGATTACCTTCAGGTCAATTATATAAGCTCTAAATGACGAAATGCCTCCGCAAGTACGTATAACCACTTCATGTGTATTCAGCGATCACGCAGTAAAGTAACTTTTTTAAAAAACACTCCAGGTGATGAATGACTGTAATTAAATCAGCAGGCCGGAGATGATTGAACATAAACCAATAACAAAAGGAATATGTCCTAATATTTCCGTGCACCAAAGGGGGTCAGTTATCTTACTCAGTTAACACATTAATCTTATATTCATACTTCCGGTCCCAATATATGAAAGCTTTCAATGGAAATAGTATCGTACTGACAATATTAATATTTATATGGCCGGGCTAAATCATGTGACTGTGCATTACAAAATAAAGGATAATCGGGATGCGAGCTAAGCAGTTTTAATGCATATTTTGTGGACAGGGCGATTCAATACGAGATCCCTGAACTATGCTTTGCCTTCTAACATTGTTAATTATAATGAATCCAAGTAGTGCCCGTAGAAAATAGGCTTGCTGAGCATTATATCATTATCGAATACTTTGATTACTTGAGTCTGGCTGGGAGGTTAACGTCCATGAACAAATTCTTCGAGGCAAACGTTTTCAATCAGAGAGCAAATTGTTTTTAGCTGGTAAACTACTGAGATGGTGTTTAAGAAGACAGTGATCAACCAGTGGCCGACCCATATACAGGGACGCCATTTGTTGTATAATGGGAGCAATAAACGGACCACAATCGTGTTAAATGAATTGTATCATGTTCAACCAAAAAAACCATTCACATCCGTTCATATATGGAGAGCATTTCGCACATCTTCAGGCCGACATAATAATTATTGATACAAACGAACAATCCTCGGAAGACAGGCAATCGACCGATAACAAATGATATCTAGTTTTATATTTAGTTCATCACTCGTTATTACTGATATAATTAAGTCAGGTTTGAGCTATGTCATAGGATGTGAGGTCTGACTCGGTTTGTACAATATTCGATGCTTTAATTCACAGGTTTTGGGGAGATTCAGATGATAATGAAACAGTCAGCCGTTTGCGGTACAAAGAGACTGCAACTGAAGCAAGATGCATATGTGTCAGCCTAAGATGACCAGGCGTAAGGGCAATGATATTACAACAACGAGAGGGTATATGTGCTTGATTGGTTAAACATATCTGTGAGTGTGGCATAAATATGCTCTTATAATACTAATAAGCATCACGTTAACCGTACTAGGGATATAAAGTTTGCCTCAAAACCCTTTTCAAATAAACAAGTTTCATTTGCAGAAAAAATAAGAGTATGTTTATGATCCCCCATGATATTTTCGTGCGGCATGAAACACTCATTCCATGCGTGGTTGGTTTGTGTAGGCCAGAATCGCTCCATCGTTGCGCGACGATCTTTCTAAATTATCTCGGTCTATTTTGTGCACCTTTTTAGATGTTTATGCGAATCTTAGTCTCTCATCTATAATATATATATTCCCCAATATTTGCCGGCTCTTCAAATTATAATAGAGTTGGAATAGCATATTTGGGATAGCTTCCTTGACCGTGGTAATCAGAATGGCAACAAAACAATGACTACAGACAGGACACTTCAGTGGGACGCGCTTGGACGGTGTTGAAGCGATGCTAAGGTGACATTTTCCATCTGGTGTTAAGTAAACTTTGTTCATTGTTGCAGATTTGTGTAATACATATTGGAATACCTTGAATAATATTATGGCCGACGAATCAGGCTCTGCGATATATTTATGTAGCAATTGTTCACAATGGTCTATATCGGTGGCAATGCACGAACTCATGCGTGCATGATGCCAAACCATTACTACCAACCATGGTACATTATGGATCTTCTGTCATGTTGATGATCAAGACGGCTGCTCAGATGATCATATAGCACTAAGACCCTGGCCGTTATCATAGGATGTTCGTAAAGGACTTCATGATATCCATGTGACTTTTCTGAATAGTAGTGATTGCTCTACACAACACATAACGAAGGTAAGTTGTCAGTTGCGTGTGAAATATAGTACCAAAGAAATACTTCCCAAATTGAACTTGTTGGAACATTATCGAGCTTTATACACTTGCGAGAATTAAGGATATGATCCCTTCACTGCAATGTTTTCCAAATTAAGTATATTCAAATAAAGTTCGGTTTAAAAGATATTAAGCTTATATATCAAAACAAGTTGGGTGTAATCCTGATGGCCTTGTCAACTAAGCCTCATTGTTTATTGTATTGTTTGGACATCATTGCGACCTGAGATAGTTCGTACATTCAAGGAAAGGTCCCTAGCTGCACAAATATAAGGAAATTTGCTACATTTTACAACGCCCCAACGCTAGTCTGCAGGTGGCATAAGAGACACCGTCCCTTTTCCAAACCCTGATTGTCAATACTGACTGAGTTGATAGTATTTCGTATGCCGAATGCTTCTAGTGGTAAACAGGGGCGCCGCCAGGGTGATTTGGTTGGGGGATGTGTAACTAAAATTTTGTCGACTGCGGGATGACTATCTGAGCGTAGCGCCACCATATGGACAGGATTTTGCGACTGTGACGCGGACTCTCGGTTTGAATGGGAGGGGGGGGGGTGTCACACCCCCCTACATCCCCCTTTTGGCGAGGCCCCTGGTGGTAAATCCTTTTCCAAAGGGTCGGTCATCGATACCTGAACATGTGATTCACATGGTCAAACGGCGCCTGAAGGAGTATTGTGTTAGTGCGTTCGCCAACGCAGCCCCTCTGTTGCCTACTTTCGTTTCGGTGTGCCAATTATTTGTGTGTCCGTAGTTATATTATGCAACCATTGCCAATATTGGCGAATCGTGCATAACGCCATTGGTTAAAGTAAAACTGTAGTGCTTATTTGTTTTACGGATCATGTTATTAATCATACAAACGGGTCGCATTTCCAGAGTATTTCCACTGCCGTAGATACACTAGTTTGGAAGATAATGCAACATGACAAACATCACAAACACGCGCATACAGTCACAAACCCACACGTAAACGCACAAATATATATATATATATATATATATATATATATATATATATATATATATATATATATATATATATATATATATATATATATATATATATATATGCATATATATATATATATATATATATATATATATATATATATATGTATATATGTATATATGCAAATATATATATAAATATGTATATATGTAAATATACATAGAAACATATTCAAATATATACATACACATATTCATATATATATATGTATATATATATATATAAATATATATATATATATTTATATATATGTATATATATAAATATATGTATATACATATATATATATATATATATATATATATGCATATATATATTAATATATACATATATATACATATATATATGTATATATATGTATATATATTTATATATATATGCATTCATATATATGTTTATATATATACATACATATATATACATATATATATAAACATATATATATATATAAATATATGTATATATATATATATATATTTATATATATATATATGCATATATATGTATATATATATACATATGTTTAAATACATTTTAATTATGTTGACTTTCCTTTCTTTATTGTTCTCCATAAACACCTTAGATTAGAATGTCAATCAAATTCATAACTTTTTTGTGTCTAGAGACCTAGCAAGAATCTAGTATGCGACATCGATACTAAATCTGTAATTGCAAATTACCTCCTTTCCTTTATTATATGGTCATTCAATGATAAACGGAAACTCAATTAAATATCTCGTCGTGGGGTTAACCATTTCCTCTGAGGTGATTGTTTTACATAATAGACCATTATTTGATATGGACATAAACGCACAATTGACGCATCTAGCATATTATATCACTTAATAATTTTGTGCGGAAATTAATAAACTTTTCATGGTAAGTAAATTTAAAACTTAAGTATGGCTGTATTCATCTCATTCTGCTCCAGAGGGTTCACGTTAACCACATGCAGATAGAACATTAGGCTATGATACAGGTGCATATGTGAAAGTAAAAGAATAAAGACATGCTTGGTATATTAACAGCATAAATCAGCACCTAGTCAACAGAGCTGTTCATTCATCAGTGCTAACCACCATTAAATATTGACATAGATTGTTAAGAGACACTTGATGGAAATGGCTACGATTGTAGGTTGATTGTGAATTCTTATTTTGTCTCGCCGTCCTATATACCGTTTCGTAGGAAAGACTGCATCTAGTTCTGTACGTAATGTACTTGCTATAATAAGCTGAGCCACCCACCTCAAATCATGCGGGAAAATTACACGTGAGTGATCCCAAGTAAGCTATCTGCTGAATATTCCCTTAAATCAATTAGGCGATTCATGTCATATTTGTGCTAACGGTGGTTATCAACGTGATTTGTCCTCAATAGGTTGCACCATATAGAATAGCAAACGACTCCAGCTGCCTAAATAGGATGTACCATGTCGAATAGAATACCCTTCCATCTGCCTAAATGGGATGTACCATGCAGAATAGCATACGATCCCAGCTGTCTAAATGGGATGTACCATGCAGAGTAGCATACGACTCAAGCTGCCTAAATGGGATGTACCATGTAGAATAGCATACCCTTCCATCTGCCTAAATAGGATGTACCATGTAGAATTTGTGAAACCTTCCAGTTGCCTAAATAGGAGGTAAGATATATCAGTGCTTGCCAATCCAGCGGCCTATATAGTGGGCAGAATGTAGCATGGATTACCCTTCTAGCTTCCAAATTCACCGGCTACTTGTAGCATATTGGGGTGTATATGGAGCACTTGACTATCAAACTGGTGTATTCCCACTTCCTTTGAAAAATACGGGTTTTTGTCGGAATAAATCCAATCAATGAACCATTTGCAAAAAACCAGTGTGCAAATCATCCAAAATGCTTTATTATCTTATTCGAAACTATAGCAGTACAACATTTGATACCAGAAGCAGCAAAGTGAAAGTCTTCCACGATGACCTTTTAATGTTCTCTCACATGTACTTCTGTCTTTGATAAATACAGTTGGGGTTTATGATATGACTTTTATTATTCCCACCATAGTAATCGTTCACATGATTGTAGATGGCTTAGGACACAGAGTGTTGACACATATGTATTTCTCAATGCAAATCAAGAAAAGTTTCCACTCCATCAAGTCGCCAACCAGCGAACGCCTATACAAAACCATTCATGTTACCAGTAGTTTAGGGGAATTTATATCCCTGAAGCTACGTAGGCAAGTTATAGCTACCTAATGACGTGAGTCATGAACCTCTGCTGAGTAATAGTTCATGGTGACCTGGTTGCGCATCATTTTACAAGCTTGGACATGTATGTGGTGCTGCTGTCCTTTGCATGCAGACGTGCGACGTATAAGCTCGGCATCTGCTATTATGTATGTGATGTCCAGTGTTAGATGGTTTATGTTTGATAAGCATGTTAGGATTTATACTATTGGCGAGGAGCGGTTAACGTCCGCATTGAAGCCTGTTGTGATCAGTGACGTCACACCTTTTTTAATTCACAGGAACTTGCGTGTTGCCATGAATAAACGATTACATTAACTCAGCTCGTGAATCGCTAGACGAACCCGCAAACAATCAATGGGTCAGGACCAGATTTATAACGCGGAACATATCGTTAGCCGGGTTTTCTTCTCAAAGTCACATACAGCGGACACAATGAGAATGACGCATTGGCAATTTCAGACACGCTGGATGGAATGGAAACAGTGACGTTGTTAGATGCAGCAAATGTCCACGACTAAAACTTTGAAGAAGTACCGGCTGTCGTGTTACCCCATAGTTCATGCATTAGTGCGTTAAAAGGCAGGAGTAACATTGTACCATTATCCAGTATGTATTGACAAATTAATAAATTGCCAAAGATATGCAAATGCAAGTTAGTCTGAGTTTGTAAGCCACGATTCTGCATATTGTTAAATCAATTGGCCTCAAGGTTCAGAGAGAAGTAGCGTCAACTTTGCGAATATATACATGTCATTAGCATATTGTGAAAGAAATTATGGTGGCCGAATGTAACTCTGTCTTTTCATGTGAGGACCAATCGACCGATGTCATCATTGCAATAAACAAAAAGTGGACTAATAATCCAGCACAAATATAATCAATGACATAATTAGTGACTGCATGCTATTTACAAATAGTCTCAACATTGCTTTATACTCAATCGTACGTGTTACATTAATTTGCTGTGATTTATTCACGTCAATTATTGTCTTCTAAAAGGACAATATGCAAGCGATTTCATGCACCATGAATAAGCAATGATAGTAAAGATGATGGAAAATACAAGTATCCGTCTTTATCTGTATGATCATAGAAATTTATCATACATTGATATTTATCTCATCGAAAGTGCTTCAGCATACAGGAGATATATTCTCAGCATGGATATGATACCAAGATGCCGCCTATGTGCTTAAAATAACACAAAAGTTGTTTTTATCGACGAATGAAAGTATGCCACTTCTTGCACGGCCACGAACATGCCTTTGTTTCATGACGTCGTTAGTTGGATAGATACATCGAGACAGAAATATAACCAAAAATTCAACCGTAGATACTTTCAATGAGCATCTTCCACCATATTGCATTACTGTTTTGCCAGTAATCTAAACGTTGATGAGCAAGCGCAATTTACTGCTATAATGCCAGCAAACAAATCTAGAAACCTAGATGACTTAGCTGATTGTAATAATCCGACGACATCATATAATCGAAACAGTTGTAACCAATCAAGGTTTCTGCATGGGGTAAATGTTAACAGCAGAGATATTCGTTTCTCAAATTTATTTCAGAATTGCCTCAGGTGAGCTAATGCAAGACGTTTCCTGTGTACAACAAAACGCTGCATGGAATCACAAATCTCAACGGCAGAATATAAGTGTAATATTGGACTCTCTTTAACATTAAATTGCCTCGGTTGGTCTATTTAACCCAATGATAGAAATATGGATAAGTGTGGCGTCACAACGCACTGTTAACAAGCCTTGCAGCTGGTAGGAATAACGGCCGAATAAGAGCCACAATGAGTCAATGATAACGTGATGTGGCCTGTACATATATTCTGCACTTCCACCAAGGGTAAGGGGGCGTCATTTAAGACATAATCATCAATTACAGTTCGTGACGTCACGTTAAAGACACCTGCCGACGATAATATAAGCCAACCCATTTGCACCGTTGCATAAGTAATGATTGAGAACATTTGCGACACCTATGCAGTAATGTGCTTGTCGTCTACTGAGATGATGAATCAGAACCATTGCCATCAATGCAAATACAAAGCAATTGAATGCCACCGGCATGGTGCAATGGCAAATATTCCTGGCTGTTATGCATGCACTAATTTGTAGATTCGCATGCGTCTTTTCCAATATTTAAGCGCACGTCAACGAGACAGGGCGTTTAGGTTCAGCGGCTTTGCTCATCGCTTGGTCGGCGCAAAACAATATGATGGATGGATAATAGATACCTCGTTAAGGGGTCAAGGCATGTAATCATAGCAGGTCAGAATATGACAGTTAATCCGAACGTAAGTTGGAAATACCAATTGGATGTTTGGGAAAGTCTATTATTTGAAAATAGGTAGGAGTTGAAAATCTTGTATTTGTATCAGGATAGTGTTTTTATCGAGCATTGCGTTTATTGCCCTTTCGGTCAGCAATGATTGACGACGAAATAGGCCATTGTACGATGTCAAGACAGTTTGATAATTCGTTTGCTGGGTGATGGATGGTTTTGAGCTACAGTAGGAGTAATCAATTGCTAGTTGAAAGATTGATAACCCGCAGAGCTATAATGCACAAATCAGCCTTATTGAATAAGTCCAAGCTCAAATATCCCGTCATGATCTGAATAATTGGCTCCCTTCTCGCTCACGTTCTATTTGTAATGCATAATGTAAACTGTGCCGCTCCGTGAATTGGCGGGACGAGTTTATTATTGTCAATCAGCTGTACAAAGTATTACGTCATGGCAGGATAAGATTTTGACGATAATGTTTTTTGTCCGAACCTAGTTACATACAAACTAAATATTCTTGAGTATATGCAATTTCAACTAGCGTACACAGCAGTTACGTTAATGATAACATACGTGGGTCATATTGATACTGCTACATTAAACACACATATAGGTAGTTCCAATAACAAATTAAACAACACTTAACAAACAACTCCTATGAATAAACATGATTATAGATCGCACTATTCCAGGAACCTCCCGCGTTTTTTTAAATAACGATTCTTCACACACCACACACACACACACGCGCACACACAGACAAAATCACACACACACACTAACTAACTTTATGTTTATATATATATATATATAAATATATATATATATATATATATATATATATATATATATGTATGTATGTATATATAAATATATATATATATATATAAACATATATATATACATATTTGTATATATATATATTTATATATATACATGCATATATACATATTTATATATATATATATATATATATATTATACATATATATTTGTATACATATACATGTATATATGCATATATATGTATATATATATATACAAATGTACGTATATATGTATATATTTATATGTATAAATATATTTATATCTATAAATGTATATATATATATGTTTACATATATATATAAAATGCATATATACACATTTATATATATATATTTATATATATATATGTATATATATATACATATACATATATATATATGAGTGTATACATGTACATGTATATATGCATATATATGTATATATACATGCCAATGTACGTATATATGTATATATCTATATATATATTTTTATATGCATATAAATGTTGATATATAAACATTTATTTATATCAATAGACATATAAATGTATACATACATATATACATATATATATATTATATATATTTATTTACATACATATTATATATATATGTATGTATATATATATATGTATATATATATATTTATGTATATATAGTTATATATATATTTATACATACATGTATATATATACATATATATATGCATATACTTTAATATATATAAATATATATATATATATAATATATGTATATCTATAAGAATATATATATATATGTACATTTATATATATATATTTTCTATATATATTTCTATATATATATATGTATATATATATAGATATATATTATATATATATATATATATATATAATTATATAAATATATATAATATATAGATATATATATATATACATATATCTCTATATATCTATATATATATCTATATAAGATATATATATATATAGATATATCTATATCTCTATATCTCTCTATATCTCTCTATATATATATATATATATATATTATCACAAATCCAGCCTTCGGGGGACCATTGGGGGACCATTGGATTGTGTCGTCCCCCAAAGGCTATATCTTGGGTCCCCCGAAAGTCAAGTCGTCAGTGGTTGTTTACGTTAATTTTTTTTAGGTGTAAATCTACCCAGGCTCGTCAATTGTAATACGTTATGTGCTCTGAATCGATCAAATATTTCTACCGGCTGATTTCAGCAGTTTATTGACGTTTTAAAAAAAAACACTATATGTTGCTTTCTTGAAAAACCGGCCTTTTGGGGAAGAGTGTGAAAGCGTCGATATGTAATAACTGGTGAAGTATGTCTTTCTCAAATCTCAGCATTCTGACAATGTAGCAGTTTTCCATGTACTGACCTATGACTTAACTATGCAACCTCCATAGAAGGCTTTTAATCCCGTTTTTGTCATTTGAATAACGCATTTCTAGAAATTTGAATGCCCATATCCCAACCCAAAACCGGAAGTATTTGTCCGGATCATATTTCTCCTCGCTTGGGTAGAAAATAAAGTAAGCTCTAAATTTGTAACGGAATTAAACTAGGGTTCGTTCGAAGAATTTCGTAGTAGTTTCAAGGAATAGGATATCTCAATGTGAAATCGTTTTGGCTTCAAAAGGTTTCGCACGACAACAATTGATGCAAGTCACCCTTATATCACTCACCGCGTGTTCGACGTGTATTTTTGAATTCATAGAGATAAAAAAATTACCGAGAATAAAGTTTGCTGGTCAAAGTCACATATTATCATTTTCTGCATTGTTAGAATAATACAACTTTTGGAGTAGACCATTGCATTTTGAGTATAGTGACCAAACTTCGTGTAAAAAAGCTACGGGTGGGCTAGCCCTACAAGACGTCTGAGTATAAATTCATGTTACCGTTACGACCAGAGCTACGGGTGGACTAGTTCATTAACCCTTTACAAATATTACAAGCTGGCCTAAAGACTTTTGGCCAGCTTGTAATATTTGTTCCTTGAGCAAATATATTTAGCTGCACTTGCTTATTTTAAATTCAACTTCCATTGACGTTTCGACTTTTTAGAAATCTCACACTCATTTAAGGTTTCGACTTATAATAAGCTTAAGCTCATCTTATACTTCAAATATGAAATCCCGGACATTTTTATCACAGTTTATCAATATCACTAAGCATCATTCCATGACGCGATTAGTTGCAGTTTGAGCTTTGAAGCCATGTTTAACATTATACTGATTAATATTTGATAATTCCAATAATTCTTTTTCAGTTAACAGGTAGATGACCCTACCTCCATTATTACCAACCATTGCATCTTTCCATATCATTTAGTCCGTTATATACTTTAATGATAACTTCTTGTGCAGGTAAACAACCTGCTGGATGACGCCAAACCTGACTGGGCCCTTTCCATAATCTTGGACATAAAGTACTTGACAAGACATAACAGTATCTGATTCTGGAGAGTTGATATCACAGACAAGAGAGGCACAGAAACTATAAGAGGCTGTTGGAACAGGAAACAACAACTTTGGTAGTGTTGATGGTGTAGTGTCTGGCATAATTATGGGTTTGATGGAAGAAGAGATGAGAAAACTCTTCAAAAGACAGTCTTGAAAGAAAAAAAAAATGTCTAGTATGTATAATGAAGACGCTTTCTGTGATGATGGCAGCGAAGCTACATCGGACTGCCCAGTTACAAAGTAATTGGTAAGCTTCTTAATTTCCTCATAAATACCTCACAAAGCACATTATCTCCATTTCAGCAAATTATACTTACATTAATGACACTTAGGTTAAATCTACCTGTTCAAGATTTGGTTTATCGGTTGTATGTACCAACATCAACTGTGTCTCGAAGTTTTGGTTCAGCAATTGATGTTCCGTTTGTCAGGTTAAAGGGTCCCAGAAGTTGGCCAGAGAAGGACAAAATTGTACAAACTATGTCAATGTGTTTCAGGCACAATTTTGAGACTGAATTAGTATACATAAGACAGTTTCGAAGTATCAAATTAGAAGCTAAGTAGAGCATAAACCTTGTCAATATAAAATTCTTAGGATGACTTCACAAGGTGTTATAAGTTTCATTTCGAAGGCATAGAGAGGAAGGGTTAGTGACAAGTGGACAGAAACAGGTTTTCGTGAGCATATATCTGCGGGTAATCTTATTCTGGCTGATCGAGCCTCTGTTTTAGTAGATTCAAGGCGAGACCAAGTTTTTTTATGTCTAAAGTCACTGAAACCAGATACAAACTAATGTGAAAACTCATGTAAAGAGGGTTATTGGAAATGTGGAACAAAAAAATGATCATTTTAAATGGTCCTGTTCCTCCAGACTATTTTATATCCAAAGATGCTAGAGATATGACTACAGCTGATGAAATTATGTGATTGTTGCTGTTTGCCAAATCTACCTTTATCAGTGGTGTCTTTTGACTGAGTTGAAATTTAGCAGTGCGGAAATTAACCAGTAAGTTCCAAGTAAATATGACTGATAGCTTATTTATTTGTGAATTGTATTCAACTATGCATGTACAACATAAATAAAACTTTATAATAAACTTGACTGCACGTATCTGCTTCCATAAAGATTTTGTGTTTTTCAAATATATAAACTGGTACATACACAATCAGCATTACACATTGCCTGGTTACTAACAGTCAAACCATATCCGTATCCAGCATACAACTGAACAATGTGAATGTACAAGCAAACAAATCCCCCCCCCCACCAGACACAAACATTACCCCCACCAATACAGATTATTTACATGACAGACAGAACCATGCTCAACTGGGCTTTCTTTTTACTCCAACACAGGCATAGTGGAACCAAGCCACACTACATTCATCATTTTCACATGCAATAATTTGTTCACATGATTGCGATGGTCATACACACAAAATCGCAACTTTGTCATCAACAGTTTTGGATCTGGTGACTGTTACACACTAAGTAAAAGTTCCACTTAGTAATTCTGACAATACACCTTTTTTACAGAAAAGAGAATCTGTGATAAGCACTGCGCCTCACAACATATCAGAATTATTTGTTTAAAGAAACCTTGAAATAAGCATATCACATTTTCAACATAAAAATTTTTTGGGTCTAAACTTTATCTTAAAATGATGACTTGGGCTCAAATGTTTGGTGCCATCACTCATTCAAATTGTCAAGCTCATCTGCAGAAACGTCTTCGAGGCAGATTGGTCAATAGCTGAATTGGTAGATGTAAAGTAAATGTCACACACTGTACGTTAACTTACTCACAGACTGCGCATGAGCCAGTACGTCTTTTCGATGGCGTCGACGTGTGAATGAACAGCAGCCACATGAGTGCAAGTACCTCTTCACAGTTGGCTCTCAGGATATTGCCACACTACTCAACAATGATCAATGGTATGGCTGGCGGTACATTTCAGTTTTGTGAAATGCGATATCTTAGACCAGTGACCAAGGAACTAAGAAGAATATATATAATGATAATAAAGTTAACCGTAACAGTAATCATAAGTGATAACAATGGCAGGGTAAAAGACAATAAACCCAAAATATTGCTCAAACGACACCCAATATTTCCCATTGGAATTGATAATTCGTATTATTCTACTGTAATGTATTAATTGCTCTATCAACTTCACTCACTCCTCCAATATTAATGGTTATATTTGATTAATTGAAGCGAACGCCTAAATTCCTCACCCATCCACTGGTAAACTGATTCGGAGCCCCCCGGCCTTTGTCCATTTAAGATTTTCATTTCTTCGGGCAATAGAGCTGGTTCGGGGGAATTGTTCACAACATCTGCGTAGTTTATTTCTGGAAATAAGCTGGGTTGAGACGAATGTTGACACGTGACGTCAGTGTGAAGACTCTTTACTAATCTAGTCCACAAATTACATTATATTGACGTATCTTAACAATACTAATGGTTCTTAATTGTAATCCAGAAGAAATATAACGAGACCAAATAGCCCCCGCCCCCTATATCCATGGCAACCATCTTGCGATTGTGCTTACGCCATTTTGTTTCTACGAAAATAGACTAACGTTGGAATTTGAATATAATGTTCCGGCAAATATTCTAAGGTAGCATGGTATTATCATCTAAACCTATTAATCGCTAAAGCATTTAATTTGGGATCAGCCATGGCTTTTGATAATTCTGAACCGAATAAAACTTAAATTGACATAGACGCCTAGTGAAATTTAAAGAAGGGATAATTTCCCGCCATTTAAGGCATCACTGCACAAAACGAAAATCACATTGGAATTGTGTTATTTAACATCGAATAATCATTTGAAAGAATAATTAATTATTATCCACATTCGTTTATGTTAGCATAAAATGGAAAAGTTACGGGCGTTTGGGTGTTAGAACAATCGATATTTGAGGATTCCTTTGGGGGAAAAAACTAGCACGCGAAGCCGACAATTCAACAATGGAATTCATTGGTATTGTTCATTTTTAAAAAACGCATGATGAATTTCTTATTATCAAATCTGAAAAAAAGGCCATGACAAACCTTCTGCCCGAAGCATTATTTGTTCATAAAAGTTATTCTATGTCCATAAATTTAAGATTTCACGACCATTCAAAATAAATAAGAATAGACTAGAGCCAGGCATAATCGTGTTGACGATAACTGCCATATAAATTGGATATTATCTACCAAAAAAAACAGATCTGGGTCGACAAAAGACAATAATAAATTAGAAACAATTATATTACAATTTTGTCTATTAGAATACGATACGTAATTTCTTCTATCATGTGTACTCCAGGTGATGTCTTCATATGGGATTCGAATGGTAAGTGGTTTGAATAGTGTTATTCACTGCTTAATCCTAGGTTTTCAAGGTATATTAAAGCAGGAGTTAAACCTCAATTCTTTCTGGGATTCACAGCTCCAGGCAAGCCTGGAAGGGAGACAAAATGCAAATAAAATCTCCAAAACTAAGTACAGGCCACTATCTCTTGGACAGACAAGTCTTTCGGGAAGACACAAAAAAAGCCAAACCATCAAAACGAATAACCAAGCTACCATCTCCTGAACAGACAAGTCGGCCAAGAAGTAAAAAAACAACCCAAATATCCAAAACGAAGACCAGGCCACAATCTCCTGAACAGGTTGAGTCATGTTAATCAATATATTTATATGAAAACCATTTTAATCGTTGGATTTTTTATATGACGCAAACAGCCAATAGAAAGAACAATCGATGCCTCAACCTATATTTATTTGGTCATTTATATCGTGTAAATGGCTGGCGGTACATTTCAGTTTTGTGAAATGCGATATCTTAGACCAGTGACCAGGGAAACTAAGAAGAATATATATAATGATAATAAAGTTAACCGTACAGCCATTGACTTTCAAAACATCTGGTAATGCCAAGAATACATGACTCATACTTAGACACTTAGTGATCTTGATTCAATTCACAATGACCACGCACCCGACTGCACAGTCGTTCTGACTCCGCACTCCACTGCACAGTCACTATGACTTAAGCATACTATTTTGCAAGGCAACTTTCTATCAACTATGATTGTTTTCAAAAGAAAGAAAGTTATCGCTGGAAGCTGTCACACATTACTCACCCCTTTAGGATCAGTTTACTACCAACCAGCAAATCTCCTGTCAAATCCTGGATGATTGACTCCATCCGTTCGATTCAATTTGCAATATTGAGCTAGAATTAGTCAAGGCAATGAATTTGATTGATTGTTTGGATTGTTTTGTGCAAAATTAGGTAAAAACATCGTCATGCAGTATTGACATTCATATACCAACTAATCCCGGTTGTCTTATGCTGCAATACCGAGTACACGATTTAGTAACTTACCAGAGATGAAAGATGAACCTAACAATAGGCTGCCTTGTCTCCACGTCCACAGAATATTGGCATGCAAGGTGTCTATGTAGTAATGTGTGTGTACTCTACAGTTTTTCAATATGCCACCAAATAAAGGTAAAGGCATGAGGGAAAACGTAAGCTTAATTAAAATGGATGTTTTCAAAGGACAGGCCTTTTATAAGCATTGACATGCTCGGTCTGATTTTATAGTTATATCTCAGTAGGACTGCCACTCATACGTCGACACATAGAATCTGTAATTGTGAAGAAAAGTACGCATGTTAACAGCGACCGATGTAGTGCAGGTCCTTTCCAATAACCTTTTAAAAGAGCATGTAATTGATATAAAATGTGCTAGGATCGTTATTAGACAAAGCTTTAGAATACAAAAATCCCCCTCTTTTCTGCTTTGCGTAATAAAATTACTTTAAAGAAAGATATATCATATACAAGTTATATGCTCCACGTTCGTTACAGCGGTTTGCTGAATAGAAAAAAGATCCGTTCTGGTTCTGGTGGGTGCTAGACAATGCATCATCATCAATTGTAGCAGCGTCTACTTTTTCCACTTTGCTATCCAGTATCGTCTCTGTAATTCTCGGAGTACGTAATGGTTATACTGTTATCAGTGAGGGTGCAGCGCGTCTTGTTGATCATCTCTGGGCACTTGTCCGAATCAATATGCTATTGACTGCCAGATAAACGGCGTGCATATGCGACTTGTAGTATTTTACCTCTTTTGCGATATCAAGTGGCCTACCTGATCACAGCTCATTGAAATTGCAAATGAATAAATTAGCCAAAATGCCACTTGGAAGAGCATTTTTTGAGTGGAAACGTCGATCTTGTAGCACAATCTAGTCTCAACGCAATGCAAGTCCAGTATTAGATTGCTTGCAAAGATCATACCTAGATGCAAACAACACTAACATTATTGCACATTCAAAACTTTAGGCTTATGCCGATTGTTATTGATACATGATATAATGTTAAAGTTAACAATGTTGCCTGCATTGGATGAATGAGGATGCTGCAGAAAAGAAATGAGAAATGACAAAAATTTATATGCGACCTAAAACTTATACATAGACCAATATTGCTCGCATCAACTGCGACGAGTATCACTTTACTTGTGATGAACTGATGAGACTAATGCCCGTGTTGATGACCTTCTATCAACGTTTACCCAAAAAAATGCTGCTGAGCCGTTCCATGTTGTGAGGCTGATATTATCTCATTATCCATATGATACGCGGTTTGCTTCCTTGTGGACAAAGCGGGGGCAAGCTTGTCACACGAAATTATTCATTAATGATCAGAGACCATAAGTGGGCGATTCTTTGTAGGTAGATAGAGATCAAATGATTTTATCGCATTTACAGTGCTAGACGTTACTGCTGCTAATTACTTATGACATGATCCTGCCGAGTTGTAATACTTGATTGTTTAACATGTGGTCTGACATTACCAATTTTTGTTGAAGACACTAATTTGGTTGAGATCGACGTCGAGCGAATCGTACATGATCTAACACCAGCAATGGCATAATCTTTAGGTGCTTAATACTGTGCAGGTAAATACCAAGTTATAAGTGGATTATCATGAATAAAATGCATAGATAGCATGAAGACGTTAAAGCAAAATTAACATCAGTAACTATTGTACATCAGTCGACAGCCACAAACATTGTCAGGTTAATGCTCCGAACCAGCTGATGAAGAGGAGTTTATATGGATGAATGCTTTCATCAAGTGATTGTTCATATACACATCAAGTGATATTTTAGTCTTTAATCAACCAATACCAACACCATTTGCACAATAAAAGCCACGTGGTACAAATTGGAGGACTTCAGCTTCATGAATTCGTAGTGACATTAGTTTAATGTGGTGCGTGTTTACTGCACGACGAAAAATAATATTTTATTTAACAACCGAGTCCAAAATGATCCAACAGAGTCAATCATATCCGCCTTTACGATTGTTATCAATCATGCGCAATTAATTCCCGAGAGAAAGCTTATAATAATCTTTATTTTCGCACAGCAGGTGTACAGGAACATTATTATTTGATAAACAACAACAGAATAAATAAATAAATCAGTTACGATAAACACAATTCAAAGGGCTTCAGCTTCATGTCGGGTAAGCACTGATAGTGAATCCCCATTTCAATAGAAATGAGCTCTTTTATGAGCATGGCAATATTCTCATGAATTACCTGGTGGCTTAATCGTGTAGCTGGAGTCCTTAATGCATTCACTATGTGTAATAAATAGCAATTATTGATGTTCAGAAACACCATCTACTTACATAGGATACTAAAACATTGGTGCTGTGCAGGCACTTATGAACGAAATTGCGAAGCGCAACATGTTAATTTCAAGAGGCAATTTTCCCGAAATGAATTGTAAATACCAGAACATTTCTGCACTCTAATTGTTAGATTGGTGTAGTAAAACACCCCATCAACACAACAACTGGCGGTCAGTTTTATTTGTGATGAATTACTTCAACGGAATGGATCGCTGGCCAAGTAAAATAGTCATACAGAGCTATCAATCAGTAGAACTTTCATCAGCAAATGCCGTAAATGTTGCAACATAAAGTGTCGTACGTTTTGTTATAAACATTCCTTACTAATTGTACATAGAATTTTGCCATTGGAAAATTGTTTCAGTAGTTCCATTATAGTGGAAAACATGCTAAACTAAACGACGTTTGTGTGGGGCGCACATTGTCGATTTCATGATACAATAAAAACGTCATTTACTCATTTACGCCTGCCTCCTGGAGATCATGTACTTAAATGGATGCTGCTGGTCGTAATAAATAGATGACTTTCCTAACAGGGCGTTCGCTTGCATAGATTGCGAGAGACAATGGATGGATGAATAAATGACAAAAATCATGAAAAAAATGCGCAATTAACAAGCAGGCAATCACTATTCCAGCAAGAGTGATTTTACATGCTGGTTTGATTATTTAGAACGCTGAATGCGCTTGCATGATTCTCAACAATGTGAGTGGATGTGCCGTGGTACCGTTATATGAGCCAGGCGAATTGACAAAGGAGTCCGTACATCATTGACACACTTTACACAGCCCATACCACTTCTACTACTGTATATACGGCTGATTGTGTTAGCCCAATTAACAGGGTGAGCTACAAAAAAAGAATCTGAGCGTAGACAGGCTTTTCATAAGGCAATATTGCTGACACAGGATCCTTTAACAATGTAATCCGTCCCAAACCTTATATAGTAGGCGTTGGCAAAGCCTTTACGTATATAACATTCATAGAATTGCCCAGATTAGTGTTCACGTATCAATTAAATACCTACGCTGGTGTGATGCTCAAAGCCGACAACTAAGTTTCTGCTTGAGTTATTTGTTCATTGTGTGTGCTTGTCTTCATATTACCTGCTACGGTTATTGCTTCTTCCATTCATCAATAAAACGGTATGTCGGTGTCTACTAAAGGGTCGGGTTTATTGCTAGAATATATGCCTATCCACTTACGCCAGATATTTGAAATTATGACCAAATTTGTAATAGTTAGCCTTCCTATCCAAGTGGCGATGCTTTTATTTACTCTCGGGCGACAGTTGACATAGTGCAGTACTTATGATAGGGTCCTGGTGGACACAAGCATTCCAGTGCTGGACTATGTAACCAGTAATTGGACCACTCTCCGCCAATTACGCACGCAACAGTGTAGCTGCCAGCTGTTACCTTGTCATACATTAGAATGAAGATTTATGTTTGTGGGAACTATTTTATCCTGGCGAAATGGTTCGATGCTATGACAATAAGCCATTTAGCAAAATTAATGGATGTTTCCATATCGTTTAGTGATATGTTCGTCATTAATCTCTTTATATCAAACTGTCCATTCCACTTCCCATTGTAGAACTTCGGCGGTACCAACAAATGTCTGCACGTCGCTAATTACATAACAACATGAATTATGTTTTCAATAACAAACAGCGTTTAAGGTCAATGTGCTGGTTGCAATACTTGTTGCAAACTCATCGATGGGAATTTAATTGTTTCATACCGTTAACAGCAAATACGCAACCGATATCTAATCAATACATACTGCGTATGAATGGCCCCAACGTGGTGATATACTGCAAGAGGAAGCTTATGGGGCTCAAACGTACGCTAATCTAGGACCGATAATAATTGTTGAAGGGTAATGCTAAATGCAACTCAGAATTGGTTCAATGAATGTTAAATCGTCACGTTATTTTGGGGACTTTGTCCTTAGTTAAGGGTACTAAAGCTTTGCTCCCCATGCAATTGATATTGTTAAGTAAACGGTTGAAGACACACTCAAACGCCTGCTCTATACAGAAAGCGTAATACTGTGACCGATCGGGCAACAATTGTATCAGTGGTATAATATTCAAATTACTTACATTTGTGAGTATGAATACATTTTCTTTCACGATTCCGGAGGATTTCTTTAATATACAAATATCAAGAAATAACTGAAGGTAAAGCTTGAATGAAACATGATTGGCAAACAATTTACGATGAACTATCAAATAGTAGCATGTGCCCCTTACAAGTGATGACACTCTAGGACAATCTTTAACAATGGCGGTTCTCTGTTTTAGGTAATCTAAAATTCATATGTGTAATCGATTAATTGTCAGGTGTCGGTATCTTTGGCCGTTTTACTCTGAGGTTTTATTAGTCAATAAAGTGTCCAGCCTGTATCTGGCTAAACGTACCTACGAGAGTAGGTATATCAGAGGTGAGCTGCGCTAGTCAACACCACACATGCCAATTGATTTACCCATTTGCTAGCATTGTCATAACGGTTGTATGACAAGGTTGGGCACTGGAAATGTTGAATATCAATGTTGGCACAACAACCGAGCTGACGCGGGCTGAATCATCAATATAATGTTGTCGTATCGTTGTCGTCGTCCACAAAAAAGTGCAAAAAGCATATGATTCGTTAATAAGTCTAAAAAAAGTCAGGGGTGAAGACACTCCTTATATTTAAGTACATTTTGACACGGGTTCGATCGGCTACTGGAAGACACCCCCGTCAGCCTATTGATACGATGACAGATTCAGTGAGTAAATGGCCCGGGCGTACCAGATGTCAATTTGATTATTGTCCATTTGTTTTACGAAATAATGGATGTCATCGTTAAGTATAAGAACGTCAACAGAAAAAACAGCGGTCGCGCACAAGGAATCACTTATCTGATGACATGAACGGAAACGATAAACCTCTCTGGTATGGACAAACAATCCAGTACTTTTTTTCATCATGTATACAAATTTCTTATAAATGTAGGCGTAAAATCATGTACATCAATGCGATTTCTATTTCCCGCATATATGCGGATAACAAATGCTTAAGATATGAAACAAAATAAGGATATAGAATATTATTCAAGAAGTAATTTAATTTTACATTTCTCATGATTTTGAAATTTTTTACGAAGATTGAAGACTCGGCTCTTGACATGTTGTCTTCTGATGACATCCGTCGGTGATCCTTGGAAAATGTTAACACTTCCTAAGAACCTAAACGAGGCCACCACCCATAGAACCCTCAGAAGAACTATTATTCAACAAACTATGAACAAAATTGTCACCCTTTTATTTGCTTATGGGCGCGATAACAAAAAATAAAAAATTAATGCATGCTCCCAATTGTACCGCGCTGCGCATGCGCTATGAAAGGAACATGTTCACAACAACTTTTCTTTGCCCTTTTCGGCTCGGATTAGCCTTTTTAATTCAGGTAGTAGATCATTGCATCTAAGAGACATAAGCGGCAAGTCAACCTTAACCCCGAGCCAGACGGCGTGTACATTAATGAGAGCGGAAGATGTGTGTGGTATCCAGTTGAAACACCAGTGCTTAACCGCGACACGGGAGCTCCAGGGCCAGACCCAGCCACGATCATGATAACGAAAAGTCAAGTGTCAGCAGTGACAAGTCTCACACAGCCCCCAGGACCCAATGACGGTATAGAAATTCAAACATATATTATTGTTTTCTTCAGAGAATCGTTTTCAACGGACTGTGCCATATAGAAAGATAAACGTTCTATTCCCCAGATAGACAAAGACGCTTCGCCTCTGACCAGCTGACAGCTTCCGCGCTATTTACCCTGTTTACTACTTTCGATCTCTCACATCCGCGCTGTAGCCTGTAGGTGGCATCAGATAATCAAAACACCAGGGGCAAACGCCTTGCCTATTCCCCAGATAGTTTCCTTACGTTTACCCAAGTGAGAGTATCTCCTCGAATAATACCCGCTTTGTCGCATTTTGAGTTTCATGACAATTTGAGTCTGCCGTATTTCTCAAGCGATACGGGATGGAGAGAAGATAAGAGTTTCCAAACGATGCAGGTCACCAAGTTCATTGGGCTGTTCCAATAATCACTTCAGGGTTGAAAGGTTCAATGGGATGACAGGTTAACAGTTTCACTCACACACCAAATATCTGTGAATCATGCAATTGACTACAACAGTTCAATTGACTTGTGTATCAGTTTAATTCCATATTGCCAAACTTCCTAATACACAAATACTCAGTTTCGCTTCCCTTTGACATAGTTGCAACATGAAATCGCCCTAGGACTAGGACCGTTACCATGGAGCCGTAGCTTTGGCGTTAAAAGATTTCACTGGGTAAGTAAGCTGGGTACATGGTGTCTTTAAATTGACTGTAACATTAGAGATTATCATACCAATGTGTGAAGTAGAGTCTCCTATATATAGATGCTAGTGATAATTGAAAAGATGCATGTTTCAGAGGGTTATCCAGTTTTGATCAATTATCACTTGGATCTGCTTATCACTTTCATTCTTCCACATATTGGTGTAACTAAGATGGCAATTGAATGAAGAATAAAGCAGTGTGACAATTCTTTCTTAGGTACATAAATCGTGACACCACTTTCATGGCCTCGAACTATAATTGTTACTATAAAATCCCCAAGGATAACAAAATGGTATTGAGCGAAAACACTATTCTTCATTTGTAGTATATTAGAGGAACTAAATGTTTCATTGCATTTTATGCCAATGGTCATTTATATGAGACTACCAAACAGTCCAGAACGGCCCTGTCACAACGAGACAGGTTTGCAATTGGCCACCCTTCCATGGTGTGCAGTAGGTCTGGCACTGGCCTATGACACTTACCTAAAAATTGTGTGTAACAAATAGTCACTGCAAAAAACTGATTAGCATGCTTTGGTATGTATCTGATATAATCTATTGTCATTCCATGTCTACCAAGTTGTTGAGAATTTATTTTGCTTCTGTATAGGTATGGCCATGCCATATCTGACACAGCCCTGGACCCAGATGAAGCCAATTGCATGAGTAACCGATGAGTTACCACAGAACAATACTCATGCTTAAGTTGGAAAATTAGAATCCTGAGGTTTGTTCTTTTAAACATTGAATAGCACAGGAGTGTTTACCTTGCACTTTGTAGCCTATTACAATTGGCTCCCAATTGAAATAAGTAGAGATGGTCAAGGTATTGTTTTGTAATGCGCATTAACCTGCTCATTCAGCCTACAAAACTCAGTGTTGTGTGAGACTCACAGTCTTGAAACCCTAACATAAATATTGTTAAACTGTACTCAACTAGGCTGTGTTAATTAGCTTGTATTTTGTGATTGAATATTGTAGCATCTCAATTTATGAAATGGCAACCCACGAACTTATGGCAATGGCTGGCCACAGCAAAAAGACACAGATTGAATGTGAGCCACTGTGAGACATATGGACATTGGGCGTCAACGCCTTCTAGTCCAAGAGTGGCATTTACTCTTGATTTCATGCGTACACTGAGAGCCATGGTGTTGGAAGGACAGATAAGCATCTATGACTTCTTCACTAGCATGCAAGAGTGCAGATCAGGAATTGGTAGACATGCTCATAGGGGGGTGTGACATGTTTGAACTGATTCTTTGAATAATGCTTGGGTTTGCTTCTTTCAATAACTGTGATCCGATTGATAATGCAAACCAAATGTACAGAAGCATCGGCTCAGAATCAATCTTGAACTTTTGTTGGGTTGAGCATAATTTTGGCACCTTGCCGTTCACTGGGCTAGAATTCCCCAGATGGATCTCAGTGCCCTGTTTGCCCACAGGTAGACTCTTGAATGCAAAGAGATTGCCAATTAATACCATTGCCATGATAAGCAATGATAATAACCACTATGCACATAAATAATCTACTTCTTTTAACGAAATCTGATTGAGTTGGCCGTCAAATAGCCATGGATGGCAACATGAATTTAGTTTGTGGGGCAAAAACAGGACATAGTGTCAGAGCCCCTATACATGAAAGCTGTTTCTTCTTGTCTCAGAATGAGATAGACCAGTTTGTCGGACACTATAGTTACACAGCCAACCCTGTGGACCAGGTGGGTGTGGAATATATATTTCAAATACTGTCAAATATGGTGAATATTAACATTTGTTGTGTCATTAACCTGCACTAACTGATGTATGTATAGATAAGTCAGCTGAATTAATTGGTTACTTTAGTGATGTAATATTTTTTGAGATCTGCATTGACCATCTTTATAATTACCTTATCCTCATATTGCTATTGTAGAACTGCAGCAATTTTCAAGCTGGGTCTGTTCTCCGTGCCAAGAACAAGACGGCTAAGCTGGACATTACTGATGCATTTGCATCTGTTTGTTACTGTAACTTCCCTTGCAAGATTTTTTACATGGAACCTGGGGAGCGGTAAGGTCAACTCTTTTTGTATAGTTTTAATATGGTTTGTAGAATGTAATAATTGCACATCCAGACACCCTTAAGCAAGTAACTCATTTGCCACAGGTAGACATATGTGTCATAATGTGAATATTTTGGTGTAATCAAACTAAGCTACAATTTGTCCATCTACATCATGATTTAGTCATGTCATGTGTCAATTTCTTGTTTCATGCAGGAACAAAAACAGCAATCACATATACATGGGTTTTTGATGCCAAACTTTCATTATATGACCATATACGGTGGCATGTAACAGGACTAGACCTTTATGATTTACAACTGAGCTTGTGGAGAAGTTTCTAAAAATGCAGATCTAACAATTGTCAGTTGAATTTCAACTGGCACATATAACTGGCATTTGAGACCATACATGATGATTTCCCCATTATGATATATAATTTGGTATCATAGGAGAAAGATCACACCATTGTGAATGACTTTGGAGAATGGGCTTTCTGTTATGCTATAGTTAATGAAGAAGCATGTGAACAGTATTGTTGTTGTGGCTTTGGTTGTTGTTAGTTTGATATTTTAGATTTTACCCACAATTGTGATTCATCTGGATGGACATCTATAACATACTGATAACCCTGTTTCTGTTCTTAACAGCATGGCATACCGTATTTTCATGATGAAAAACTTGGAGAATGTGGACATCCTAACGTATGATTTGGGTAGTTTACTAAGCACTGTTGTCAAGGTAACTAAACACAATTTTTATACTATGCAACCTTATTCTGAGAGTTGTTGCCAATTTTAGTTAAACAGTATTGTTGGCGTGCATATGCAGAAAAAAGACATAAGTGCTGGAGTGACATTTGCCGTACCAATATTCAATGTGTATGGTCACAAGATGTCATGTCAGGTAAGAATGTAAATTAAAGTTACAGGAATATTATATTGACTAATATACTTGTGTAATAATGTATGATATTATATATTAAAAATATCCTCATCAATAATTCCATTGCTACCAACAAAGGTCATGCTGAAACATCAGATAGTTTTTAATCGTAAATCCAGTATAGCCCAAGGTGCACAAAAGGCCCTGGGCTTTTTGATGGTGAAGGAACTGAGAGATGCTGGATCTATTTGGGCAAATTCAGCAAGATCACAAAAGAAATTAGGTCAGACTCTATTGTGGAATCACTCCGGAACTATGGACAGAAAACCACTTCCAAAATATGCAAGTATAACCACCTGTACCTTACTTATTGTCTTTCTACTACTCAAATTATATTATTTTTGAATAAATTGATTACTTAAATGGTTTTGAAAGGCCATACCTTGAATGACAGATTGTCATTGCTTATCAAAGATAGTACATCAAAGAAAATGGAGGAGTATCGTGCTTTATTACAAGGCATTGTCATTGGTATTCCTAGGCTATAATTAGTTTATTAACTTGTAATGTATCCTTATTTTTGGTGTGCCATACATGCTGTGAATATAGTTAATAAGCATTGCTTCATCTAACCAATGTTATCTACAAATTTTATTGAATCATGTAATTGCAGTTGTGAATATTGTGAAAGTTGAAGTTATATGGTAAGCCCACACAATGTTATCAAAATGGCTTCAAACAGGAGCAACCATAGGTCAAGTACATGACTGGTGTTCAGAAGAGAACAAGGTGGTCTTGACTTACAAGCAGAGCCATAATGGTAATAGCCTGTTCTGACAAAAATATGCAGTTTGATTTAATTAATTGTCTTAGATATCTGCCAAATGTGGAACCTCGCAATTTATTTAAATCTTTTTTTTGTATGTACTCTATAGATGCTTGGGAATGCACATATGCATTGATGTTGTACCTGTACCATTCATTGAGGTAAACTCTCTTCTCACAATGTGTTGGGTCTTTGGATAATATGGATTTTTATCAAATACACAAATTTTCTGCCAGGAGAAGGAAGACCAATCCTGTTATTGGAGTGATATTAATGTTTTTATCTACTTATTCTGGCTGCAGTGTTTGTGAAATTGATGATGCATTAAACACAGAGGATACTGAAGAGCAGCTAGCCAGGTAATTTGATAGTTACATACATAATTATAATAGATGCTAAGATATTGTTATATTTGTTAGCTGAGTCATACAGTGTACCATAACATATATCTTTGCTGTGGAAAATGAATTGTCACTCCTAAACTTAAGATTAGCCCTTCATGACCTTTGAAAAGCTTATAAGATTATCCAATGCCAAGTAAACCCAATAGGTTATTGCAAGTTTGATGTCACCTTTTGTAATACAGCAAGCAAGGACACTTGCCTGACCCGGCAAATGGTTTTTGTGGTTAGTGTTTTTCCCTGGTGTCTCATTGAATACAATGTTATACCATTAACTTTTTCAAAATTTAATCTTGACATAACTTGTTATTGAAAATTGTGTCAACAGTAGCAGATCTTCAAGGCCCTTTGTTTCTTTCTTTATTCAAATTAAACAATGGATATGACTAGATATGGAGAGAACTTTTTTGCTACAAGCCATTGAAACTAAATTTTGTCATTCATCACTTTGTGTGCAGGCTAGATGCCTCCCTGAAACAAATAGAGAGGCAGAAGAAGAAAAAAAAGGCCCCTAACCTCAAGCATATATAAGACTTTGTAAGCTGTCGGATGCACCCAGAGGCGTCAGAGGAAACTGGAAGAGTTGAGAGATGCAGCGGTACTGTACAAGTATTTTGTGACCATGAAGTCAAAGTATGCAAGTGAGTTTTGAAGTCACCTTATTTTTATGTCGTTTTTCCAATAAACTAAATCTTTATGTCCTTCAGCCTAGGTCAAAATGGGATTATCATGAAATGCTGATGAGTAATTACATTGTTGTGTCAACAGGGGGCCAGTCCTTGGCAAAGTGTATTACACGCCAAAGTCTGCTCACAAGCAAGAAACTGAACAAGATTATCAACTGCTACAATAGTATCCCGACATATGGTTCTGGCCCCGAACCGCACCATCTACAATGCTCTGATGTTACAGCGCTTGATGCAGATGTGTGGCAGCACCTTTCACAACGCTCTGATGTTACAGCACTTGATGCAGATGTGTGGCAGCACCTTTCACCACTCAATTCTGTTTCCTCTAATGTGCCACTCCCCATGAAGCGCAAGCTTATTGACAATCTCAGACTACATAAAAGGGGTATTGAGGAAATAGACTTGGTGAACTGAGACATGGCATGCCTGCACAGGGCAACAGTGACAAGGGTGAAACAGCTGTCAAACACCATTGATGCCATAAAACAGCATACTGACCAAACTAGCATTGATAAAGGAACTTTGTCAGTGGTTTCAAGAAATCTTAAGGAAACCAGGAACCGTTTTCATGCTGTAGAAACATTATCAAAACATGCACAGACAGAGGGTGCTCAAATTTAGAGCATTGTGTTCATTATCTTTTCAGTGTTAATGATACAGGAATGGATGGACTTTCCGAGATTGTTGTCAACGATGAAATTTAATAAGTTTATTTGTGCAGATATTTAGCTTGTGGTCTGTTATGTAAATAAAATTCTGCCTGTATTGAACCAATTTGTTTGTATCCACTTCTTAGATATATCAAAACAAGCAGACAACCCATTTACACCCGCATTCAACATCAGATAAGGGCAATTAATTTTGATTGGTTATGTATCACAGGCACTTGAGTTCGGACATCATGATTTGTTATCTCCATGATGTCGAACTCGAGTGCCTGTGTTATGTAATATTTATTAAAGAAAATTGTCAGTCTTTGAGTATGCTTGTCAATCTTCTCCAAAATGTGCACCTAGCCAATTGCAAGTATGTACAGATGTGCAATTTTTCCATGAAATAAGTCTTCTCTGAGGCATGATATGCCTTCAAGGTAAAAATGCCTTCAATGCTATTCTCACTAACGGCTAGATTGGGAATAATGTAAGACTAAGGGCGGCGACTAATGTAGGGTCACGGCTGAGATTAGGGACAAGGCGGGCTGATCAGCTCAGGCCATGCCAAGTGATAGGCTAGTTAACAATATCTTACATTTGTCACCATCGGCTCATAAGACCGTTACAAAAAACAGTAAATCAAAACCATATGATAGTAAATTTAACATTGATAACCCCCTCCCCCTCAACCCAATACCCTCCCCCCCACACACCCCCGCAACCAACCCCCCCCCCCCCCCCCACCCCCCCCCCTGCCACACCTCCCCATCCTATGCAGATGAACCCCACATAAATACGTAATTTGTCCTTCTTTACATTTGTTCTGGCATAAAATATCTGTGTGCACTAAATCAGTCCCGCACATAATGTGCCGGGTACCAGGCACAGAGTTCATGTATCATGTACATGAAATAGAGCGCTAATGCGTCCAGATAGCATCGCATCATATGTCACATATTAACGTCGTCCGCGTGCACCACATTATATGTCACATATTAACGTCTTCCGCGTGCTCCGCATCATCTGTCACATATTAACGTCGTCCGCGTGCTCCGCATTATATGTCACATATTAACGTCATCCGCATGCTCCGCATTATATGTCACATATTAACGTCGTCCGCGTGCTCCGCATCATATGCCACATCTTAACGTCGTCCGCGTGCACCGCATCATATGTCACATATTAACGTCGTCCGCGTGCTCCGCATTATATGCCACATATTAACGTCGTCCGCGTGCACCGCATCATATGTTACGTATTAACGTCGTACGCATGAATTAAAACCACTAATCTGTATGGCGTATCCAATTACCATTCACTTTTACCCAGGGGTAAAGTATTTTGTTTTTGGTGAGAGGACAGTTTTATGAACCACCCAATATGATCGGGTCGTATTGGGCGATGATGAATTTAAAAGACAGATCCAGCAGTTTTTGAATCACATTGGCAAATCAAACAAGCATCATTAACATTTCAAAAAACGTACGCATGTACGTATAATAAACTTGCACTTGTATGTATGTATGTATGTATGTATGTATGTATGTATGTATGTATGTATGTATGTATGTATGTATGTATGTATGTATGTATGTATGTATGTATGTATGTATGTATGTATGTATGTATGTATATGTATGTATGTATGTATGTATGTATGTATGTATGTATGTATGTATGTACGTCAAACATGTGAAGTGACAGTATATGTCTAAAAGTACATAAAAACTTATTGCTCTATGTAAATCTGGCAGAAACGAATCACCAAGGGCAATGTATTGATAGCTCGGTGGGGTGGGAGCGTGGGTGTTCTCACTATGTGGAGGTTAGTGGGGATGTGCCGACAATTTGGGTCGGTAATGGGGCGTTTTGGTATACAAATGGGTCGTTATTTCTTGAAGACAGGTATCGTAAATGGGTCTGTTCTTTTGGCAATGACCTGGTATACTATTATGTACGTATTTTTGACAGCGAGTATAGCCATGGATATTTGTTTTGTGATGGGTATCCAATATGATGCTCAATATTGGGTGTTTGTGCTCAAGTCCACTGGGTCAATGGTGGCCAGCCCTATCCTGGTTGCGTTGTTTTAAAGACAAGTTTTATGGCATGATAAGCAAACAGAAATGTCAAGACTGAACGTTCTCCTTCCATTGTTTCCTGCAATATCGTCTACCTCATGGGCCGGACGCCCTGGGGTGCTCGTTGATAGCTTGCGGGCCCGAGTCACAATTGTTTATTTAGTGGCCGCTATCTAATTAACTGCCTTGCCGTTACGAACCAGAGCATCGTTGGGACTAACGACGGTATCAGCAAATTATTTTTGGAGTTGCGAAGCTTAATAAACGTACTTTTTCATTCTGAATCGTTAGGTTGGTATATGGATGGTCAAGAGGGTCTAGATATGTATTGGTGACCCTTTTAAAAAATGTGTATATGAATGGGTCTTTTTGCAGAGGATTTGGTATGTAAATGGTTCCCTTTTCTCACTTTGGCTTGGTTTAGATATGGTCCGGTTTTTTTCCCATGGCGGCTCACCCCTACCCTTTTCTAAGGAGAGAACCAACCCACCCCCCGGGATTGATAGCAACCGTCAGCACACCAACATCACCCATCGGAGTAGCATTAGCACATCCTCAATGTCTGCAGCACCTTCAACAGCCGAGATATTGAATTTACAAAGTTTTCTTTGTAAACTAGTCTATACACTTTGTTGTCATTAACACCATTTTGTTAGGACTCTATTTAAGTCAGTAAAGGATAATCTAAGGATATTAGCTTGCTCGCAATTGTTGAGTGCCACCAATTTTTTTAAAGAACCTTACAAATACCATATTGGCTTACTAGCATAACATTTAGCAACCATAAAGGGGGCAAATAATGGGGACATCTTGACCTTAGTACGGCTGATGGGACTTGACTATAATAACCACCAACTCTTACATTAAGTATTTTAATTTATTGATATGCTGTTTCAGAGAGAGAAAAACAATATGTGTAGACATAAAAAATACTCTTTATTGTAATCAGTTAAAAACAGCCAGCATGACCAAGGTTTAAACCATGTCATTCCAATTATATAAATGTCACATTGCCAAAAATACAGCTACACAACGGGTTTTGCAGCTTGGCGTTCAGTTCCGGCTGTATTGCTAGAAGCGCAGCTGAAATTGAAAAGGATATATACAGGAAGCAAATTAGATAAGGTCAATTACAATGATTAACTGCTTGCTTTAAAAAGGAACTTCACCATTATAATTTAGAATACTCTGCATCAGGTATTTACCTTGATAGTTCCATTCCTTCGAAACTTCATGTAGTCTTTGCGTGATGAAAGGTATATATTGATCTTGAACTCAACTGCAATAGATCTCCTTTGCACTTTCTTCACAATACCTGATAATATATGAGGGAAACACTTAATAATCTTCAGAAAAATTATGCCATTACAAGTTTAACAGCTGAAAATATATCACTCATAGTACCCATACAAGTGTTCATGACTTCAAAAAGATGCTACCAAGTTGGATACAATGTGCATCATACATTTGAAGTCAAAACAACAAAAAAACAACAATGTTACAAATTTGTATATGTACCTCGGCGCCATCTTAATTCGTCAGATTCATCAAATTGCCTTTCAATCCTTAAGAGTTACATACAAGGAAGGTTGCATAACATAACTGAGAGCTCTGAAAATATGCTAGGCTTGGAAACCATGTGCACCATGCAACTGGAATCATAAGACTGATCTAGGAGACCAGGCCAAGATCAGCTAATTAGGTCAAAGTTTTAATTGGATCAATACCAATATATACGAAGCTATGTGTTATGTGTAAATTTTTGAAGAATTTAAATTTACCCTCCTTCTATGTTTTCAAAGCTCAGGGCTCATGGTATCCACAAATTAAATGACATAGACATGTTTTAGGCAACAGACAGATGGACAGACAAATTAAAAGAGTTCAATTTACATACCATTTATCCATGCAGGAATGCACATGCATACCCCAGTACATACATCAACCCATATAACTATCCGTTGTGTATGCTTACCTCTAGCTGCTTCATGTCAAGGGCCTCGTGGGGTTCAGGGACAGCGTGCTCTCTACCTGCACATAGCAACATTTGTATTAATAAAGATCAGCTGCCAAAAGTATTATGTACTGTGACCAATCACATTAGAAATAAGGTGAAGGGCATTTAAATATTTTGCCCTTAGTGAGTTAGATAAGATCGTTACTGACAGATATCATTATCAATACATTACCACTTGAGCAGAATAAAAAGAATTTCAAACTAATCAACAAGTCAGATGTAAGGCTGCTGTTTTTATATAGGCAATGTTTATTGTCCAAGGAGTCACCCTTAATATATGGGCCGGCTAGTTTGACAAATATTACTTCAAAGAATAGGAATAGACCAGTGGATTATGCGAAAGATGACTCCTGGTATACAACTTAGCTAAAAGGGCATATCAGCTTGCTAGCAGACACATAAATATATGAACATATCTTCAAATGGATGCATACAAGTTTACATATACACAATGTTTATACTTTAATGCATTTAACAACCTATTTCATAATCTCAACCACTTGTGTATGCTTACCCCTAGCTGCATTACGTCAAGAGCCTTGTGTGGTTCAGGGACAGCAGTGTTCTCCACCTGCAGCGTTCAGTGAGATTGAATCACACATGTTGGGTGCTAAGAGGTGTGTTCATGTGCAGGGCTTTTCTCAAGCATTTTAAGAATGCATGCAATCAAATGTGAAAATGAAAGTCAGAGATTATGAATAATGTGCAACCACAATTTACAAATGGATGGATGAATAAACTGACTTCAGAGCAAAGTTTTACAAAAAAGCTCTACCAGACAGCATTTATATATGAGTAAATATCAAATACCAATGTTTGACCAGAGGACAGTCTGTGTAAGATGTCAACAGCTGACTCAGTGGACACCTTGTGTGGTATGGTATCTGTTCGTGTCTAAAAAACAAAGAATGAATTGTTTATTTCCTATGCAAGCATAGTGCAATATCTTAAAGCCTTAAATAGTCTGCACCATATGACACTTTTACAGGTATAATTGGATGCGGTGCCTGACATGCAAATTAACTTTTAGCAATGTGCACTTGCCATCATTTCGTCTTAAGTCACTTGAATTTTCTCTGCCTGACAGAGATTGTCATTCGCTGACCTACACACATACACAAAAATTTACCTGCATAACATATGCCAACAACCATATAATTATAATGCAAAGAATAAGAAAAGTGTTACAGGGAGGAGGAAACTGTTCTTGGGCAATTTAGTTGAAATATATAATAAACACTTATCTGAAATGCAATGATCCTCACCAGCACACACAATTTATTTTTATACAAACTGAGGAGCACATCCACTTGGGCTCGGGTTTTGATAACCTTTTATAATTATGTTCAACTACCATTGTTTATCATTGGACTAGCCCTACAAGACGTCAGTAGATTCATGTTACCGTTATGACCGGGGCAATCATTGGACTGGACTGGTGTGGTTTTTCGTTATGTCAGATTTAAATTACTCACAAAAATAATAGCAGATTTTAAACATCTATGGGGAAATCTTAGAATCAATTGTATACACACCGTTCTACCAACACCCACAGCTTCCATCGTCCAGACTGACTTTTTACACTGCAAAGGTACGTGGAAAGTTGCCAAAGATGTAAAGAGTAACCAAGGATGTCAAGTGCATAAACGCGCTCGGGACGAAGAGCGGCTTTGACGTAGCTGCGAAATTCCGGGGAGCATAGCGTTACCGGTAAATCACAATCAACCTGACTATATTCCCGCGCATTTGCAAAATGAGATGACTCCGTGTTTTAACAACATACGATGTAACAACGGTTACGGTTTATCGCCTCGGAAGGGCCGGGTGATGAAGTGGAGGGAATGGTGAAGAATTTTTTTGGTAAAATGTAGCTATGCGAGTTTAACGACTTATTGCTGATGATCACACTTTGTAAATGAATAGAGTCCGCCATTTTCTACCCTTCGAATTCTCATATATTTTGATGTTTATTCATTATAGTAAAGTGATGGGCTTATGATTACAGTGAGAATACGTCGTCGTTTCGATACGCTGACAGAAGCGTCTCCCAGTAGCCAGCAGTAGGCGTTTCTGTCATCCGAACCAGCGAGTTTCTCTTTCTGACGTTATTGACACAATATTATTTCATATACTTTAAGTGAATAGAGTATGCCATTTTCTTCTTCCAATTGTCATATGTATGGACGTTTATTCGTTATAGGAAAGTGATGGACTAATGATAACAGTAAGACCCGTCATCGTATCGATACGCTGACAGAAGCGTCTCCCAGTAGCCAGCAGTAGGCGTTTCTGTCATCCGAACAGCGAGTTTCTCTTTCTGACGTTATTGACACAATATTATTTCATATACTTTAAGTGAATAGAGTCTGTCATTTTCTTCTTCCAATTGTCATATGTATGGACGTTTATTCGTTATAGGAAAGTGATGGACTAATGATAACTGTAAGACCCCGTCATTGTATCGATACGCTGACAGAAGCGTCTCCCAGTAGCCAGCAGTAGGCGTTTCTGTCATCCGAACCAGCGAGTTTCTCTTTCTGACGTTATTGACACAATATTATTTCATATACTTTAAGTGAATAGAGTATGCCATTTTCTTCTTCCAATTGTCATATGTATGGACGTTTATTCGTTATAGGAAAGTGATGGACTAATGATAACAGTAAGACCCGTCATCGTATCGATACGCTGACAGAAGCGTCTCCCAGTAGCCAGCAGTAGGCGTTTCTGTCATCCGAACCAGCGAGCGAGTTTCTCTTTCTGACGTTATTGACACAATATTATTTCATATACTTTAAGTGAATAGAGTATGCCATTTTCTTCTTCCAATTGTCATATGTATGGACGTTTATTCGTTATAGGAAAGTGATGGACTAATGATAACAGTAAGACCCCGTCATCGTATCGATACGCTGACAGAAGCGTCTCCCAGTAGCCAGCAGTAGGCGTTTTTCTGTCATCCGAACCAGCGAGTTTCTCTTTCTGACGTTATTGACACAATATTATTTCATATACTTTAAGTGTTAATAGAGTATGCTGTTTCTTCTTCCAATTGTCATATGTATGGACGTTTATTCGTTATAGGAAAGTGATGGACTAATGATAACTGTAAGACCCCGTCATTGTATCGATACGCTGACAGAAGCGTCTCCCAGTAGCCAGCAGTAGGCGTTTCTGTCATCCGAACCAGCGA
Source organism: Urechis unicinctus (assembly GCA_034190875.2). NCBI lineage: Eukaryota > Metazoa > Annelida > Polychaeta > Xenopneusta > Urechidae > Urechis > Urechis unicinctus. Next base: position 5,201,375 of record CM067344.1, read on the forward strand.
GTTTCTCTTTCTGACGTTATTGACACAATATTATTCATATACTTTAAGTGAATAGAGTATGCCATTTTTTCTTCCAATTGTCATATGTATGGACGTTTATTCGTTATAGGAAAGTGATGGACTAATGATAACAGTAAGACCCCGTCATCGTATCGATACGCTGACAGAAGAAGCGTCTCCCAGTAGCCAGCAGTATAGGCGTTTCTGTCATCCGAACCAGCGAGTTTCTCTTTCTGTTGTTATTGACACAATATTATTTCATATACTTTAAGTGAATAGAGTATGCCATTTTCTTCTTCCAATTGTCATATGTATGGACGTTTATTCGTTATAGGAAAGTGATGGACTAATGATAACAGTAAGACCCCGTCATCGTATCGATACGCTGACAGAAGCGTCTCCCAGTAGCCAGCAGTAGGCGTTCTTCTGTCATCCGAACCAGCGAGTTTCTCTTTCTGATGTTATTGACACAATATTATTTCATATACTTTAAGTGAATAGAGTATGCCATTTTCTTCTTCCAATTGTCATATGTATGGACGTTTATTCGTTATAGGAAAGTGATGGACTAATGATAACAGTAAGACCCCGTCATCGTATCGATACGCTGACAGAAGCGTCTCCCAGTAGCCAGCAGTAGGCGTTTCTGTCATCCGAACCAGCGAGTTTCTCTTTCTGACGTTATTGACACAATATTATTTCATATACTTTAAGTGAATAGAGTCTGCCATTTTCTTCTTCCAATTGTCATATGTATGGACGTTTATTCGTTATAGGAAAGTGATGGACTAATGATAACAGTAAGACCCGTCATCGTATCGATACGCTGACAGAAGCGTCTCCCAGTAGCCAGCAGTAGGCGTTTCTGTCATCCGAACCAGCGAGTTTCTCTTTCTGATGTTATTGACACAATATTATTTCATATACTTTAAGTGAATAGAGTATGCCATTTTCTTCTTCCAATTGTCATATGTATGGACGTTTATTCGTTATAGGAAAGTGATGGACTAATGATAACAGTAAGACCCCGTCATCGTATCGATACGCTGACAGAAGCGTCTCCCAGTAGCCAGCAGTAGGCGTTTCTGTCATCCGAACCAGCGAGTTTCTCTTTCTGATGTTATTGACACAATATTATTTCATATACTTTAAGTGAATAGAGTCTGCTATTTTCTTCTTCCGATTGTCATATGTATGGACGTTTATTCGTTATAGGAAAGTGATGGACTAATGATAACAGTAAGAACACGTGATTGTTTCGATACGCTGACAGAAGGTCTCTCATTAGCCAGCAGTAGGCGTTTTTCTGTCATCCGAACGAGCGAGTTTCACCTTCTGACGTTAATGACACAATATTACTTCATACACTGTGAGTGAATAGAGTCCGCCATTTTCTACTTCAAAATGAGTTTTAATTCATACGCTAGTCCAATTTCCATAGACAAGGTGGCGTTTTCGCTTAATCTCCAAGCAACCAGTAGGCGATTCTATAATATTTTGCCACATGACACCTATTTCTTTCTTCATTGGTTCATTATGTCTGTCTTAAGAATGGGTTTTTCACCCGACATTTCCAATACGTCGCAGGTTGGTTTGCCTCGCCTACTCGCATCCCCACTCCTGGTAGCTAATTTTGTCTTTGAATGAGTCAACTCTCAATAGGTGGTCTTGTACTTTAATAAACAAACTGAGCGATATATAAGAACAATTCATAAAACCAAAAATTCCCCGTCTCGAAAGGTAAATGCAGATGATGTGCACCACTTGGTTCGGGAGCTGTCATCGTATCAATAGGCTGACGGGGGTGACTTCCAGTAGCCAGATGGCGCTTCTGTCATCCTATGGCATACGCATGACCGGCGACTTCCAGTATCCTATAGTATACGCTGACCCCAGTTGTATCGGTGTCGGTAAATGGATACACGTCTTCCCCATCCTTTGTGGCAGCTAACTATTACATTGCAAGTAACTTTCAGTTAGACGTCGTTCCATCATAGCTGAATAGCGTACTACGCTTATATATGACAATAACCTCAGACATTTAGATTCTGAGCTGACTCTTCCTTAGCATCTGTCACTGATGTTAATCTTTCTGTAAAAATCTTGAATAGCTCATCCCAAAAAAACTTTGCAGGACTACTTCAAGACGACTCAGTCGCGTTAAGGCGTACCAGCGATATATCACTCAGTCTAAATGAGCTACATGCGCCATCCGAGGACTCAATTTAAATAAAGAAACATCAATACGCTTGCTTTGCTATTAATATCAGCCTTTCTTATCTTAAGCTCGATGGGTGGTGATAATGTTATATTTATCATGCATACGATATCTTAGGATGTGCTGTATTTGAAAGAAAGCACATGCGGTATAATCTGAAACGCACAATATTCTATAGGGAAATAACATTTATGATTTCAAGAGCCTTCAGATGACTGTCAATTTGAATGAACCATATATAAATGGAGGCTACCAAATGCCGTATCATACAAGTATTACCAGATAGCACCATAATCGGTCCATGTATGAGTTATGGGCCATATTTTTTTGTGTGCTGCATAGATGTGTAATATTGTGCTGGAAAGTAGTTGATGTAGAAGAACACAAATTGGAGAAAATGACGTGTATCGAGATAGAGCAAAGGAAGAATCTCCTGTGTACATCTCGGCCCATCACGGCGCTCAACAATATATCTTTATAATCAAAGACTAGGCACTATTCGATAGCTGTTATCAACCTGTCTATTAATGAAATATTCGGTCAATTTGACGCGATTTTGGTGTAATGGAATCGTGTGAGGTCTAGTTACCTTATAACACCTCACAGCATTTGTGGATCACCCCATGAGATTAATGCCTCGTTAAGTACGTTTTATGATTAAGCCTCATTTTACGACATGCATATGTCGATGTCACTTCGACCACTGATGCGTAATAACGATGTTTCACAATCAGGTCGCGGTATTAGATGGGAAGAAGTCACACCGCTTGTCTATATATAGCTGATGCTATTCCTGGTTCCTCCTACGCGTGGATCGTTAAGGTGTTATAAATAGTTGTTGTGAGATTCCCCGAGACACGCTCGGTTTGGAGTGTTATGTTTGAAAGGATTTTGGTTGAACCATTGATCGATTGCCGCTTCTTTTATTAGCTGCTGTTTCATGTAACCTTTGGCGAATCCGTGAGCGCGTGCATAAGTACCGAAACATTTATGATAGACGCAATACAAACTATTTGAACTGATGTGCCATATTTTATACTTGTCAATAATCTGTAAACACAGGTAGCTCACAGTCGCTTCATTCACAACAAACATCATCTCCAATTTATTCATCGTTTATTGGATTGCACTCCACATGTGTTAAACCACGTAGTGTACACAGTCAGTCTATCATTCCTCTGCAGTCTTTTAAAATATTCTCAGTTTCGCAATGTATTGCATTCCCGTAGTGTACATATGCATCGGTCTTATGTTCGCATAATGGTCACATCACAGTTGGTGAATGCATGCGATTTCTTATGATATCGATGAAATTAATATCGGTGCTAAACATACAAGCACAGATGTGGAACTGAGTGATATATCTCGCCGCATATGAAGGTCTGAAGCGAGGCGCTTTATGTAATACCTGTCCAAAACTGCGACTCATATTATACACCCAGACAACATCTGCCTTTTAGAAAATTGCTGTGCTTCCCAAGTTGGTCATTTTGCACTGCAGTATCTGCATACACTGAATATACGCATCACTTTTCATCTCCACTGTTCTGACGGGACATAGTCAAGTCATGAAAAGTACTATCGATTCCATCATCGATTTCGCCGTCTCAGCAATCTCATGATTCATGTCAAGGCGTGACTACGACGAGTTTATTATTGGTGCCATATGCGTCGCAAGTTTTGTTGGACCGGAGCTACAGAAAGAATAGATACCAAACAAATAAGGTTACCAACACCCCCCCACATGTTGATACGCCATATCATAAAAAGCCACATGTGAAGTGCTGGCAGGTAACGCTATCCAAGCATTGGTGTTGGTTAAGTCAACATCTAAATAGCTATTACACGACCCAGTACGTCTGCTGGTCATTTTTTGCTTTGCTATTGGGTCTCCTAAGATGGAACACCGTAGATGGTTTACAGTCATCTTTGCTGCTGCGGCTGCATTAAAAACAATACTATATGGTGACAATAAGGGAAGTTAGTGCAAAAACGTCTCACGCTGTGGAACATGTATACAATGTACTCCATACGGTTGTGAGATATTGTAAGTCAGAACTGATAACATGTCCAGTAATCAACACAAAGCGCGTGTAAGGAATGATATGGTACATAAACAACGTAAGGTAACAATATGAAATTTGCTATCCGTAAGCCTGCACGTTATTTTGTTGTCCCTCCGAGAAGACTCAATCATGTTGCATTTCCCAGGCGCGCTATACATGACTATTTTATTTGGTGTAGAGTATATGAAAAAATCCGAGGAGGAAAGCTTCGGATTAGGAGAGATGTATCGATTTGGGGTGGTACTAAATGCAGACAGTTCTATTTCTGTTCTAATAATCCGTCCCAATAAAACTGCAATGAGGTGTGTCACAATAACAATGGTGTCTAATGTGATGCAATGATCAATTAAGGTAAATCGATAATTTCAGTGGTTGTACATTGTTAGATGACAAATCAATTGAGCTCAGAAAGCATGCGCAAACATAGCATATAACACTGCTTTTCGGAATTCCGCTCTGGTAAAAAGTCACACGAGATCATGTGAGTGCAGCTTACCAAGTATTCTATATACGTATATACCCATTACATTGAATTACATTTTGGCCAATCTGAAAATCGTGTGCGTTATTGCCTGATTTACAGTAGTTGTCGTAAGAGTATTGTTGATAGCGGATTATCTCTTAGCACTCAACATTTTTGCGCCGCCACGAATTTGTTCATTTATAAAGCTCAGCGCAAGATAATGTACGATAAGAATTTAGACCTGAGGAGTCGAGTAGATGAGCGCTTGGGCAAATTATGTCACGATCCATCAATAGAGAAGCCTGCAGCCAGCAGCAGACATGTCAATCAGCCGCTTCAAAGAGAACTAAGATCACGACCAGATACCGTGCACTCAGTCTGATCGAGTAGTTCAGCTTATATATGGTATTCTGTGGGTCGATATAGTTTGATAAGTAGCAATTCATAAGTAATTATTCATGGGTTGTGTGTTTATCGATTACTCAAGACATATATAATTGGATAGTTATCGTCAGCACATTCCAAGGTAGGCATATTATTCGCGGCTCAAAGTTGCTATTGAGCTCTTGCACTAGAATGAAAGAGCCTTGATGAGTTGGCAGGTACCTTCATAGCGGGCTTTTTTGGTGTACACATTCAATATAAGTTTGCTAATGATCAGCAGAGTAATTTTGACCTCAGACATATCTTGACACGTTCATCACCTTTTTATATGCATGCATATCGTTCTCATGTGTTGCTATTTGATGCATGCAAGAACACATTCAACTAATATGCTGATCTTTTTGCTACCTGCCACTTACCATGTTACCGTTTAGCGGCTCGAAAAAGACAAGCATTGGCAAAAGGGCTCCTAGAAAACTGTTCAGTCAGCCGTGCATCTATTTTCATAGACTAAACTGCAAGGAATTGGATTACCGTGAATAATACAGGATTCGAGACTGGCGCCCTAAGTCATGTTAAATTAAAGTTTCTTGATATATCAGCTATAGAGCTGAGAGTAAGAACCCACATGCATGTATCACAGAGGACCATTACAACCAACTTGGACTCATAATTTGGTGGCGACAAAACAACAGCTGGTCGGATGAACACACTTCCTCTATTAATGGACAATAACTGATTAATGACCAAAAGACATCCAAGTCACCTTTAGTATGTTACAATAATGATAATGATAAGATATTGCAATATATTGAACAGCAATACAATATGATAAATACGTTCAGGATTACCATGGAGCGTCTACATCAGATCCATACACTTGCAAAAAGTCAATGTATTACCCCTTCATTTTTGGATCAAAGTACGATTGCTTTAATTTTATTGGCCTTGCAATGTAATAACAATTTTGCAATAGCAAAAACCCTTATTCTAGCATTTATCATTTGCGTACAGTCTTATATATGTACAATTCAATGACAGCAATGTTGACAATGTTTTATCTCCAAATTGAATTATTGATGTAGTATCCCTGTTTTCAGTATGTCGTTTAATCATTTGCACCATTTGTTTAACGCCCACGCCTATCAGTACATTTCAATGCAATTATGCAGTTGTCGATTCGGAGGATTTCCGTTACCAGAATCTATATCCACAGCCGTGTGTTAGCCCGCTATATCCAGCATTTACTGATGCATCCATCAGAAGTGCAAACTCTCATGTCAGCTTCAATTCAAGTACTTTATATTATTAACATTCACAATATCGACCAGAATGGACGATTAACAACATATACTCAAGATCGATCAAATGTTACCTTGTTCAAGGTCTTATTACTTCCCTATTTACGTTAAATGTCAGGGCTTTGGCAAACCCTTGTAAGAACTCAGCAACTGCTAATGATTTTGGAATGCGAAACTAGGACATCTTTGATATAAGTTGAATGACAGTCAAGTGGTTTGTATTTTGCTAGTTATTATAACCCCTGTCGAAGATCAACGTGTGGCTACGCGAATAAATTTACTTATTTTGTCTTCGTCATTTCACATAATCGATTTAAACGCCTGAATCCTGTCGTTCACACTCAATAGGGACTGAGGGAATAGTCAGGATATACTCATTGTATGCGCTGCCTATGATTTAATGCATATTAGCCAGCATGTAATTGCTAGCAACTCCTCATTGAATACAATATCATTATATGAAATCATGTCTAACTATACAAGACGGATCATACAGATATATATTGCTGCTCAAGTCATATTCTGTCCCATTTATTCCGTAGTTGTCAAAATTGTTTTACCTTCAAAACTTCATTCGCACGAGATGTTGAGCCAGTACACTGCAACAATAATGCCGGTCTATCCTGATGTCATGTCTACTATGGATCGAAATTAATTTTTGAGGCAAATTCAAATGTGAAAGTAACCGCGGTAGTTCAAATTATTACTATCAATTGTTTTATCAGTGACAGCGTTATAAAACGAATACGAGTTATGGATTAGCTTGAACGACTGCTTCTGAAAAGTTAGCATGCTGCAAATGTTCCTTTCGAGAAACAAATTATATGGTGTACACAAATATCCTCTATGGCTTTGGCTCTTGTTCTGTTCAATTATAGAGGAGTGATTCACTAGATACGGGTAGATGAAATTTTAACTTACTCTCTCAACCCCCTCCCCTATCCCTCTTTGCGTTTGCTACCACCACAATCCTACAGCATCGGTTTATTGATTGCAATGCAACAGTCAGTCGTCTCAAAGTCTGAAGAAGAGGTGCCAACTATTTGTGACCCCATGTTTTTTGCATAGCAAATATTGAGACATTTGTGCCATGAGCTGTGTCAGTATGTCATCGTTCATGAGATGCTGGATAGCGTTTACCTAATCAATGTTTTAGATTTTGCTATGAAAGATAATACAAAAGGCCACTTCATTGGTCAATTGCTCTTAATTTCTCAACATCTGCCACGTTTTCCGTGATTCGACATCTGTCAGGCACACGACTTCAATGCAATTGGTACGTCTTATCACAATACACGGACGTTACTCACACATATAGCGTAGTTAAGGACGAAATAGAAATCACAATGTTACTAAAGGGTATACTGACATTTGGTCGTCTTCGCTCTGCTGGTGATAACAGCGACGCTTGCCCAGCCACCACTGCAAATCACTGGGAATAACACTCGCATGCATTGGCAACAATTTTTAAGAAATGTAAATCAGATTCAAATAATGTAATATTATTTGAAAATTCTAGACAAGCCGTATGCAAATGCGACCTGTTTGCAAACTATAAATCCTGAATCGCTCCAGATATGGAGGTGTGACCGAGCTCACAAATTAAGTTTGTCAATTGATCAAATTTCCTAAAGGATGGCCATTTAATGCCGCTACCCATTCAAATGATGGATGCCACGCTTCACAGATGTCCGCATATATCGTAGAAAGGCGACAGCGTAATTCATCAAGTCACACAAACAGTTTTACGCTGTCATTGTGTAATCGGTCGCATTTAAGCTTTGGTCTCGTTTCCATGAGTGAAGTGAGGGGACTGGTTAAGTACGACATTTGTACATTGTGGATTGTTTTAGTATTATATTGCTGCATATAACATCCAGACGTCAGTAACAGCTCGTCTGCTAGTGAAGAAAAGTTCACGTTAATCATGATCAGTTGGATTCATTGAAAGGACACAACTCTTTCTCGCGTTGGTCTTAAGTAGACAAATAAATGTGTTATTGCAACAAATCACCTGGAAACGTGAATGAAGTTATGGTATTTTTTAAATAAGCGCATATACCGGGATATTGGTGTAAAAATATCGAATTTTTACTGAAATTACATGTTATGATGCGAAAATTAGGATTTGAATCTAATTAATAGAACATCATCATATTTCGCAACCTGTGTAAATCAGACAATTTTATGTGTTTGATATATCGATTTACTAAACAACACTTAAATGATCCGCCGTATCTTATTTATAAATAGGAAAACTTCATTAATTCATTAATACCTTGGCATTAATTAATTAGTGCATTACAAAATCACCAAGCAAAAATTATTCATGGCCAGATAGCACGCTGATGGATGAGGTAAATTAAAATAGCAACAAGACCGCGCAGTTCGTTTTGGACTCTGGCGTAGCCATAGCAGACAAGCACACTTCCACTTCAAATATACACACATATTAACACACTCATACACACACTCGCCAACAAATACACACTAACACACACTTACACCGGATACAACCATACCCGTAAAACGGCCAATATGGGTACCCTTAGAGATGTACTGTTCAATAAATGATACTGGTTTGCTGGTTAATTATCGCTAATTGAGTCTTACAATCGAAAGCTTATGGTCGAAAATATTCTAAGGAGCATTTAAAGAAATTGTTTTAATGTTTGATGTCCAAGTGCCTTGCTTACCTCCTAGTCATTAAAAGATCGCTGTTCAGCGCTCGCAAGCCAGGCATCAGGAACCGAGCGACGGTGGCGAAATACTTCAAGCAGATATGGAGACTCTAAAGTCCTTGTATCGCCGTGCTGACAGCTAGATATAACATAGCATGGGGAACGCGTTTTAAATAACTCCTTTCCGGCTGGGATGAGAAGTATTTCTGGTCGGTGCGATCTGAGGTTACCTTAACGTCAGAAACGAAATAAGCATTGCTTGAAATTTGAAATCTTACATAATGAAGAAATAAGCACCATCGATTACGCATTTTGTTACCTGCTGAGCAGTTTGCTCGAGCGTCTGTGTTGTAACACAAAATGAGCTTATTTGTGTACTCGGACCACTGGGCCTGGAAAAATATCCTATTTCTGCTGATGATGAATGGTATCTTGCTTGCTTTCGAGTTCAGATTTTAGCTCGAATGCTGTCTTGTACTGTTATTCATTGGTTTATCTCAACAGTGTGCAGCTCCGAATTAGCCGGATGGATTGATTTGATATCAGCCACTAGTGGGTAGCGTATTGTTCTTAAACGCGATTGAAAATAAATCATGTGAGCGTTGACTGGGAAAAGTATTGTAGCCGCACATTGTCCATAACCGTTGTCTATTAATGAAAAAAGAATAATTGAATGCTTAGTTTTGAAGCGAAACGCATCACCATTATGTCGGACATTACTACAGACATACCAAATCTTGTGTGAGGCAATATCACGAGATAGGTGTATTTAGTGTCACAGCCCTGATATTACCCGAGTACGTCTTTGTCAGTGAATTCTTGGTACACATGCACCGCCAATCGTTCTTTATTATATTCCCGACTGATATGTTTATTTTGCGTTTTATAAATTATCTGCCATACAATTATTGTCATAATGATAGCTGTTAGACACGAAGGGTTTACTACTTGGGACATGCTTTAATATTTTAATCTTCGCTTAGAAGAGGGCTGAATGCAGCATAGAAATGAGTGTTTGCATGCTAGGTCATAAATCATTGTAGAAATATTGCCTTATTTTTTCTTTAATAATATCACTTAATTGTCTTCAAAAGTATTTGAAGCTGCGATGATTGATGGTGAATATAACGTCCAAACTATATTAAATGATATATTTAATTTGCAAACTTTTTTTTGTTGAAACAAACATGGTACGTTGAAACATAAACTTGATAATTGACGATGTAACAACAATGAGGATATAAAATGGCGAGGAACCCGACCCTGTAGTGCATTCTGCCATATCAGATCATTGATTAATGCAAGAGGAAATTGCTGCAGCAGCTGGGCAATATAGAGAGCAATATATAACATCCAACCAGTACTCGAACGAAAAATGCATTGCCTGCTTTGAGTATCAATTGATGCTTAGACGCATCTCTGACGACGTAAACACTTACAATAAAAAGGATTGGAGACATGGTACTGTCATTCATATAATATTAAGGCCAAGTCAACTGAATTTCATCGGTCGAAATGGATAATTTGTGCATATAGCGTCAACTGTCGTCTATGCAGGTTGAAGCAATTAAAATAGCTGTCGAAGGATTTTCTAAGTAATTTAAGGAAGCGAATCATACTCGTTTATGAGAGCTAGAAAAAGCGTAATTATTGTACAAGAGTTCTTAAATTCACCAATGATGTTTCTGATAACATCCGGAACAAGTTTAGAAAAAAAGGCAAAACCGGTATTACATTTTAATGTGCAGATACGTTTGAAATGATCTGTAAACGGAATTATATTTCTCGATATTCCCATTAAAATAAAAGACTGAACCTACACGGTATATAATGATTAATACTTATGTAAATTGCAAGGGGAAATAATGCATTTATTATCATTAGATATGCATTCACTGCGCATTTACTCACAATTCATATTATTTAATACATAATAGTTATATCCTTGCATATAACTATATACACTATGCGTACGTTGGGAAATCATCGATATATTTGCAGCAAATGGGTCGAATTGCAGAAAACAGAATATGTAATCACTCTACATCATTGATGGTGCTATATTAATTTATGCACTGAATTATTCATGAAATATTAAATAATGCAGGGCAACAATACTAATATTTGTCTTGAGCGATGATTAGTGCGACCGGAAGACATTTAGGGTTTGATATCTTTATATACCATATTTTGATGAAACTGATTGCACTTCTATGTAGCTTGCTGATAATTCATCCATTGATATATACGGCAGAAGATTGACACTTATAATAACAGCATTGGACCGAATAGAAGACGAATAGCTGATAAGGACAGTTGGCGTATTGCCGAAGCAATCAGAAGAAGTAAAAATGACTTAGTAACATTTGTAACGCATTGACCTGACGTGGTTACCAATCAGAGCTAGTGAATTTGGTCGTTTTCAATCACTATATATCTATCGTGTAACATAATAAACCACAATTGTTCAAGGTTGGTTACTTAAACAAGTTGAATGACAGATTACTCGCCTAGAAGACCATTTGGTTCAAATGCTGTAGAACGATGAGGCAGTATTTTTGCAGAATTGTTACATGAAGTACATCTAGGTTAGTTGAGTAATAACATAAATCATAAGTCATTTAACGGTACACTCAGACGGTCTTTGAAACTGTTGAACCAACTGCTACTGCACGGGTTTGCTTAATGTTTTAAGTGGTATTTGATTTGTAAGCTATGAATCTGGACTCCGTATCATCAGCCATGCTTTTATCATTACGCCTACAGCATGTTGTATATCATCGATGTCAATTAATTGCATGACGTACCCGACGAATGACCTTTGAGAGACTCTACTGAATGCGTTTGCCCAATACTATTAGGTTTTAAGGAGACAATGTCTCTATTGGCTGTTTTCAACAGATGCGAAAGTGTGTAAAGTCAAATTTCAATGTAGGAGAATGTAGACCCGGGGGGAGGGGGGGCACTTAAGTGTATAGACGTAGTATATATGTGCCGCGCGACGGGGTATGTTTTTTCGGCCTCTTGACTTGTACACCGGGTTTTTTGGCCTCATACTTGCACGACGGGGTATGTTTTTCAGCTTCAAATCTGTTCGACGGGTTATACATTCGCATAATACCTTCTACGACGGGGTATGCTTTTGGTCATTTTGACCTTGTTCGACGAGTACGGGTTTTTGAGGTCCCGCGGTACACCCCTATCCAGAATAAGGCCAAGTGCCCCCCCCCCCACCCCCGGGAATGTAGGTTAGCTATGTAATACATATCCATCTCAGCCAAAACGAAATCTGCATGGCGTGGGTGTCGTCAGTTTGTTTACGTATTAATGAATAGACATATACCTAAACGTCCGAGTGAGAGATTTCATCCTTTTTGCATCTTTTTTATACACTGTTGACCGTATGTGTATGTCCTCTATTTGGACGTTATTGACCATCGCCCGATTCGATCAGAAATTATTCCGCCAAATTGTCATTGTCTTTGGTTGTGCGTCCGAGATTATGCTTCTCGTAGGCGTTGCGACACATTGACAGAAATTGCAATTGTAATTGAGTTAGCACTATTATGCGTTGGCTCAACATAAGCAGTCAGGCTAGACCTGACTTGAAGGTGAAAATTTACCGGCCAAGTCAACAAATAACTGTGCGAAACTACTCCAACAGAAAAATATGGTATAATGGTTATCTGTAAGATATAAGCATACAATCTATAAACGAATACCTGTCGTTGTGACGATAGCACTAGGTATGATATGCAGCCTCATATTTAATCTCCACCATCCCGTGCTTTCTATTGACCATTGCCATATATTTCGCTTTAACCCCATTCACAAGAAACGAATTAATATATCGATTTCATCAATTAATAGAAGCCTCGGAAATATGTTAAATATCTGCCTACTTGTGAATAGAAAAGCCTAATTGTCACTCCTACTTTTACAATATCGAAATTAGACAAAAACATTTGAGAGCTTTTTTTATTCAAAAGGACGCTTGCACAGTTATACACTCTGACTTCGCACTCCACTGAACAGTCACTATGGCTTCCCACTCCACTGCACAGTCACTATGACTACCCACTCCACTGCGCAGACTCTATTACTTTGCACTCCACTGCACAGACTCTATTACTTTGCACTCCACTGCACAGTCAGTGCACAGTCACTATGACTTCGCAGTCCGATGAACAGTCACTATTCGCATGATATTTTGCACTACAACTTTCCATCAACTAGAATACCATTGAAAGCCGGCATCAACTGAAACAGAGCAACTGGTCACATTTGCACAATATCCGGATGGTGCTATCACCAAACAGTGTGTTGGGACCTTTCGTTCGCAAATGAATAAAGGCGAAGAAGCAGTCATAACTTGTTTCATTTTTCGCTTTAATGGTCACACAAGTTGTTGGAATCGTTATACTGTGATCAGTAATAAGGCAGCGCGTCTTAACTGAGTTGATCATCTATGGGCATTTGTTCTAACTAATAAGCTTTTGAAGGCCAGAATAACGGCATGCATGTCCGGGTTGTAGGACTATACTATTGTTGCGATATCAATGACTTCACGTAGTAACAGCATCCTTAGATAATTTCGCATTAGCATCGTTCATATTTTATTTGACGTAATTGCATATATTGCGATTAGGTTGATAGATAATAATTTGTTACATGGTCGTGCAAGCAACGCCAAACTTAAATGCCTAGGCTTTCTTTCAACTTCATATTTGCGCATGGTATGAAGTATGGCAGCAAAGAGAAGAACAGCGGCCTATCTGATCGTAGATAAGTGGAATAGTAAATGAATAAGTTAGCTAAAATGGCATTTGGAACAGTCTTTGGTGAATAAAAGCGTCATTCTTGTAGCACAACGCAATGCAAGGCAAGTATTAGATTGCTTGCGAAATTCCGACATTGCACAAAACACCATATCAAGCCTACATCTCAGAAAACCTGTAGGCTTAACCGATTGATATTGATAAATGATCCAATGCCAATTTCATTAAGTTTGTCATCATTAACAATGTTGACTGCATTGGATTAATGAGGATGCTGAATAGATATACTGAGAAAGAATAACAATTTACATGCGACATTTGTATATAAACTAATAATGGTCGCAGCAAATGCGCTGAATCTCACTTTAATTGAATTGATGGGACTTATGCCCGTGTTGTTGACCTTCTATCTACGCTTACCAAACAAAAGGCTGCTTAAGCCATTCGTTGTTGTGAAGATGATATTATCCCATCAAATTTTCTGATGTTTGCTGGTCATTGCATACACATTATTTAGTAATGGAAAACCCGTCAAGACCCAAATAAGTTATTTTTCCCACTGACACATTGATTTGTAAATGTACTACATGTTTAGACAATCCATTGAACAGGAGTTTAGCCTGATTTTGATCAATATTGACTAATATGAATGGATTTGTTAGGTTCATCGCCACTATTATTGTACTGTTGACGGTAATAGATACCAGCACACATAGTGGTGAATACATACCAAGACGTCATATCTCATCGTACAGGGTGTGATGACGTAAGTTGGTATTAATGACTATGACAGACCGACAAATGACCGAATGAGGATAGCATTGTAAACAGTCCCATAACAGGTGTGGTATTCATCTACCACCTTTACTCACCATGTTATGTGTAGAACATCATTGCGCGATACGCGAACATGTCGTCTTAATATCATTTATACTCGAAACGCATGTACCATAAACATACTGGAATCCACTGATAGAAGAGACTGCTGCAAAATGATACGTTAGCCTTTGAAACACGGACACGTCCTTTTTAGGTCTAATTGAGCTTGATCTTATTTTGGCATAGGAAGTTCACCAAATTATAGAATGATGGAAGTTTAAATGTACTCCACATAACTTAATGCTGATATCCTCATCGATTCTTTTATCATAAACATACTGCTGATGCTGCTGCTGATGATGCAAATGATGATGATAAAGTATCAAGTAAATAATGTATGAACAATAGATCGGTACAGGATCCGTACATAAGAGCGATTTATTTGACATTGATTGAGCCTAGATAATAATATAATGAATAACCATCTTGCTAGTAGAATGTCATCAGTGCATATATATATGTGACGTCATACCCCAGATAATTTGTTATAAGACAAGCAATGCAGATTACTATGGAACAAGTTAAGCAATTAAATCAACACGAGAACACAAATGAGTAAGCCAACAATAGGGTGCATGAATACTGCAAGTAAAGTAATTTGGATAGCAAATAATAATGATACAACGTGTACTTGAAATTTACGCGCTGAACACAGTTACCTCACCCTTTGATGACACTGAGCAGACCACAAAACTGATGTATTTGACAGAGACTCACCTTGTCGTTAGATGTTGAACACGTTTGTTTGGATCATTATCTTTTGGAATATGAGACTTAGATTGTGACTTCTCTAGAGCATCAGATCAGCTAATTAGTTATATTTCAAATCAATTTAGTACCCCTAAATAGCGCGGAAAATGTCAGTTTGATGAATGAGATGCAACGGTATTGACACAGATATGGCGAAGCGCTCTTTTCATTTCAGGGTGATCTAGGTTAACGAGCTGTTTGTTAGCTTTGGCGTCTACGCTTGTCTCGATAAATTCCCATGAGCAGAATGTGTCGTATAGTAACTCCGATTCTGTTTAGTTGTTATGATAAATCCTCGTTTTTCAGTAACTATCTATGAATCCGCAGCCTGCAGCAACTGTTGTCAAGATTGCACAGAACTCTCGTTTCTACTTGGAAATCCAATGGCTGCCAATTACTTATGCTATAGTCCTGACAAATTATAGCACAAGATTGTTTCAAATGTAGGTTGTGTAGAAGACGCTTATTTGATTTATATCGACATCGAGTGAATCGTAAATGATAGAACTCGGCGTTACTATTAGGTGTATAATGTTGTGCAGGCAATTACAAAGCTATAAAAAGATTATTATGAATGAAATGCATAGATAGCAGCCGTGAAAACAAAATTAACAACAGTTACTGTTGCACATCAGTCAACAGTCACAAAAATGGTTTTTGTTAAATGCCCTTATGAAGCTGATGCATATGGGTGTAGATAGATCAAGCCACATTTTAGTCTTTTATTAACCAATGACACCAACATTTGCACCATGCAATTCACGTTGTGCGAATTGGATTACTTGAGCTACACGTGTCCGTTGTCACACTACTTAAAAAAATAATGACGTATTTAACATCCAAGACAAAATTTATCCAGCCGAGTCAATCATATCCGCCTTTAGGTTTTTGTTTAGAGAATATAAATCATCCGCAATGTGTTTCCCAAGAGAAAGCTTTAGTTGTTTCGTCACCTTGTAATGAATCAGCCGTGTCATAAGGTCTGTTATATTGGCTCAGTAACAAAACCCTAGGCGTTCAGGTTTTTTTTAGATTACTTCGCTGCTCGAGTAAAATAGCCATTTGCAGCCATTCATAAATATAAATGTCACCGGCAAAAGTATTTACCGTAGCTTTTGCAACAGTAAGTGTCGTGCGATTTGCTATGAACATTAATCATCTATTCTACATTGCCTTTTGCAATTAGAAAACTTTGTCAGTCCATTTGGAGCGGCAGCTATGCGGAATAAAGGCATATGATTCGATAATAAGTCTAACAAAAGTCCGGAATGAAGACACTTGTTATATTTAAGTGCTCATTAACACTGGTTCGATCGCATGCTGCGCAAGCGGAATTATTATAACAGAGCTATCAGCTCTATATTGCATTTCCATGTACATATCAAGCGCGGATTTTTGCAGACAAACCGCGTCATTTTAATTGCCTTTCTAATACTACTAATAATCCCTAACGATTGATCAGCATAAGCATTGGTCATACAGGTGGTCATCTTTAAGCTTATGCTCGGTTTGTTAATCAGTTAATTGTTTGCTCTATTAGTAGTAAGGTAATATGAACAAGCTGTCGGTAAAGGGATACGATAACATCTATCAACTCGTCCAGACGGCCTTTATACGATAACAAGGGATAATCAAGAGTTGGCACGTCTTCCCCATCCTTTGTAGCAACTACATATTACATTGCAAGTAACTGTCATTTAAAAGTCGTTCGATCACACTTAATTAAAAAGCTGAATAGCGTACCACCCATTTATATGACAATAACCTTGGACATTTAGATTCTGAGCGGACGCTTTCTTAGAATGATCGCATCTTTCACTGGTGTCAATCTTTCTGTAAAAATCTTGAATAGCTCATCCCCCAAAATATTCATGAATAATTCCAGACGACTCGGTCGTGTTAAGGCGTACCAGTGTGATATCACTGAGTCTAAATACGCTACAGGCGCCGCCAGAGGGCTCAATATAATAGAAGAAACATCAGTACGCTTGCTTTACTATTAATCTTATTTTTAAGCTCGAATACGTTTCATGGGTGGTGATAATGCTATATATATATCCTGCATTAGATATTGTACGATGTGCTGTATTTGATAGGAAGCTCATGCGGTACGATCACGGATGGAAACGCACCATATTCGACAGAGAAATAACATTTATGATTTCAAGAGCCTTTAGATATCTGTCAATTTGAGTGAACCACATATAAGTGGAGGCTACCAAACGCCGTATCATACAAATAAATGCATCTGATCATATTGAGGTTGCGGTATTACTTTGCATCATAAAAATAAACAGCTAACAATATCTGCAATGCTGTATTAGAGTAACACAGCTCAGATAATGCATGTTAACATTGATATTTGTTTAACCTTATTGTGATTGCATTACCTCAGCAACGATTGTGCGAGCGCCGAAGAATGGATCCATTGAACTGCTGATAGAATAGCCACACTATTTGATCCACTGTACCCGAAGCAACTCATCTCCCCGAAGGCCTTGCTTTGCCTTGTTTGGTTTACTCAATTACTTTGGATGTTGCTGTATTTGAATAGCATCGAACCATTACCAGATAGCACCATAATCGGTCCAAGTATGACTTACGGGCCAAATTTATTTGTGTGTTGCATAGATGTGCAATATTGTACTGGAAAGCAGTTGATGTAGATAAAGACAAATTGGAGGAAATTACATGTATCGAGACAGAGCAAAGTACGAATCCCCTGTGTACATCTCGGCCTTTTATGACGCATAACAATATCTCTTCATAATCAAAGACTAGGGATTACTCGATAGCTGTGATCAACCTGTCTATTAATGAAACATTCGGTCAATTTGACGCGATTTTGGTGTATTGGATTCGTGTGAGGTCTAGTTACCCTATTACGCCTCACAGCAATTGTGTATCACTCTCTGAGGTAATGCCTCGTTAAGCACGTTTTATGAATAAGCTTTATTTTACGACATGCATAGGTCGATGTCAATAAAAACGCAATAACGATGTATTACAATCTGGTTGCTGTATAAGATGGGAAGATGTCAAACTGCCGGCTTGTCTATAAATAGCTGATGCTGTTCAAGGTTCCTCTTACGCTACGATTGTCTAGGTGTTAAATACAGTTGCTGTGAGATTCCCTGAAGCACGCTCGGTTTGAATTGTCATTCTTAAACGGATCTTGGTTGAGCCAATGATCCATTGCCGCTTCAAAAAATTAGATGCTGTATTATATAACCTCTGGCGATTCGGTGAGTGCGTGCCAAAAATTACCGATAAATTGATGATTGTCGCAATACAAACCCTTTGAACTGATGTGTCATATTACATACTAGTCAATAAATCGTTTGACCTATGTAACAAAACAAACCGTCAAAAACACAGGTGGCTCAGAGGCGCTTCATTTACAACAAACATCGTCAGCATTTCATTGATCGCTTACTGCCTGTTCTAAATCACGTGGTGTACACATCCCGTCTATCGCTCCTTTGCAGTCATTTCAAATATTCGCTGTTTCTTCATGAATTGCTTTCCCGTACTGTGCATATGCATCGGTATTATGTTCGGACAACAGTCACATCACAGTCGGTGAATGCATGCGATTTCTTATGATATCAATGAAATTCATATCGGTGCTAAACATACAAGCACAGATGTGGAACTGTGTGATATGTCTCGCCGCATATGAAGGTCTGAAACGAGGCTCTTTATGTAATACCTGTCAAAAACTGCGACTCATATTTGTATTTGCCTTTTTGAAAATAGCTATGTTTCCCAAGCTGGTGATTTTGCACTGCAGTATCTGCATACATTGATGTATGCATCAAATCTCCACTGTTCTGATGGGACTTAGTCAAGTCATGAATAGCACTATCGATTCACTTATCGCTTTCGCCGTCTCAGCAATCTGATGATACATGTCAATGTGTGACTACGACGAGTTAATTAATGGTGCTATATGCGTCGCAAGTTTTGTTGGACCGGAACTACAGAAAGAACAGCTTACAAATTCAATCTTTGCTGCCTCTCTGCGTAACAACCAACACTTCTGATTGACAATTACAGTAATATACGTTGGTATTATTTACTTATTTTGAGTGCATATTTGATGTTGCATGTAGCGCTCTAGTAAATGTTCAGACAAACTCACGGCAACATGTATCGATACGACCGAATCTATAGGTATATCTCTGTACAATTTAGCCGCTTTATGTGGTCGCAATATTTTCAATAAATTATGCAGTCGCAGGCGGACGGGATAAACCTAATATGCGGAAGTACAGTAAGTAAGGTTATTAATATCCCCCACATGTTGATACGGCGCCGAATCGCAAGAGGCATCATGTGAAGTGCTGACAGGCAGCGCTATTCAAGATTTGGTGCGGCTGAGCCAACATCTCACTTGCTATTACACGCCCCAGTTCGTTTGTGGATCATTTATTGCTTTGTTATTGGGTCTCCTAAGATGGAACGTGGGGTACATTTTAGTGCATAATTACCTACAAAAAGTGCGTGTAAGGAATGATGTGGTACATAAAAGAGGCAAGGTAACAAATCGAAATTTGCTATTGATGAGATGTACGTTATTTTGTTGTCCCTCCAAGAAATGTCTCCAAGAAATGTCGGCAATATCATGTTTTTCAATAGAATGTGATCTCAGGCAGGAACATGTTGAAATATGTATCAATCCTTAGAACGACTGCTTAAAACGCTTATTTCTTCGGCTGTTATTGACAATAATCAGTTATGATGCACAGACATTTTGCGCAGGTTAACAAACGCCTGCAGGGAATTGCAAGTTGCTTAATATATAATACGACGATGAATAAGAAAGCGTTTGAACGTACAAGTGAAGGTTGTGTGACAATACTTCGCACAGGTTCAATTCGTTTACACCTTTATAAATCGACGAATGGGTGCATGAGTCCCTCATTGCAGTTTCCATATGTGCAGGAAGAGTGACAATGCGTTGGAAATGGAACGGACAAAATCCCAATATTTAGGCGACACTACCTAGTATTAGATAGGCCACAATATTTCATGTTTTCCTCCAACGTGCAATATTGAGTTTTTGTCGTGCATTAATCGTTTGGAAGATAACACTGATACTCAATTAGTGACCTCCGGTCAGGATTACCTAGCGGCAAATATACAGCTGTAATCAGACTACACAGTGCAATGTTATCAACCAAACTGCAATGATGCTACCCATGTATCTGTTATGCCCGAACAATATCAGCGTTATGCAAATGTGAGCAATATCGATGTTTGGTTTTGTCATTACACGCGCCTTCATTACGGCGACAATATTGACCCCTATTGACCCTTACCCTTCTATTGGTAAAGTAATTCAAGTAATGCTAATACTACATCAGCACACTGAATATTATTCTTAGGACGACGGGAAACTGTTTAGTTGCTCCGGTTCCAACCCAGTAATACACTACCAGTATTCTACCAGTATTGATAATGCTGAAGAGTATATATTTAGCCATTGATAGTTTTTCTAGATGCTGCAACTGTACACACTAAATCACATTCCTGTGATATGTTCTTCTTTTCGCATTATCGTTCGGGGAGTTTCAGGGGGCAAGCACAGCTTCTTGTTGAGGGCTTAGATTACAAACTCGGCTCGATTGTACGAGTCACATGTTAAACAAAAATGAATAATAACCGTTCGTAGAAGTAACATCTGCCCATACGCTGTGAATTACGCCTCCAAGATTATTCAAGCTTATTAATGGAAAGAAATTGTTATTACATTGTGTAATCATAAGTCACCGTCCATCTCTAAAATATCGGATACGATCCTCAGATATATGTTGAAAGTCTCAAAAACAACAGAAGAATGAATATGACTGTAAATGACTCTGGCAGTTGTGAACATATTGTGATGATAAATGTACAATAAAACGTTTATGTCAGTTCTGGTATTTGTTGTTCAATGTTATTTTTATCATTTTTGTTTTTGCTTTTTAATAAAAAGCCCTTTTCAACAACTCTTATTAATTTTCTTTATAAATTCTCTGTTTCAGTCAACCAATCATTTTATTTCTCGGTCATATATATATTTTAGACTTTTATGACCTTACTCAAACAGCCGACATTAGGGAAATATTTGGAGCCATTGACCGATTGACAATTAGTTGATAATTCGTGTAATATTGGGTGCTAGTGACCTTTATTGTAGATCTAATATTACAGTCATTTTCAACCCAGACCTAACTTTAACAACAACATGTTGCTCACATTATTTTCAGTAACAACAACCGTTGTCATAATTAAAAATGCGTCATATTCGACGAATCATGCATTGTTTCGTAGATCGACCTCGTTGTATTATTCCCTTGTTGTCATTCTCTGTTGTGTTCTCTGTCGATATATTTATTCTATTTTTGTACATCACTAGACACCAGAATACTGCAGGACTAAATTATAGACAGCTAAATATCGCAGCTAGTTACGACATGAGATTTTTTACTTCGCTTATTACAAGTTCATTTGTACGGAGTATACAACCCAAGTACTTGTAGGTCTAACAAAGTGCTTAAAGTAACATTTAAAAACAGCATCTTCCGTTTCATAACGGCTATATGCGCTAAAAGGGTAATTTGGCAATGTAATATCTAATCTAATTTGACACAAAACATACAAACAGAAATCTGGAGCTGATTCAGATGTTTCGCCGTATATTAAGGTTCCAAAAGTGAATATATATACATACAGCGACACATGTTTTACAGATCTGCATAAATTGAATATTTGCATCACATTGCATTCAATATCAATATAAGTTGTCATTTATTTGGAGACCTTAATTTTATTGTGTGAGCAGACAAGGCTTTGTGTACTTTGACCAATATCTTAGAGTAATAGGTAATTATCAGATCAACGAACTTCAGCGATTTTGTATACGACCGAAAGTAGAACACTTCAGTACACAATAGCGATTTATCATAACTGAGCATCATCTTTATGTGGACGCAATATATAGAAATAATCAATGCAGTCGCAGATAGACGGAATGCAATGATAGCGGCTATAAGTTAATATGCCCAAGTACATAGCAGCCTCCATAATCGGTAGTACCACAGCTATTTAATTAACAAACATTACGGGTTAGTAATGCTCCTTGGCCATATATTAAAAGTCATGATTTGAAGTGCAGTCAGGCGACGGTTTTGATACCAGCACACATAGCAATGTATACATACCTAGACGTACATACCTTCATCATACATTATTTTTTGTTGACGTAAGTGGTTTTGCTAGCGCTGTTGGTATTAATGACTACGACAGAAAGACAGGTGTCTGTATGAACATAGCATAGTAAAGGGTGATGATTGTCATCTGCCATCTTTACTTTGGCATGCTAGACGCTGTTTATGTCAATACACATGATTAAGAATGGGTAGAACATGATTGTGCGATACGCGAACCTTTTAATATCATTTTTACTCGAAACTCATGTGCCATATGCATACTTGAATCAAACGATAGAAGAGACCGCAGTTAAATTATACGTTGCCCTTTTTCGATTTGATTAAGCTAGATCTTATTTTGGCAGAGGTACTTCACTAATGATCAGAATTTCACCAAGTAATAAAATGTTGTACGCTATAATAAACTTCTTATCACTTAATGATGATTTCATCATCGATTCTTTTATCAGAAACATTCTGCTGTTGCTGCTACTGATGCATATGATGATGATAATGATAATGATTATCAAGCTAATAATGTTTGGGCAGTAGACAAGTACAGGGTCAATATATAAGAGCGATTTATTTGAGATAGATTGAGACTAGAAAATAATATTGGGACCAACCGTCTTGCTAGCGAAATGTCATTAGTGAATGTATATATCTGGCGTCATACCCTATATACTATACTGTAAGACATGCAATGCAGATCACTATGGGACAAGTTAAGCCATTTAATCACCACGAGCACCTTAATGAGTAAGCCAACATTAGTGCGTACAATAAATGCAAGTACAGTAATTTGAACCTCAAATAAAAAAGATGCACTTTGCATTTGAAATTCGATAACATTAAGCAGAACACAGGACTGATGTATTTGACAAATACTCACCCTGAGGAACAGGCTTGTTATTATCATTATCTTTGGGAATATAATACTTAGATTTGGATGTCTCTAGTGCATCAGATCAACTAATCGTAATACCCCTGAAAATGTCATTTTGATGACTGAGAAGCAGAAATATTTGCACCGATATGGCGAATTGCTCTTTTCATTTCAGGGTGATCTAGTTTAACGAGCTATTGGTTTGCTTTGGGAACAACGCTGGTCTCGATAAATTCTCAAAACAGATTTGTGTGTGTATATTAACTCCGATGTTGTACAGTCGCTACCTATAAGTTCCTAGCCTGAAGCCATAGTTAACGGGGTCGCAAATAACCCACGCTTCTCCATGAAATATCAAAAGGCTGCCAATTACTTATGCTGCCAAATTATAACACATAATAGTTTCTAATGTAATCTGGGATTTTTGTGGAAGACGCTTATTTGGCTGAGATCGACGCCGAGTGAATCGTACATGATTGAACACACGCTACGGCATTACTTTTAGGTGTATAATGCTGTGCAGGAAAACGCAAATATATGAAAGATTTATTATGAATGCATGCATAGATAGGATGAAGGAGTGAAAGCATAAATCACAACAGTAACTATTGTACAACAGTCGACAGCAACAAACATTGTTTAGGTTAATACCGCTCTCATATTGATGGGAGTTTAAATGGATGAATGTTTTTTGGGATGAAAGTCGATGTACATATCAAGAGACATTTTAGTCTTTTATCAACCAATAACAACGATGATTTGCACAATGACTTCCACATGGTGCAAATTGGATGACTTGAGTTACACGTGTGTGTTGTCTCATTAGTTTAATAGGGTGTGAGTTTCTAGCACGACGAAAAATAATGACATATTTAACAACCGAGGCAAAATTTATCCAGACAGTCAGTCTTATCCGCCTATACGTTTTTGATTAGAGAATATGAATCATGCGCTATTTATTTCAAAGAGAAAGCTCTCAACTTGTTATGACACAGCAGTGTCGTAAGGTCTGTAATATTGGTTCAGACACACAACGCCTGGCGTTCAGTTTTCTTTGTGAGATCGCTTCAACGGAATGCATCGCTGGCGGAGAAAAATAGTCATATACAGCTATAAATTAATATAACTGTCACCAGCATAAGTATCGTAGCTATTGCAATAGTAAGTGCCGTGCGATTAGCTATAAACATTAACCATCAATCTTGCATTGCCTTTTGCAATTGGAAAACTTTGCCAGTCCATTTGGAGGAGCAACTATGGTTTTGTTAATTATGTTTGGGATGCAAAGACTATTGCCATTGGGAATTATATACTTTCATTGTATATTTGTTTTAACGAAACAGCGTTATATCACTGAGTCTAAATAAGGTACAGTCACAACCTGAGACATCAATATGCTTGTTTTGTTATTAATAGCAGCATATCTGTATGCTTGACTTTTGTCGTGAGTGGTGATTGTGCTATAAAAACATCGCATAATATATTTTGGGTACTGTACTTGAATGGCAATTCATGCTGTAGGATAATTGACTGAAGAAACCATCTTCTCAAGATAATGACCTTTTAAGGTTAGGGAGCTTTGAGGTGTCTGTCAATTTCACTGATTCCATCCATAAGTAACGGTTATCAAACAGCCGTATTATACAATTAAATTCATTAAGTCATACTGAGGTTTTGGTATTATAACAATAAAACGCTTACAATATCCGCCATGCTGTTATAGGTTAATCCAGCTTAGGTAATGCATGCAAACATTTATCTTTGTTTAACCTTAAATCGACTATATTGCCTCAGCAGCTATTGTCTGAGGGCAGAAAAATGGATCCATCAGCTACTGACAGAAATGTCTTCTTAAAGCATCATATGCGCCCTAAGCAATACAACCCATCTTCCTAGGTGGTAGAGTTGTGTTCCTTAAGGCTTTGCTTTGCTCGGCGTTCTCAATTACTTTTGGGTGTTGTTGTTTTTTTTGAAAGCAGCGAGCCATTGCTACATTGTTCCATCATCGGTCAAGTGATGATTTACAGTCCATTTCATTCGCGTGCTACATACGGGTATCATCCACCTGTTTACTAGCGCAATGGGATGTTCTGCCAATTTGATCCGTTTTTGGTGCATTAGAGTCATGACTGGTCTTGTTCCCCTTTTGCACCTCTTTAATTGTAGTTCTCCCTCTAAGATTGTTGTGTAGGTTCAACTACTCAGCCTCACATTACGACATGCATGTGTCGTTATCACTGCCACCACTGATGCGTAATAACGATGTCTCATAATCTGGTCGCTGTTTTAAATGGGAAGAACTCAAACAGTAGGCTTTGCTATGAATAGCTGAGGCTATTACAGATTCCTCGTACTCGTGGATTATCATCGAGTCATATACAGTGGCTGTCATTTTCACTGAGTCGTGCTCGGCTTGGATCGTGGTTCCTGTATTTAATTTATAAAGCCATTGATAGATTGCCGCTTCTATGCTTAGATGTTCATTTATGTAACCTTGGGCGTACCCGTGAGTGCGTGCTAACGTACGGAATCAGTTATCATTGTTGCATTACAAACCCTGTGAGCTGATGTGTCATATTATATACTAGTCAATAAGGTGTTCGATCTCTGTAAGAAATCGAACCTTCATAACCACAGGTTACTCAGAGTCGCATCATTCTCAGTAAACGTCATAAGCAATTATTGATCGCTTACTGCATGATACTCTACGGTTCATGTTCTAAACAACGTGGTTTACGTAGCAGGTCTATTATTCGTTTGCATTGCCATATTGTACATAAGCTTCGACTTGCGACGACGATGATGAATGGAGCTATCTGCGTCGCAAGCTTTGTGGCACCGGAGTAACAGAAAGAAAAGCCTACAAACTAAATCGTGCTACCTTCCTGCATAGCTACCCACACATCTAATTCACAATTACAGTAATATCAAGTGATATAAAATTTACTTTTTTGGTGTTTTTTTTTTGACATCACACATATCATAGGGTAACAGCCAAATTTCAGACCAACACGGCAACATATATTGGCATGATCGCTGTGGAAAGAATTAATTGATGCTGTATTCGGCAGTAGGGATAAACCGAATATGCTGAGGTATATGGCGGCCTTCATCGTCGGTAATAACATTGCAAATAGTTTACCAAACAAATGCAATTATAAATATTACCTACGCCGTGCCACAAAAAGCTTGATGTAAAGTGCTGACAACCAACGCTCTTCAAGCTTTTGAGTTAGTTCAGCCAAAATGTTATTGGCGGCTTTACCTGTTTACGCCCCGTTATCTTTGTGGATCATTTATTGCTTTTTATATTGTCTCGTAAGAGGCAACTTGCGGTACATTCGCGTGCGCAATGATCTGCGAAAAGTGCATTTACGGATTGAAGACGTACGTAAAATACACAATGCAACCAAATGCAATTTGCTTTATTTAAGTCTGTGCGATAATTTGCTGTTCCTCCAAGAATAGTAAATCACATAGCATTTCCCAGACGCCTTATATATAGCTATTTGATTGACTGGATGTACCGATGAGATTGCTGCTCTTTCTCGTATTTGTCTTTATGTGTGAACAGGATTACAAGATTCCCCGTCATATTTGGTTCCCTTTTGGACTAGACGATACATTACTGATAGCAGGTTTTGCAAATAATTGACTCATGTATCATCGTCCAACCGCACATGAATGTTGATTTATAATAGATACATTAATGATACCTTGAATTTACCAGTGAATTTAAAGGCGACAAATGAACATCTTACATCATCCATTGAAGCCATCATCTCTGTTTGTTGTGATTTTATTTTTGCACCGCCCTGTCATTAATCTGCGTATGATATGCTACAACGTTGATTGGATGTATGTAATGTGTTTGACAAATTTACAGACAGGTTTATTCATTGACATGTATAAACACATGTTTGGTCATAGAATTATTGCGGTCAAAGGGCTATACTAATTTTACAAGCGATTCTATACTTTCTACTTCCGTTTTGGTTCAGATTTGTTAGCTCTTAGATAACAAATCTGTCAAATGATAATACATGGAAATAGTGGCAAATATGTGTATGAGATTTAGCCGTGGCCACACGACGGGAGAGGCGCTGTCTGAAAATGTTACAAAGCGAAAATCATAGGTGAATTTAATTTTGCCCTGGAGCAGCATTTCATATGTGTGAGGGATTATAAAAGTTATGTTGATTATTCAAAGACATGTACAAACTTATGTTTGATTACGAAATGTATGTGGTCAACTGGCTTATATGCATTCTCACGCGATCATATATATTGCACCTGTCAGTTTTTAATGTCAGTTCTGTTTCATTATTCTATTTCCTCGATTTGTACATCATGGTTGCACATCATGGTTGGCGTATTATTCGCGGCGTCATATTGATCTCAAATATATCATGACACGTTCACCAAACTCTTCGTAACTAATTTTCTGATCGTTTTTGCTACCTGACATTTACCATGTTTCCGTTTCATGGCTAAAAGAAGACACAGGATTACCAGGTCGAGCGCAAAAGGGTTCCTAGACGATTGTTCAGTCATCTGTGTATCTATTTCTATTACCACATAAGTAAGGAATTGGATTATCTTCAATCATTTAGGTTCTGAGACAGGCGGCCCATGTCATGTGAATCTAAAGTTTCTGTAGTTATGACACAGCAGTGTCGTAAGGTCTGTAATATTGGTTCAGACACACAACGCCTGGCGTTCAGTTTTCTTTGTGAGATCGCTTCAACGGAATGCATCGCTGGCGGAGAAAAATAGTCATATACAGCTATAAATTAATATAACTGTCACCAGCATAAGTATCGTAGCTATTGCAATAGTAAGTGCCGTGCGATTAGCTATAAACATTAACCATCAATCTTGCATTGCCTTTTGCAATTGGAAAACTTTGCCAGTCCATTTGGAAGAGCAACTATGGTTTTGTTAATTATGTTTGGGATGCAAAGACTATTGCCATTGGGAATTATATACTTTCATTGTATATTTGTTTTAACGAAACAGCGTTATATCACTGAGTCTAAATAAGGTACAGTCACAACCTGAGACATCAATATGCTTGTTTTGTTATTAATAGCAGCATATCTGTATGCTTGACTTTTGTCGTGAGTGGTGATTGTGCTATAAAAACATCGCATAATATATTTGGGTACTGTACTTGAATGGCAATTCATGCTGTAGGATAATTGACTGAAGAAACCATCTTCTCAAGATAATGACCTTTTAAGGTTAGGGAGCTTTGAGGTGTCTGTCAATTTCACTGATTCCATCCATAAGTAACGGTTATCAAACAGCCGTATTATACAATTAAATTCATTAAGTCATACTGAGGTTTTGGTATTATAACAATAAAACGCTTACAATATCCGCCATGCTGTTATAGGTTAATCCAGCTTAGGTAATGCATGCAAACATTTATCTTTGTTTAACCTTAAATCGACTATATTGCCTCAGCAGCTATTGTCTGAGGGCAGAAAAATGGATCCATCAAGCTACTGACAGAAATGTCTTCTTAAAGCATCATATGCGCCCTAAGCAATACAACCCATCTTCCTAGGTGGTAGAGTTGTGTTCCTTAAGGCTTTGCTTTGCTCGGCGTTCTCAATTACTTTTGGGTGTTGTTGTTTTTTGAAAAGCAGCGAGCCATTGCTACATTGTTCCATCATCGGTCAAGTGGTGATTTACAGTCCATTTCATTCGCGTGCTACATACGGGTATCATCCACCTGTTTACTAGCGCAATGGGATGTTCTGCCAATTTGATCCGTTTTTGGTGCATTAGAGTCATGACTGGTCTTGTTCCCCTTTTGCACCTCTTTAATTGTAGTTCTCCCTCTAAGATTGTTGTGTAGGTTCAACTACTCAGCCTCACATTACGACATGCATGTGTCGTTATCACTGCCACCACTGATGCGTAATAACGATGTCTCATAATCTGGTCGCTGTTTTAAATGGGAAGAACTCAAACAGTAGGCTTTGCTATGAATAGCTGAGGCTATTACAGATTCCTCGTACTCGTGGATTATCATCGAGTCATATACAGTGGCTGTCATTTTCACTGAGTCGTGCTCGGCTTGGATCGTGGTTCCTGTATTTAATTTATAAAGCCATTGATAGATTGCCGCTTCTATGCTTAGATGTTCATTTATGTAACCTTGGGCGTACCCGTGAGTGCGTGCTAACGTACGGAATCAGTTATCATTGTTGCATTACAAACCCTGTGAGCTGATGTGTCATATTATATACTAGTCAATAAGGTGTTCGATCTCTGTAAGAAATCGAACCTTCATAACCACAGGTTACTCAGAGTCGCATCATTCTCTCAGTAAACGTCATAAGCAATTATTGATCGCTTACTGCATGATACTCTACGGTTCATGTTCTAAACAACGTGGTTTACGTAGCAGGTCTATTATTCGTTTGCATTGCCATATTGTACATAAGCTTCGACTTGCGACGACGATGATGAATGGAGCTATCTGCGTCGCAAGCTTTGTGGCACCGGAGTAACAGAAAGAAAAGCCTACAAACTAAATCGTGCTACCTTCCTGCATAGCTACCCACACATCTAATTCACAATTACAGTAATATCAAGTGATATAAAATTTACTTTTTTGGTGTTTTTTTTTGACATCACACATATCATAGGGTAACAGCCAAATTTCAGACCAACACGGCAACATATATTGGCATGATCGCTGTGGAAAGAATTAATTGATGCTGTATTCGGCAGTAGGGATAAACCGAATATGCTGAGGTATATGGCGGCCTTCATCGTCGGTAATAACATTGCAAATAGTTTACCAAACAAATGCAATTATAAATATTACCTACGCCGTGCCACAAAAAGCTTGATGTAAAGTGCTGACAACCAACGCTCTTCAAGCTTTTGAGTTAGTTCAGCCAAAATGTTATTGGCGGCTTTACCTGTTTACGCCCCGTTATCTTTGTGGATCATTTATTGCTTTTTATATTGTCTCGTAAGAGGCAACTTGCGGTACATTCGCGTGCGCAATGATCTGCGAAAAGTGCATTTACGGATTGAAGACGTACGTAAAATACACAATGCAACCAAATGCAATTTGCTTTATTTAAGTCTGTGCGATAATTTGCTGTTCCTCCAAGAATAGTAAATCACATAGCATTTCCCAGACGCCTTATATATAGCTATTTGATTGACTGGATGTACCGATGAGATTGCTGCTCTTTCTCGTATTTGTCTTTATGTGTGAACAGGATTACAAGATTCCCCGTCATATTTGGTTCCCTTTTGGACTAGACGATACATTACTGATAGCAG
>CM067344.1:5236790-5316180 GCA_034190875.2 Urechis unicinctus
TTTGCATAAGCAGGAGTGACAATTAGGCTTTTTCCATTTACAAGTAGGCAAGAAATATGTTTCATATTTCCAAGGCCAATCATTCGCATTTGACAGCAACTTTTCCCATATTCTAATCGAGCGTCCCTCTATATGCCTTATGCCACAATTACAATTCGGTTGCGTCTGTTACGTTGAGCAAACAAGAATACAGGGCTAATGGGGGAATTATATATTATAACATATATATTATATATTATAAAATATATCTCGTCCGCAGGTTACAGTTTGAATTTTTGCTATGAAAAAGGGTTAAGAATATACCGATTTCCATACATAAACTTACTATAACAGGGGCGAGAATCGATTAAGAACTATCTGCATGTCTTTGTAGACCACATATGCATTATGTAATGATTCTTTGTATCTGGCTCTTGGTTGTTATCTATGTAGGTTATCTGTGTACAACATCTTCATTATTCTTATTTAGAGAGTTGCTTGTAAGTAGTTGCAATAACGGCGTCCCGGGTTGCATCTTAGTATGTTACGGATTCTCTTTGTTAGCTGCCGCCTTATTGGAAGAATATTGGATTTGTTTATTCCAGGAATTTGAATTATTGATGGTATAAGCTGTAAACTGGCCGTCAATATAACGAAGCATAATTAGCTGTCCAGACAGCAATGTTTGTCTTTGCTATGATTTAAAAATATGCTACATTTTGTCATAACGCAAATGTACATTGGGTTCTTTCTCGCCGTAAAAATATGCAATAAAGGCATGCAGCAATAATGCTTACATAAATAGTTTTGGAGTACATTATGGTAGCAATAATTTTGTTCTCAGCCGGTTCAAGAATGCCTCGCCTTCAACCCGCTGTCATTACCCATCTAATCAGTCTAAATAATGAGAGTATACGTATGTGAAAATGAAATAAACAAAACGAGACGAACCGTAATCCAACCAAAGAGTTTATGGCTACACTAAAAGGGCTCATTTCGAGTGACTCTGTGGTGATCGCTTCCCTAATTATACTATATTGCAATCGTAAGGTGGAGCTACCGTGACACGAACACAAGCACATGGGAATACTGGGTTGACGTCACTGCGATTGATGAGAGCAGGGCAAATGTCGTTTCGCAGAGCATTCCCGCTGCCAAAACACATCGCAAAATAGGCTTATGAATAGCGTAAATAGCAAGAACTCTGTTTAATCAATGTCAACTTGATAAATTACCCGGTCGGGGATACAATTATCGAAAACCGTTCTCCTCTCACAGCGTCCGTGCAGTTTACGATCCCCGCTCTTTCATGTCCGCACTGTGGATGGTAGTTTAGATTGCCAATAACTGTCGGAAGCAAGGGAAATGGGCATATCAGGGGCAAGTGAAGGTCTCGAGCGTGGAGTTTATAGCTACGCTAAGCTGCGTGACAAACAGCCCCAACATCAGGCAACTATACCATGAAATCTACAAAAGCACACAGAGCCCGGAGTCATCTGATTGGTCGAAGCGACTACAGCTCCAAATTAAACAGAGAATTCCACGTGATTTTAAGAGACGCTATGACAAGACGCTATGACAATAACACTTCAGCTAACAGGTGGCGTCTTCGCATATTTCTTCAGGCGGATGACTCGAGTGAGCGCTCTTAACGAAGCTATAAACTCCTTGATCAAACTCTAAATGATGCAACTCAAATGAGGTTCTTGTATTTGCTGGGAAAGCTTTTGTTATATTTTTCATTTTGGAAGAGTAGTGCCAGTCTTTATGATACATGTTCAAGGTGATTATGGTGAAAGACCATCAAAAATCAACTTCAACAAGGAAACAAAAATACAAACCAGTGCATAAAAGGCTTCCAAATCACACCTAGTGGAAGAACAGATTACTCATTTGCATTAATTGTTCTTCTGAGTACGAATTTGTTGGAAAAAATATATATTTCTGCAGTGATGCAGTCGGTCAAAATGTTATAAGCAAGAAGCGATAGTGTTCCTCTTCCGTACCGTTTGGCTACGGAAAATAAACAATTAAGGTCAGTTTGGTGTTAAATACGCTGACACGTATAACTGACAGCAAACAACTCAATCAAGTTATTGGCAATCGCAATAACGCCACGTCGCTCTTCAGCTCTTTTTACTGGGCCAATATAATGTTGACATACGCCTGTGTAGATTAGTGGATAACTGTTTTGCATTGTCAGCTGCAGCGCGATTCCAAAGCCAGAAACACCTCTCGGCGATGTAAATCGCTGACTTGTTGTTATATCCTTCCATCACAATACCTCAGAGCTCGATGAACAACTTGCTACTTTGAATCCGCGAACACAGCACATTCAGTCTCTATAGAGTTCACCTACATATTCTATAGTGCATAGCAATAGTTTTGGATTGCTTTTCACCTCGAAAATGTTATACATCGAACATTTGTTTTATTATGTCACATCTAGCGCGTACCTAGTGTCAATAATATACAATTATTATCATTCACTCGATTAAATGATACAAACCATTAGTATATCCCCAGTTTGTTCGATTACTAAATTATCTCTAGCTATTTGGTTACAAACAGTATAGCAAGCGACTGTCAAATACGCCCCAGTGGACGTGTATAAGTCAGGTCTAGTCTGACTGCTTATGTTGAACCATCACATAAAAGTGTTAACTCTCTCTGTTTGGTCTTATAGATGAAAACTCATGCAATATATCTGCGCGCATTGTGACAAGGATATCAAAGATCACAGGGGTGCCAAATGTACATTACAATTGCAATTTCTGTCTATGTGTCACAACCCCCACGATAAGCATAATCTCTGACGCACAAACCATGACTATGACGATTTGGCGGAATAATTTCTGATCGAATCGGGCAAGTAAGAGGCGATGGTCAATAACGTCTAAATAGAGGACATACACATACGGTCAACAGTGTATAAACAAGATGCAAAAAGGATGAATTCTCTCACTCGGACGTTTAGGTATATGTCCATTCATTAATACGTAAACAAACTGACGACACCCACGCCATGCAGATTTCGTTTTGGCTGAGATGGATACGTATTACATAGCTAACCTACATTCTCCTAAATTGAATTTGACTTTACTCACTTTCGCATCTGTTAAAAACAGCCAACAGAGACATTGTCTCCTTAACACCTAATAGTATTGGGCAAACGCATTCAGTGGAGTCTCTCAAAGGTCATTCGTCGGGTACGTCATGCAATTAATTGACATCAATGATATACAACATGCTGTAGGCGTAATGATAAAAGCATGGCTGATGATAGATTCATAGCTTACAAAACAAATACCACTTAAAACATTAAGCAAACCCGTGCAGTAGCAGTTGGTTCAACAGTTTCAAAGACCGTCTGGGTGTACCGTTAAATGACTTATGATTTCTGTTATTACTCAACTAATCTAGATGTACTTCATGTAACAATTCTGCAAAAATACTGCCTCATCGTTCTACAGCATTTGGACCAAATGGTCTTCTAGGCGGGTAATCTGTCATTCAACTTGTTTAAGTAACCGACCTTGAACAATTGTGGTTTATTATGTTGCACGATCGATATACTGTGATTGGAAAAGACCACGTCAGGTCACTGCATTACAAATATTACTAAGTCATTTTTACTTCTTCCAATTGCTTCGGCAATACGCCTTCTGACATTGTCAGCTATCGTCTTCTATTCTATTACACCGATTCAACGAGCGCTAGGCAGCTGATACAGATAATAAATGTGCTGCTGTCCGCAGCCTAACCAAGAGTTCTACTATTGCTCTAATCCGAATTCCTTTTCCACAGTTACGATATTTACTAGAACAGTCAAAGTCAATTGCTGTCCTACTGCCAGCAATTACTATAAGCACCCTAATAACAGCCTTTTCCTAGTGCTGCTACTGAAACCTGTATACCTTAAATCAACAAATTGCATGTCAACGCCATTTGTTTTATGTGTCTACTTTTCATCAATGGCGCTTTTTTCCGAGTATTTGAATAACGGCTTTCAGGGACTATCGTCTGTTAATAAAACAACGCTGTATATAGATCGGTTACGTCTGGAAATATAACGCCGTTCTAAATATGTATCTCTATTACGACTGCGTCAAGACCAATGATTTATCACCGAGAGATAAATGTCAATCTTCTGCCGTGTATATTAATTTATGGTGTATGTTCTTCTGACGCACGGATGACTGGATGGATTATCAACATGCTGCATGGAAATGCAACCAGTTTCATCAAAATATGATTAATAAGGATAACAAACCCTAAAAGTCTTCCAGTTGATCTAATCAACGCTCAGGCCAAATATTAGTATTGTTGCCTTGCATTATATTATATTTCATGAATAATTCAGAACATCAATTGATATAGCACCATCGATGATGCAGAGTGATTACTTAAGCAATTGAATTACCTACTTACTTTTCTGCAATAGGACCCATTTGCAGCAAAATTAACGATGATTTCCCAAAGTACGCACAGCGTATATAGTGATATGCAGGGACATCACTATTGTGTATTAAAGGATATTAATTGTGAGTAAATGTTCAGTTAATGCATAGCTAATGATAATTGATGTATTAAGCCTTTGTAATTTACATAAGCATTTATTAATATATGCCGTGTAGGTTCAGTCTTTTATTTTAACTGGAATATAGAGAAATAGAACTCTTTGTCTTTTTTCTAAACTTGTTCCTGATGTTATCAGAAACGTCATTGTCGAATGTAGTATGATTCACTACCTGAAATTACTTCGAAAATCCGTCGACAGCTATTTTAATTGCTTCACCCTGCATAAACGACATTTGACGCTATATGCACAAATTGTCCATTTTGACTGGTGAAATTCAGATGACGTGGCCTTAAGAATGTAATATGAAAAGACAGTACCATCCCTCCCCATCCTTTGCATTGTAAGTGTATACCGCTGGTAAGGTACCTGCCAACTCATCAAGGCTCTTTCATTCTAGTGCAAGAGCCCAATAGCAACTTTGAGCCGCGAATAATATGCCTACCTTGGAATGTGCTGACGATTACGATCCAATTACATATGTCTTGAGTAATCAATATAAACACAATCCATGAATAACAGAAGTGAATGTTGGCTAAGAAGCTCAACCAGAAAAACAACTGGAAGAAGAGAAAATAGAAAGACGATCAGATGAAAAACGAACAGAATCAATAATTGACAGGTTGACTATGTAGAATCGCATAAAAAAATTAACAATCTAGTTGACAGCAAAAAAATCCGTGATAAAAAAAAGCAATGTTATTAAGGGCGTAAATAACCTTCGCTGTGTAACATTTTCAGATAGCTCTCTCCAGTCATGCTAGATCTCGTACTTGCCAACACAGGTGGGATTGTAGACCGTAATGTTTGTTAATTAAATAGCTGTGGTACTACCGATTATGGAGGCCGCTATGTACTTGGGCCTATTAACTTATAGCCGCTATCATTGTATTCCGTCTATCTGCGACTGCATTGATTAATTCTATATATTGCGTCTACATAAAGATGATGCTCAGTTGTGATAAATCGCTATTTGTCACTTATTGTGTACTGAAGTGTTCTAAGTTCGTTGATCTGATAATTAACTATTACTCTAAGATATTGGTCAAAGTACACAAAGCCTTGTCTGCTCACACAATAAAATCAAGGTCTCCAAATAAATGACAACTTATATTGATATTGAATGCAATGTGATGCAAATATTCAATTTATGCAGATCTGTAAAACATGTGTCGCTGTATTTATATATATTCACTTTTTGAACCTTAATATGCGGCGAAACATCTGAATCAGCTCCAGATTTCTGTTTGTATGTTTTGTGTCAAATAAGATTAGATATTACATTGCAAAATTACCCTTTTAGCGCATATAGCCGTTATGAAACGGAAGATGCTGTTCCGAGCGTTTTAAAATGTTACTTTAAGCACCTTGTTAGACCTACAAGTTCTTGGGTTGTATACTCCGTACAAATGAGCTTGTAATAAGCGAAGTAAGAAATCATATGTCGTAACCAGCTGCGATATTTAGCTGTCTAGAATTTAGTCCTGCAGTATTCTGGTGTCTAGAGATGTACAAGAATAGAATAAATACATCGACAG
This sequence comes from Urechis unicinctus, assembly GCA_034190875.2. Classification (NCBI taxonomy): domain Eukaryota; kingdom Metazoa; phylum Annelida; class Polychaeta; order Xenopneusta; family Urechidae; genus Urechis; species Urechis unicinctus. The sequence goes on from CM067344.1 coordinate 5,242,887, forward strand.
AGAACACAACATAGAATGACAACAAGGGAATAATACAACGAGGTCGATCTACGAAACAATCCATGATTCGTCGAATATAACGCATTTTAATTATAACAACGGTTGTTGTTACTGAAAATAATGTGAGCAACATATAGTTGTTAAAGTAAGGTTTTAGTTGAAAACGGCTTTAATACTAGATATACAATAGAGGTCATAGGTATCATTGAATAATGATAAAAGCATTAGTAGTGCATCAATCACATTTGACTTTGTACCGTTCTACGTTCTCGAAGAAGCACCCAATATTACACGAATTATCAACTAATAATAGAACTGTCAATCGGCCAATGGCTCCAAATATTTCCTCAATGTCGGCTGTTTAAGTAAGGTCATAAAAGTCTAAAACATATATATGACCGAGAAATAAAATGACTGGCTGACTGAAACAGAATACTAATTAAGTAAATTAAGAGTTGTTGAAAAGGGCTTTTTATTAAAAATCCAGAATAGCAAAAAAAAAAAATGATAAAAATAACATTGAACAACAAATACCAGAACTGACCTAAACGTTTCATTGTACATTAATCATAACAATACGGCAGCTCGATGACCTTTACGTATGGAGGGCACGTTCAAATGGACATATATATAAGGACGTTAAAAATTGCAAAGATCGTTTACCTTAAACTAGGTTAGTTACGGTCTATCATCCTATGGCATTTCCTGGATGAATTTCTTTTCAAATACCACATATCTCAATGTATAGCCATACTAAACGTGGTGTGCCTGAAATTGTGGGATTACCGTCACTTCATTGGATGTGAGGAAGTTTTGGGTTGGAATTCTTAGATTAAGTTGATATTTATGCGCTATTATCCCCCAAGTAAGAATCATTAATTGAAGGCACGCTTGCCAATTGCAGTGGGGGCTTGCGTATGTTCACAACTGCCAGAGTCATTTACAGTCATATTCATTCTTCTATTGTTTTTGAGACTTTCAATATATATCTGAGGATCGTATCCGATATTTTAGAGATGGACGGTGACTTATGATTACACAATTTAATAACAACTTCTTTCTTTTTTGAATAATCTTGGAGGCGTAATTCACAGCGCATGGGCAGATGTTACTTCTATGAACGGTTATTATTCATTTTTGTTTAACATGTGACTCGTACAATCGAGCCGAGTTTGTAATCTAAGCCCTCATCAATAAGCTGTGATTGCCCCCTAAAACTCCCCGAACGACAATGCGAAAAGAAGAACATATCACAGGAAGGTGATTTAAAGTGCACAGTTGCAGCATCTATAAAAACTATTAACAATAAGCTGTGCTTGCCCCCTGAAACTCCGCGAACGATAATGCGAAAAGAAGAACATATCATAAGATGGTGATTTAGTGTGAACAGTTGCAGTATCTAGAAAAATTATCAACGGCTTAATACATACACTTCAGTATTATCAATACTGGTAGAATACTGACGCTCCTTCAAGGGTTAGGTATCTTGTTGAACCAGCAGATGGAACAGAAGGAAGTGTATTACTGGGTTGGAACCGGAGCAACTAAACAGTTTCCCGTCGTCCTAAAAATAATATTCAGTGTGCTGATGTAGTATTAGCATTACTTGAATTACTTTACCAATAGAAGAGTAAGGGTCAATAGGGGTCAATATTGTCGCAGTAATGAAGGCGCGTGTAATGACAAAACCAAACATCGATATTGCTCACATTTGCATAACGCTGATATTGTTCGGGCATAACAGATACATGGGTAGCATCATTGCAGTTTGGTGGATAACATTGCACTGTGTAGTCTGATTATAGCTGTATATTTGCCGCTAGGTAATCCTGACAGGAGGTCACTAATTGAGTATCAGTGTTATCTTCCAAAAAGATTAATGCACGACAAAAACTCAATATTGCACGTTGGAGGAAAACATGAAATATTGTGGCCTATCTAATACTAGGTAGTGCCGCCTAAATATTGGGATTTTGTCCGTTCCAATTCCAACGCATTGTCACTCTTCCTGCACATAACTGCAACGAAGGACTTATGCATCCATTCGTCGATTTATAAAGGTGTAAACGAATTGAACCTGTGCAAAGTATTGTCTAACAACCTTCACTTGTACGTTCAAACGCTTTCTTATTCATTGTCGTATTATATATTAAGCAACTTGCAATTCACTGCAGGCGTTTGTAAACCTGCGCAAAATGTCTGTGCATCATAACTGATTATTGTCAATAACAGCCGAAGAAATAAGCGTTTTAAGCAGTCGTTCGAAGGATTGATACATATTTCAACATGTTCCTGCCTGAGATCACATTCTATTTAAAAACATGATATTGCCGACATTTCTTGGAGACATTTCTTGGAGGGACAACAAAATATCGTACAGTCTCGTCAATAGCAAATTTCGATTTGTTACCTTGCCTCTTTTATGTACCACATCATTCCATACACGCACTTTTTGTAGGTAATTATGCACTAAAATGTACCCCACGTTCCATCTTAGGAGACCCAATAATAAAGCAATAAATGATCAACAAACGTACTGGGGCGTGTAATAGCAAGTGAGATGTTGGCTCAGCCGCACCAAATCTTGAATAGCGCTGCCTGTCAGCACTTCACATGATGCCTCTTGCGATTCGGCGCCGTATCAACATGTGGGGGATATTAATAACCTTACTTACTGTACTTCCGCATATTAGGTTTATCCCGTCCGCCTGCGACTGCATAATTTATTGAAAATATTGCGACCACATAAAGCGGCTAAATTGTACAGAGATATACTTATAGATTCGGTCGTATCGATACATGTTGCCGTGAGTTTGTCTGAACATTTACTAGAGCGCTACATGCAACATCAAATATGCACTAAAAATCAGTAAATAATACCAACGTATATTACCGTAATTGTCAATCAGAAGTGTTGGTTGTTATGCAGAGAGGCAGCAAAGATTGAATTTGTAAGCTGTTTTTTCTGTAGTTCCGGTCCAACAAAACTTGCGACGCATATAGCACCATTAATTAACTCGTCGTAGTCACGCCTTGACATGAATCATCAGATTGCTGAGACGGCGAAAGCGATGAGAGAATCGATAGTACTTTTCATGACTTGACTATGTCCCATCAGAACAGTGTAGATTTGATGCATATATTCAATGTATGCAGATACTGCAGTGCAAAATGACCAGCTTGGGAAACATAGCTATTTTCAAAAAGGCAAATACAAATATGAGTCGCAGTTTTGGACAGGTATTACATAAAGCGCCTCGCTTCAGACCTTCATATGCGGCGAGATATATCACTCAGTTCCACATCTGGGCTTGTATGTTTAGCACCGATATGAATTTCATTGATATCATAAGAAATCGCATGCATTAACCGACTGTGATGTGACTGTTGTCCGAACATAATACCGATGCATATGCACAGTACGGGAATGCAATACATGAAGAAACAGCGAATATTTGAAATGACTGCAAAAGAGCGATAGACGGGATGTGTACACCACGTGATTTAGAACAGGCAGTAAGCGATCAATGAAATGCTGACGATGTTTGTTGTGAATGATGCGCCTCTGAGCCATCTGTGTTTTTGACGGTTTGTTTTGTTACAGAGGTCAAACGATTTATTGACTAGTATGTAATATGACACATCAGTTCAAAGAGTTTGTGTTGCGACAATCATCAATTTTTCGGTAATTTTTTGCACGCATTCACCGAATCGCCAAATGTTATATAATACAGCTTCTAATTATAGAAGCGGCAATGGATCATTGGCTCAACCAAGATTCGTTTATGAATGACAATTCAAACCGAGCGTGCTCCTGGACCGATTATGGTGCTATCTGGTATTGTCTCGTTGTTATTCAAATACAGCAACATCCAAAGTATTTGAGTAAACCAAACAAGGCAAAGCAAGGCCTTCGGGGAGATGAGTTGCTTCGGGTACAGTGGATCAAATAGTGTGGCTATTCTATCAGCAGTTCAATGGATCCATTCTTCGGCGCTCGCACAATCGTTGCTGAGGTAATGCAATCACAATAAGGTTAAACAAATATCAATGTTAACATGCATTATCTGAGCTGTGTTACTCTAATACAGCATTGCAGATATTGTTAGCTGTTTATTTTTATGATGCAAAGTAATACCGCAACCTCAATATGATCAGATGCATTTATTTGTATGATACGGCATTTGGTAGCCTCCACTTAATATGTGGTTCACTCAAATTGACAGATATCTAAAGGCTCTTGAAATCATAAATGTTATTTCTCTGTCGAATATGGTGCGTTTCCATCCGTGATCGTACCGCATGAGCTTCCTGTCAAATACAGCACATCGTAAAATATCTAATGCAGGATATATATAGCATTATCACCGCCCAAGAAACGTATTAGCGCTTAAAAATAAGATTAATAGTAAAGCAAGCGTATTGATGTTTCTTTTATAAAATTGAGCGGCGCCTGTAGCGTATTTAGACTCAATGATATCACACTGGTACGCCTCAACACGACCGAGTCGTCTGGAATTATTCATGAATATTTTGGGGATGAGCTATTCAAGATTTTTACAGAAAGATTGACACCAGTGAAAGATGCGATTATGCTAAGAAAGCGTCCGCTCAGAATCTATATGTCCAAGGTTATTTTCATATAAATGGGTGGTACGCTATTCAACTTTTTAATTAAGTGTGATCGAACGACTTTTAAGTGACAGTTACTTGCAATGTAATATGTAGTTGCTACAATGGATGGGGAAGACGTGCCAACTCTTGATTATCCCTTGTTATCGTATAAAGGCCGTCTGGACGAGTTGATAAATGTTATTGTATCCCTTTACCGACAGCTTGTTCATATTAGCTTACTACTAATAGAGCAAACAATTAACTGATTAACAAACCGAGCATAAGCTTAAAGATGACCACCTGTATGACCGATGCTTATGCTGATCAATCGTTAGGGTTTATTAGTAGTATTAGAAAGGCAATTAAAATGACGCGGTTTGTCTGCAAAAATCCGCGCTTGATATGTACATGGAAATGCAATATAGAGCTGATAGCTCTGTTATAATAATTCCGCTTGCGCAGCATGCGATCGAACCAGTGTTAATGAGCACATAAATATAACAAGTGTCTTCATTACGGACTTTTGTTAGAATTATTATCGAATCATATGCCTTTATTCCGCATAGCTGCCGCTCCAAATGGACTGACAAAGTTTTCTAATTGCAAAAGGCAATGTAGAATAGATGATTAATGCTCATAGCAAATCGCACGACACTTACAGTTGCAAAAGCTACGGTAAATACTTTTGCCGGTGACATTTATATTTATGAATGGCTGCGAATGGCTATTTTACTCGAGCAGCGAAGTAATCTAAAAAAAACCTGAACGCCTAGGGTTTTGTTACTGAGCCAATATAACAGACCTTATGACACGGCTGATTCATTACAAGGTGACGAAACAACTAAAGCTTTCTCTTGGGAAACACATTGCGGATGATTTATATTCTCTAAACAAAAACCTAAAGGCGGATATGATTGACTCGGCTGGATAAATTTTGTCTTGGATGTTAAATACGTCATTATTTTTTTAAGTAGTGTGACAACGGACACGTGTAGCTCAAGTAATTCAATTCGCACAACGTGAATTACATGGTGCAAATGTCGGTGTCATTGGTTAATAAAAGACTAAAATGTGGCTTGATCTATCTACACCCATATGCATCAGCTTCATAAGGGCATTTAACAAAAACCATTTTTGTGACTGTTGACTGATGTGCAACAGTAACTGTTGTTAATTTTGTTTTCACGGCTGCTATCTATGCATTTCATTCATAATAATCTTTTTATAGCTTTGTAATTGCCTGCACAACATTATACACCTAATAGTAACGCCGAGTTCTATCATTTACGATTCACTCGATGTCGATATAAATCAAATAAGCGTCTTCTACACAACCTACATTTGAAACAATCTTGTGCTATAATTTGTCAGGACTATAGCATAAGTAATTGGCAGCCATTGGATTTCCATGTAGAAATGAGAGTTCTGTGCAATCTTGACAACAGTTGCTGCAGGCTGCGGATTCATAGATAGTTACTGAAAAACGAGGATTTATCATAACAACTAAACAGAATCGGAGTTACTATACGACACATTCTGCTCATGGGAATTTATCGAGACAAGCGTAGACGCCAAAGCTAACAAACAACTCGTTAACCTAGATCACCCTGAAATGAAAAGAGCGCTTCGCCATATCTGTGTCAATATCGTTGCATCTCATTCATCAAACTGACATTTTCCGCGCTATTTAGGGGTACTAAATTGATTTGAAATATAACTAATTAGCTGATCTGATGCTTTAGAGAAGTCACAATCTAAGTCTCATATTCCAAAAGATAATGATCCTAACAAACGTGTTCAACATCTAACGACAAGGTGAGTCTTTGTCAAACACATCAGTTTTGTGGTCGGCTCAGTGTCATCAAAGGGTGAGGTAACTGTGTTCAGCGCGTAAATTTCAAATACACATTGTATCATTATTTGCTATCCAAATTACTATACTTGCAGTATTCATGCACCCTATTGTTGGCTTACTCATTTGTGTTCTCGTGTTGATTTAATTGCTTAACTTGTTCCATAGTAATCTGCATTGCTTGTCTTACAACAAATTATCTGGGGTATGACGTCACATATATACATGCACTGATGACATTCTACTAGCAAGATGGTTATTCTTTATATTATTATCTAGGCTCAATCAATGTCAAATAAACCGCTCTTATGTACGGATCCTGTACCGATCTATTGTCCATACATTATTTACTTGATACTTTATCATCATCATTTGCATCATCAGCAGCAGCATCAGCAGTGTGTTTATAATAAAAAAATCGATGAGGATATCAGCATTAAGTTATGTGGAGTACATTTTAACTTCCATCATTCTATAATTTGGTGAACTTCCTATGCCAAAATAAGATCAAGCTCAATTAGACCTAAAAAGGACGTGTCCGTGTTTCAAAGGCTAATGTATCATTTTGCAGCAGTCTCTTCTATCAGTGGATTCCAGTATGTTTATGGTACATGAGTTTCGAGTATAAATGATATTAAGACGACATGTTCGCGTATCGCGCAATGATGTTCTACACATAACATGATGAGTAAAGGTGGTAGATGAATACCACACCTGTTAAATGTTACTGAAATATGGGACTGTTTACAATGCTATCCTCATTCGATCATTTGTCGGTCTGTCATAGTCATTAATACCAACTTACGTCGTCATACCCTGTACGATGAGATATGACATCTTGGTATGTATTCACCACTATGTGTGCTGGTATCTATTACCGTCAACAGTACAATAATAGTGGGCATTACCACACCAAAAGTCCTCCGCGATTAACCTAACAAATCCATTCATATTAGTCAATATTGATCAAAATCAGGCTAAACTCCTGTTCAATGGATTGTCTAAACATGTAGTACATTTACTGCAAAATCAATGTGTCAGTGGGAAAAATAACTTATTTGGGTCTTGACGGGTTTTCCATTACTAAATAATGTGTATGCAATGACCAGCAAACATCAGAAAATTTGATGGGATAATATCATCTTCACAACAACGAATGGCTTAAGCAGCCTTTTGTTTGGTAAGCGTGGATAGAAGGTCAACAACACGGGCATAAGTCCCATCAATTCAATTAAAGTGAGATTCAGCGCATTTGCTGCGACTATTATTAGTTTATATACAAATGTCGCATGCAAATTGTTATTCTTTCTCAGTATATCTATTCAGCATCCTCATTAATCCAATGCAGTCAACATTGTTAATGATGACAAACTTAATGAAATTGGCATTGGATCATTTATCAATATCAATCGGTTAAGCCTACAGGCTTTCTGAGATGTAGGCTTGAAATGGTGTTTTGTGCAATGTCGAAATTTCGCAAGCAATCTTAAACTTGCCATGCATTGCGTTGTGCTACAAGAATGACGCTTTTATTCACCAAAGGCTGTTCGAAATGCCATTTTAGCTAACTTATTCACTTACAATTCCACTTATCTACGATCAGGTAGGCCGCTGTTCTTCTCTTTGCTTTCATGCTTCATACCATGCGCAAATATGAAGTTGAAAGAAAGCCTAGGCATTTAAGTTTGGCGTTGCTTGCACGACCATGTAACAAATTATTATCGATCAACCTAATCGCAATATATGCAATTACGTCAAATAAAATATGAACGATGCTAATGTGAAATTATCTAAGGATGCTGTTACTACGTGAAGTCATTGATATCGCAACAATAGTATAGTCCTACAACCCGGACATGCATGCCGTTATTCTGGCCTTCAAAAGCTTATTAGTAAGAACAAATGCCCATAGATGATCAACTCAGTTAAGACGCGCTGCCTTATTACTGATTACAGTATAACGATTCCAACAACTTGTGTGACCATTAAAGCGAAAAATGAAACACGTTATGACTGCTTCTTCGCCTTTATTCATTTGCGAACGAAAGGTCCCAACACACTGTTTGGTGATAGCACCATCCGGATATTGTGCAAATGTGACCAGTTGCTCTGTTTCAGTTGATGCCGGCTTTCAATGGTATTCTAGTTGATGGAAAGTTGTAGTGCAAAATATCATGCGAATAGTGACTGTTCATCGGACTGCGAAGTCATAGTGACTGTGCACTGACTGTGCAGTGGAGTGCAAAGTAATAGAGTCTGTGCAGTGGAGTGCAAAGTAATAGAGTCTGTGCAGTGGAGTGGGTAGTCATAGTGACTGTGCAGTGGAGTGGGAAGCCATAGTGACTGTTCAGTGGAGTGCGAAGTCAGAGTGTATAACTGTGCAAGCGTCCTTTTGAATAAAAAAAGCTCTCAAATGTTTTTGTCTTATTTCGATATTGTAAAAGTAGGAGTGACAATTAGGCTTTTTCTATTCACAAGTAGGCAGATATTTAACATATTTCCGAGGCTTCTATTATTTGATGAAATCGATATATTAATTCGTTTCTTGTGAATGGGGTTAAAGCGAAATATATGGCAATGGTCAATAGAAAGCACGAGATGGTGGAGATTAAATATGAGGCTGCATATCATACCTAGTGCTATCGTCACAACGACAGGTATTCGTTTATAGATTGTATGCTTATATCTTACAGATAACCATTATACCATATTTTTCTGTTGGAGTAGTTTCGCACAGTTATTTGTTGACTTGGCCGGTAAATTTTCACCTTCAAGTCAGGTCTAGCCTGACTGCTTATGTTGAGCCAACGCATAATAGTGCTAACTCAATTACAATTGCAATTTCTGTCAATGTGTCGCAACGCCTACGAGAAGCATAATCTCGGACGCACAACCCAAGACAATGACGATTTGGCGGAATAATTTCTGATCGAATCGGGCAAGTAAGAGGCGATGGTCAATAACGTCCAAATAGAGGACATACACATACGGTCAACAGTGTATAAAAAAGATGCAAAAAGGATGAAATCTCTCACTCGGACGTTTAGGTATATGTCTATTCATTAATACGTAAACAAACTGACGACACCCACGCCATGCAGATTTCGTTTTGGCTGAGATGGATATGTATTACATAGCTAACCTACATTCCCGGGGGTGGGGGGGGGGGCACTTGGCCTTATTCTGGATAGGGGTGTACCGCGGGACCTCAAAAACCCGTACTCGTCGTACAAGGTCAAAATGACCAAAAGCATACCCCGTCGTAGAAGGTATTTTGCGAATGTATAACCCGTCGAACAGATTTGAAGCTGAAAAACATACCCCGTCGTTCAAGTATGAGGCCAAAAAACCCGTCGTACAAGTCGAGAGGCCGAAAAAACATACCCCGTCGCGCGGCACATATATACTACGTCTATACACTTAAGTGCCCCCCCCCCCGGGTCTACATTCTCCTACATTGAAATTTGACTTTACACACTTTCGCATCTGTTAAAAACAGCCAATAGAGACATTGTCTCCTTAAAACCTAATAGTATTGGGCAAACGCATTCAGTAGAGTCTCTCAAAGGTCATTCGTCGGGTACGTCATGCAATTAATTGACATCGATGATATACAACATGCTGTAGGCGTAATGATAAAAGCATGGCTGATGATAGATTCATAGCTTACAAAACAAATACCACTTAAAACATTAAGCAAACCCGTGCAGTAGCAGTTGGTTCAACAGTTTCAAAGACCGTCTGAGTGTACCATTAAATGACTTATGATTTATGTTATTACTCAACTAACCTAGATGTACTTCATGTAACAATTCTGCAAAAAATACTGCCTCATCGTTCTACAGCATTTGAACCAAATGGTCTTCCAGGCGAGTAATCTGTCATTCAACTTGTTTAAGTAACCGACCTTGAACAATTGTGGTTTATTATGTTACACGATAGATATACAGTGATTGAAAACGACCAAATTCACTAGCTCTGATTGGTAACCACGTCAGGTCAATGCGTTACAAATGTTACTAAGTCATTTTTACTTCTTCCAATTGCTTCGGCAATACGCCAACTGTCCTTATCAGGTATTCGTCTTCTATTCGGTCCAATGCTGTTATTATAAGTGTCAATCTTCTGCCGTATATATCAATGGATGAATTATCAGCAAGCTACATAGAAGTGCAATCAGTTTCATCAAAATATGGTATATAAAGATATCAAACCCTAAATGTCTTCCGGTCGAACTAATCATCGCTCAAGACAAATATTAGTATTGTTGCCCTGCATTATTTAATATTTCATGAATAATTCAGTACATAAATTAATATAGCACCATCAATGATGTAGAGTGATTACATATTCTGTTTTCTGCAATTCGACCCATTTGCTGCAAATATATCGATGATTTCCCAACGTACGCATAGTGTATATAGTTAAATGCACGGATATAACTATTATGTATTAAATAATATGAATTGTGAGTAAATGCTCAGTGAATGCATATCTAATGATAATAAATGCATTATTTTCCCCTTGTAATTTACATAAGTATTAATCATTATATACCGTGTAGGTTCAGTCTTTTATTTTAATGGGAATATCGAGAAATATAATTCCGTTTACAGATCATTTCAAACGTATCTGCACATTAAAATGTAATACCGGTTTTGTCTTTTTTTCTAAACTTGTTCCGGATGTTATCAGAAACATCATTGGTGAATTTAAGAACTCTTGTACAATAATTACGCTTTTTCAAGCTCTCATAAACGAGTATGATTCGCTTCCTTAAATTACTTAGAAAATCCGTCGACAGCTATTTTAATTGCTTCAACCTGCATAGACGACAGGTGACGCTATATGCACAAATTATCCATTTCGACCGACGAAATTCAGTTGACTTGGCTTTAATATTATATGAATGACAGTACCATCTCTCCAATCCTTTTTATTGTAAGTGTTTACGTCGTCAGAGATGCGTCTAAGCATCAATTGATACTCAAAGCAGGCAATGCATTTTTCGTTCGAGTACTGGTTGGATGTTATATATTGCTCTCTATATTGCCCAGGTGCTACAGCAATTTTCTCTTGCATTAATCAATGATCTGATATGGCAGAATGCACTACAGGGTCGGGTTCCTCGCCATTTTATATCCTGTTTGTTGTTACATCGTCAATTATCAAGTTTATGTTTCAACGTACCATGTTTGTTTCAACAAAAAAAAGTTAGCAAATTAAATATATCATTTAATATAGTTTGGACGTTATATTCACCATCAATCATCGCAGCTTCAAATACTTTTGAAGACAATTAAGTGCTATTATTAAAGAAAAAATAAGGCAATATTTCTACAATGATTTATGACCTAGCATGCAAACACTCATTTCTATGCTGCATTCAGCCCGCTTCTAAGCGAAGATTAAAATATTAAAGCATGTCCCAAGTAGTAAACCCTTCGTGTCTTACAGCTATCATTATGACAATAACTGTATGGCAGATGTTTTATAAAACGAAAAATAAACATATCAGTCGGGAATATAATAAAGAACGATTGGCGGTGCATGTGTACCAAAAATTCACTGACGAAGACGTACTCGGGTAATATCAGGGCTGTGACACTAAATACACCTATCTCGTGATATTGCCTCACACAAGATTTGGTATGTCTGTAGTAATGTGCCACATAATGGTGATGCGTTTCGCTTCAAAACTGAGCATTCAATTATTCTTTTTTCATTAATAGACAACGGTTATGGACAATGTGCGGCTACTATACTTTTCCCAGCCAACGCTCACATGATTTATTTTCAATCGCGTTTAAGAACAATACGCTACCCACTAGTGGCTGATATCAAATCAATCCATCCGGCTAATTCGGAGCTGCACACTGTTGAGATAAACCAATGAACAACAGTACAAGACAGCATTCGAGCTAAAATCTGAACTCGAAAGCAAGCAACTGCAAGATACCATTCATCATCAGCAGAAATAGGATATTTTTCCAGGCCCAGTGGTCCGAGTACACAAATAAGCTCATTTTGTGTTACAACACAGACGCTCGAGCAAACTGCTCAGCAGGTAACAAAATGCGTAATCGATGGTGCTTATTTCTTCATTATGTAAGATTTCAAATTTCAAGCAATGCCTATTTCGTTTCTGACGTTATGGTAACCTCAGATCGCACCGACCAGAAATACTTCTCATCCCAGCCGGAAAGGAGTTATTTAAAACGCGTTCCCCATGCTATGTTATATCTATTTCGCCACCGTCGCTCGGTTCCTAATGCCTGGCTTGCGAGCGCTGAACAGCGATCTTTTAATGACTAGGAGGTAAGCAAGGCACTTGGACATCAAACATTAAAACAATTTCTTTAAATGCTCCTTAGAATATTTTCGACCATAAGCGTTCGATTGTAAGACTCAATTAGCGATAATTAACCAGCAAACCAGTATCATTTATTGAACAGTACATCTCTAAGGGTACCCATATTGGCCGTTTTACGGGTATGGTTGTATCCGGTGTAAGTGTGTGTTAGTGTGTATTTGTTGGCGAGTGTGTGTATGAGTGTGTGTTAATATGTGTGTATATTTGAAGTGGAAGTGTGCTTGTCTGCTATGGCTACGCCAGAGTCCAAAACGAACTGCGCGGTCTTGTTGCTATTTTAATCTACCTCATCCATCAGCGTGCTATCTAGCCATGAATAATTTTTGCTTGGTGATTTTGTAATGCACTAATTAATTAATGCCAAGGTATTAATGAATTAATGAAGTTTTCCTATTTATAAATAAGATACGGCGGATCATTTAAGTGTTGTTTAGTAAATCGATATATCAAACACATAAAATTGTCTGATTTACACAGGTTGCGAAATATGATGATGTTCTATTAATTAGATTCAAATCCTAATTTTCGCATCATAACATGTAATTTCAGTAAAAATTCGATATTTTTACACCAATATCTCGGTATATGCGCTTATTTAAAAAATACCATGACTTCATTCACGTTTCCAGGTGATTTGTTGCAATAACACATTTATTTGTCTACTTAAGACCAACGCGAGAAAGAATTGTGTCCTTTCAATGAATCCAACTGATCATGATTAACGTGAACTTTTCTTCACTAGCAGACGAGCTGTTACTGACGTCTGGATGTTATATGCAGCAATATAATACTAAAACAATCCACAATGTACACATGTCGTACTTAACCAGTCCCCTCACTTCACTCATGGAAACGAGACCAAAGCTTAAATGCGACCGATTACACAATGACAGCGTAAAACTGTTTGTGTGACTTGATGAATTACGCTGTCGCCTTTCTACGATATATGCGGACATCTGTGAAGCGTGGCATTCATCATTTCAATGGGTAGCGGCATTAAATGGCCATCCTTTAGGAAATTTGATCAATTGACAAACTTTATTTGTGAGCTCGGTCACACCTCCATATCTGGAGCGATTCAGGATTTATAGTTTGCAAACAGGTCGCATTTGCATACGGCTTGTCTAGAATTTTCAAATAATATTACATTATTTGAATCTGATTTACATTTCTTAAAAATTGTTGCCAATGCATGCGAGTGTTATGCCCAGTGATTTGCAGTGGTGGCTGGGCAAGCGTCGCTGTTATCACCAGCAGAGCGAAGACGACCAAATGTCAGTATACCCCTTAGTAACATTGTGATTTCTATTTCGTCCTTAACTATGCTATATGTGTGAGTAACGTCCGTGTATTGTGATAAGACGTACCAATTGCATTGAAGTCGTGTGCCTAACAGATGTCGAATCACGGAAAACGTGGCAGATGTTGAGAAATTAAGAGCAATTGACCAATGAAGTGGCCTTTTGTATTATCTTTCATAGCAAAATCTAAAACATTGATTAGGTGAACGCTATCCAGCATCTCATGAACGATGACATACTGACACAGCTCATGGCACAAATGTCTCAATATTTGCTATGCAAAAAACAAGGGGTCACAAATAGTTGGCACCTCTTCTTCAGACTTTGAGACGACTGACTGTTGCATTGCAATCAATAAACCGATGCTGTAGGATTGTGGTGGTAGCAAACGCAAAGAGGGATGGGGGAGGGGGTTGAGAGAGTAAGTTAAAATTTCATCTACCCGTATCTAGTGAATCACTCCTCTACAATTGAACAGAACAAGAGCCAAAGCCATGGAGGATATTTGTGTACACCATATAATGTGTTTCTCCGAAAGGAACATTTGAAGCATGCTAACTTTTCAGAAGCAGTCGTTCAAGCTAATCCATAACTCGTATTCGTTTTATAACGCTGTCACTAACAAGACAATTGATAGTAATAATTTGAACTACCGCGGTTACTTTCACATTTGAATTTGCCTCAAAAATTAATTTCGATCCATAGTAGACATGACATCAGGATAGACCGGCATTATTGTTGCAGTGTACTGGCTCAGCATCTCGTGCGAATGAAGTTTTGAAGGTAAAACAATTTTGACAACTACGGAATAAATGGGACAGAATATGACTTGAGCAGCAATATATATCTGTATGATCCGTCTTGTATAGTTAGACATGATTTCATATAATGATATTGTATTCAATGAAGAGTTGCTAGCAGCGCATACAATGAGTATATCCTGACTATTCCCTCAGTCCCTATTGAGTGTGAACGACAGGATTCACGCGTTTAAATCGATTATGTGAAATGACGAAGACAAAATAAGTAAATTTATTCGCGTAGCCACACGTTGATCTTCGACAGGGGTTATAATAAACTAGCAAAATACAAACCACTTGACTGTCATTCAACTTATATCAAAGATGTCCTAGATTCGCATTCCAAAATCATTAGCAATGGCTGAGTTCTTACAAGGGTTTGCCAAAGCCCTGACATTTAACGTAAATAGGGAAGTAATAAGACCTTCAACAAGGTAACATTTGCTCAATCTTGTGTATATGTTGCTAATCGTCGATATTGTTGTTAATAATATAAAGTACTTGAATTGAAGCTGACATGAGAGTTTGCACTTCTGATGGATGCATCAGTAAATGCTGGATAAAGTAGGCTATCACACGGCTGTGGATATAGATTCTGGTAACGGAAATCCTCCGAATCGACAACTGCATAATTGCATTGAAATGTACTGATAAGCGTGGGCGTTAAACAAATGGTGCAAATGATTAAACGACATACTGAAAACAGGGATACTACATCAATAATTCAATTTGGAGATAAAACATTGTCAACATTGCTGTCATTGAATTGTACATATATAAGACTGTACGCAAATGATAAATGCTAGAATAAGGGTTTTTGCTATTGCAAAATTGTTATTACATTGCAAGGCCAATAAAATTAAAGCAATCGTACTTTGATCCAAAAATGAAGGGGTAATACATTAACTTTTTACAAGTGTATGGATCTGATGTAGACGCTCCATGGTAATCCTGAACGTATTTATCATATTGTATTGCTGTTCAATATATTGCAATATCTTATCATTATCATTATTGTATCATACTAAAGGTGACTTGGATGTCTTTTGGTCATTAATCAGTTATTGTCCATTAATAGAGGAAGTGTGTTCATCCGACCAGCTGTTGTTTTGTCGCCACCAAATTATGAGTCCAAGCTGGTTGTAATGGTCCGCTATGATACATGCATGTGGGTTCTTACTCTCAGCTCTATAGCTGATATATCAAGAAACTATAATTTAACATGACTTAGGGCGCCAGTCTCGGATCCTGTATTATTCACGATAATCCAATTCCTTACAGTTTAGTCTATGAAAATAGATGCACGGCTGACTGAACAGTTTTCTAGGAGCCCTTTCGCCAATGATTGTCTTTTTCGAGCCGCCAAACGTTAACATGGTAAGTGGCAGGTAGCAAAAAGATCAGCATGTTAGTTGAATGTGTTCTTGCATGCATCAAATAGCAACACAAGAGAACGATATGCATGCATATAAAAAGATGATGAACGTGTCAAGATATGTCTGAGGTCAAAATTACTCTGCTGATCATTAGCAAACTTATATTGAATGTGTACACCAACAAAGCCCGCTGTGAAGGTACCTGCCAATTCATCGAGGCTCTTTCATTCTAGTGCAAGAGCTCAATAGCAACTTTGAGTGCACGGTATCCGGTCGTGATCTTAGTTCTCTTTGAAGCGGCTGATTGACATGTTTGCTGCTGGCTGCAGGCTTCTCTATTGATGGATCGTGACATAATTTGCCCAAGCGCTCATCTACTCGACCCCTCAGGTCTAAATTCTTATCGCACATTATCTTGCGCTGATACTTATAGATGAACAAATTCGTGGCGGCGCAAAAATGTCGAGTGCTAACAGATAATCCGCTATCAATAATACTCTTACGACAATAACGCACACCATTTTTAGATTGGCCAAAATGTAATTCAATGTAATGGGTATATAAGTATATAGAATACTTGGCCGTGACGGGCCGAGATGTACACAGGAGATTCTTACTTTGCTCTATCTCGATACACGTCATTTTCTCCAATTTGTGTTCTTCTACATCAACTGGTTTCCATCACAATATTACACATCTATGCAGCACACAAATAAATTTGGCCCATAACTCATACATGGACCGATTATGGTGCAATCTGGTAATGGCTCGTTGCTATTCAAATGCAGCGACACGCAAAGAAATTGAGTAAGCCAAACAAGGCAAAGCAAAGCCTTCGGGGGCTCAATTCTACCACCATGGGAGATAAGTTGTATTGCTTGGGGTACAGCTGATCAAATAAAGTTGCTATTCTATCAGCAGTTCAATGGATCCATTCTTCGGTGCTCGCACAATCGTTGCATTATCTGAGATGTGTTACTCTAAAACTGCATTGCAGATAATGTTAGCTGCTTATTGTTATGATGCAAAGTAATACCACAACCTCAGTAAGATTTGATGCATTTACTTGTATGATACGGCATTTGATAGCCTCCATTTATATATGGTTCATTCAAATTGACAGTCATCTAAAGGCACTTGAAATCATAAATGTTATTTCCCTATAGAATATTGTGCGTTTCAGATTATACCGCATGTGCTTTCTTTCAAATACAGCACATCCTAAGATATCGTATGCATGATAAATATAACATTATCACCACCCATCGAGCTTAAGATAAGAAAGGCTGATATTAATAGCAGAGCAAGCGTATTGATGTTTCTTTATTTAAATTGAGTCCTCGGATGGCGCATGTAGCTCATTTAGACTGAGTGATATATCGCTGGTACGCCTTAACGCGACAGAGTCGTCTTGAAGTAGTCCTGCAAAGTTTTTTTGGGATGAGCTATTCAAGATTTTTACAGAAAGATTAACATCAGTGACAGATGCTAAGGAAGAGTCAGCTCAGAATCTAAATGTCTGAGGTTATTGTCATATATAAGCGTAGTACGCTATTCAGCTATGATGGAACGACTTCTAACTGAAAGTTACTTGCAATGTAATAGTTAGCTGCCACAAAGGATGGGGAAGACGTGTATCCATTTACCGACAGCTTGTTCATATTAGCATACTACCATTAGAGCCAACAAATAACTGCATAAACAATCGAAAATAAGCATAAGGATGAACACCTGTATCACCGATGCTTATGCTGATCAGTCGTTGGGGATTGATAGTACAACAGTCCGCGTTGGATATATACATGAAAATGAAATATTGTCTAGCATGCGATCGGACCCGTGTCAAAATGTACTTATATATAAAGAGTGTCTTCACCCCTGACTTTTTTTAGACTTATTAACGAATCATATGCTTTTTGCACTTTTTTGTG
Organism: Urechis unicinctus; assembly: GCA_034190875.2. NCBI lineage: Eukaryota > Metazoa > Annelida > Polychaeta > Xenopneusta > Urechidae > Urechis > Urechis unicinctus. Next base: position 5,261,134 of record CM067344.1, read on the forward strand.
GACGACGACAACGATACGACAACAGTATATTGATGCAGCCCGCGTTAGCACGGTTGTTGTGCCAACATTGGCATTCAACATTTCCAGTGCCCAACCTTGTCGTACAACCGTTATGACAATGCTAGCAAATGGGTAAAACAGTTGGCATGTTTGGTATTGACAAGCGCAGCTCCTCTCTGATATACCTACTCTCGTAGGTACGTTTAGCCAGATACGGGCTAGACACTTTATTGACTAATAAAACCTCAGAGTAAAACAGCCAAAGATACCGACATCTGACAATCAATCGATTACACATATGAATTTTACATTACCTAAAACAGAGAAACGCCATTGTTAAAGATTGTCCTAGAGTGTCATCACTTGTAAGGGGCACATGCTATTATTTGATATTTCATCGTAAATTGTTTGCCAATCAAGTTTCATTCAAGCTTTACCTTCAGTTATTTCTAGATATTTATACATTAAAGAAATCCTCCGGAATCGTGAAAGTAAATGTATTCATACTCACAAATATAAGTAATTTGAATATTTTACCACTGATACAATTGCTGCCCGAAGGGTCACAGTATTACGTTTTCTGTGTAGAGCAGGCATTTGAGTGTGTATCCAACCGTTTACTTAACAATATCAATTGCATGGGGAGCAAAGCTTTAGTACCATTAACTAAGGACAAAGTCACCGAAATAACGTGACGATTTAACATTCATTAAACCAATTCTGAGTTGAATTAAGCATTACCCTTCAACAATTATTATCGGTCCTAGATAAGCGTACGTTTGAGCCCCACATGCTTCCTCTTGTCAGTATATCACCACGTTGGGGCCATTCATACGCAATATGTATTAATTTGATATCGGTTGCGTATTTGCTGTTAACGTTATAAAACAATTAAATTCCAATGGATGAGTTTGCAGCAAGTATTGCAGCCAGCACATTGACCTTAAATGCTGTTTGTTATTGAAAACATAATTCATGGTTGTGATGTAGTTAGCGACGTGCAGACATTAGTTGGTACCGCCGAAGTTCTACAATGGCAAGTGAAATGGACATTTTGATACATTCAATTACCAGTCTGTCTTTGATAGATACACGTGCACATATTTTCTTGCATCTCATATTACCATTGTCTATGCACGTCATTGTTTCTCAAGCCGAAAATGTTTCGCAGCAGTTGTTCAAAGGAGATTAACGCCGAACATATCACCAAACGATATGGAGACATCCATTAATTTAGCTAAATGGCTTATTGTCATAGCATCGAACGATTTCGCCAGGATAAGATAGTTCCCACAAACGTAAATCTTCATTCTATTGTATGGCAAAGTAACAGGTGGCAGCTACACTGTTTCGTGCGTAATTGGCGGAGAGTGGCCAAATTACTGGTTACATAGTACAGCACTGGAATGCTTGTGTCCACCAAAAACCCTCTCATAAGTACTGCATTCTAGTCAAGGTCCCCTAGCCTGATGGCTGCGGGCGCTGTTTACATGTTACTGATGTTCAATAGTCTCGCCTGTTATGTTATGTCCAAATAACTATATTGAGAAACACACACGCGAGGACGACACCGTGTAGACCGGAACAGAACTGTCTTTATTCTTAACCACCATCCAACACATGAAGTGCACGTTATGATTTTTAGTGAGGGCTTCATAATGCAACATCCCCCTTCTTTTAAGAAATCATCAATGACAGACATTATGTTAGTTGCTTGTCTGCAGTCACAAACAAAAAGGTAGCAGTCTGCCTGTTACAATAAAATGACATACAATTTAAGTCTAGTCCCAAGTTGACATTCATACAAAACAATACTATCTGGTTCTGCTACAATATGAATATGTATTTAGATTAAATATCTTCTATGAGACGACGTGGAGGCATGACATTTCGCTTGGGACGTGGTGTAGGTATTGTAGTATTTCCACTTTTCTGTATCGCAGGTGAGGAGACTGTTGCGTTGTGATTCACTTTACTAGTAGGTGTGGAGATGGGATCAGGTACGGGGCTATCCTGTGTTGGCTGTAGAGTAGGTGGGGCAACTATCGGTGCAGCTGGTGGTGACGGAGTTGGGCTTGTGTAAGTGTCAGTGGCTATGGGTCGAGGTCGTAGCAATATTCTGTTGCGTTTTAGAGGGCGACCTGTCGTGCGGCATAGCACTGTGTAGGAACGTGGTTCGGGGCCAATTCCAATAACCTTACCGGGGAGCCAGTTTTTACGTGCCACATCCTGGTAGTAAACGGGCTGGTTGATGTCAAGCTCATCAAGGGTTTTGCTCTGGCTGTTGTAACGCATTTCAGATTTCTGATGGGCTAGCTGTCTAGCTGCAGTTATGTCATGGGCGTTGCCTTGATGGTAGACTGGTAGGTTGAAGTTAATTTTCCTTTGGAAAATGAGTTCAGCTGGTGAGGGGATTTTAGGGCCTAAAGGGGTTGTTCGATACACAAGAATAGCTTTGTCGGTTTCCTCAGGTGACTTCTTAATGAGGGCTTTCATGCTCCGGACCATGCGTTCAATAAAACCGTGTGAACGAGGATGGTGAGGGGAGCTGGTGACATGAGCTATTCCATAGTTGTTTGTCATTGCCTGGTAAGCACTGCCTATAAACTGTGGACCGTTGTCCGAGATGATGGTGTCTGGACAACCAAACATTGAAAATACATGACTGGTAATAGCAGCTGCGTGACGGCTGGAAGTGTCACGTCCAAGGCATTCAACAATCGGGTATTTCGAGTGGTAGTCTGCTATGATGAGATAGTTCTCATCATTCAGTGTGAAGAGATCTGAGCCAATTGTATGCCAGGGATATGGTGGAATGGTTGTAATAACGGGTTCCATTGGCTCTTTACTCTGCGATGCCTGGTGCTTTTGACAAATGGCGCATTGTGATATTATGCCCTCGATGTCAGAGTTGATCCCGGGCCAGTACACGCTACCTCTAGCGCGCATCTGACAGCGGATAATCCCTTGGTGACCAGTGTGGATGTCAGTTAGATATTGGTCATGGAGGATCTCTGGGAGCAGCAGTTGACTTCCCTTCAGAATGAGACCATTTTCAATGCTTAGTTCGTCTCGGAAAGGCCAATAAGGATGAATGCTGTGGTGGACGTCTCTTTGGCGTCCGGGAAATCCTTGGATAATGTATTTTGACAGGCGATTGAGTGTCTTGTCATTTGTTATTGCTTCACGAAGCTCATCGAGTCGTCTGTTGCTGAATTGAACGAAGCATACCTTAATATTCAGTTCAATGTGCTCATCAGCACTAGACTTTGGGAGTCGAGAAAGGCTGTCCGCTAGAATCATCTCTTTGCCAGGTCTGTATTTTATCTCGTAGTCATAGCGTTGCAACCTCAACAGCATACGCTGCAGACGGGCTGGGGCAGATGTGAGTGCTTTGGCTGAGATCATCTGCAGTGGACGGTGATCTGACTCGATGGTAAATGGTTTGCCGTACAAATATGTGTGAAAGCGTTCTGCTCCAAATACACATGCAAGTAGCTCTCTTTCTATGTTTGCGTACCGCTTTTCGGTGTCAGACAAACTTTTTGAGGCAAACGAGATTGGGTGACCATCTTGAATGAGTGCGGCGCCGAGGGCTTCTTGACTCGCATCAACTTGCAATACAGCTGGCTTGGTTGGATCAAAGTATGAGAGCAATCCGGCTCTACTAATGAGCTGTTTGAGTTGGCTGAAAACTGCTTGATGCTCTGGATGCCACTGGAATTCAGAGTCCTTCTGTAGTAGCTGTCTCAATGGTCCTGTAACGTTACTCAGCTTAGGGATATACGGAGCAAGGTATGTGACCATTCCAAGGAATGACTGGAGTTCTGAGACGTTTGCTGGGGGCTTCAGGTCGATGATAGCCTGCACTTTGCTTGGATCAGGCTTGACCCCTGACTCCCCGTAGATGTTGCCGAAGAAGCATACTTCGTCTTGGTTGATTTTACATTTATCTGCATTGAAGACAAGACCACATTTGCGAGCACGTTCCATCAACTGATGGAGATTGCGGTTGTGATCAGCTTGGTCAACACCGAACACAGTGATGTCATCTGCAATGGATATGACGCCAGGCAGTCCATCGAGTATCTGATCCATTGCCTTTTGGAAGACGTCTTGGCTAGTTTTCAAGCCGAATGGGAGCCTTTGGAAACAGAACCTTCCAAATGGACTGTTGAAAGTAGTGAGGTGTTGACTGGCATCATCTAACTGCACGCTCCAATAGCCGGACTTGGCATCCAGTTTGCTAAACACTTTGGCGCCCTTGAGTCTGTGTGTGACCTCTTCAAGTGTGGGGGTGCGGTGCTGACCCCTCTTTAGCGCCTTATTGATGTCTTTCGGATCCAAACAAATGCGGAGAGACCCGTTTGGTTTTTGAACATATTGTAAAATTGATGTCTCCTTCTTGTTTGGAGTTAATCTTTACAAATTCGTAGATCGAGTTCGGCGGGGCAATTGTACTCCCCGTCTTGATGATGTTCAATAAATTTAAATCGAGAGTTCGCCACAGAGTATATTTTTATTAGTTCCAAGTCCTTCAAATAATGTCGAGGTTTCCAATTCAAGTTTCGTATTACGTTTCCAACTATAATCCAAACTCTAAACAAATGACTGCACTCCGTACGTTTCCTTCAAGATGGTGGGCAAGATGGTGGGTCGAGGAGTGAGTCCGTCCGGAGGAGTGAGTCCGTCCGGAGGAGTGAGTCCGTCCGGAGGAGTGAGTCCGTCCGGAGGAGTGAGTCCGAGTGAGTGAGGAGTTCCAGAAGGGAGCTCCTTATAAAGGATTTCAACTTGGCATGGGGCCAACCCATATACGTCACAGTTTCGCACCTGGAAGTTTTACGACAAAATTGGCATTTTGGAAATAATTGTCCTTTACGACCAGGGCGAAATCGAACAATATAGGGTCGGCTACATTAGAGGGATTTCGGCGTGATATTACTCGCCAAATACTCCTCGACACGCCATCAGTGGAGTATCTCACGCTATTCACTAATTTATGATAAAGTAGGACATTGACGTCAGCGTTAAGAGTTGAGTAACTTGTCACCTTGTACTCACAAGGACGGACCACCAACGCCGGCCGTTACACAAGAACATTCGTGAAGGTCGAGACGTCAATGCACAACTTTACATTCGTCCCCCACTTTCCAGTTAAATGTATCATTAAACTAATCTAATATTACTAACAATTGTTCACTAAGGCACAATAAACATCAGATAAAGTAGTAATGTTTCGTCCTGACAAATCTAAAAGAACACATAATCAAATACGGGTACAAACAAAAGCTTACGACAAAAATAAAATAATATGCAAATACAAATACGAACGCTACCAATATACTCTTTACATAGAATATCCTAGACATTTATCATACCCGCAATGAGATAAACATCTACATGATAACATTATTCGTCTACAGCTTTGACGGTGGTAGGTTCGATACTTTCAATTTTGAACGTTACCATTTCATCAGGGGCCGATTCACAACGATACCTGATAATTCGCGAACGGCGCCACCAACAATACAAAATACCCAACACAATAGCAATCACTACGACAATAGAAATAGTGGAAAATGACATAATTTTATGAATATGGAAGTCCGAGTCAAGGGTGTCCCGATCATTGCCGTACGATAGAGGTTTCAAAGGTTTCAATGAAATATGTTCCAATACCCCAAGAGGAGATAGGTCTTTAACCTCTTGGCGTAGTTTCCTTTGGAACAGCTCTATGACGGAATTTTGTGTCATTATTGATGGTAGATCCACTGAGGTCGGCAATTGTATCGTAGTCGTCTTGATGGATGCGTTTACGTTCTTTTGGGTTACTCCATTGAGACGCCAGCCGTGTCCCACCATGGAACACGTACCTGGCACTTGAATTATATACACGCCGGCTGTTAGAGAACCCTTTTCTTCGTTCTCGCCCGCACACATTATTAAATATTGTTCACCCCAGGTGACAATAATAAATTCGCCTTGTTCAAGTTCCGCTAATTGAGTCGTCGGTTCACTTAGCTTTAGAGTAACCGTGCACGCCTCGCGCTGTCGCTGGTCTCCGGTAAGCAATCCCCGGGGACACAACATTCTTGCTTCGTCGTATACGGGTCCGGTCCGACACACTACCGGATCCTTTCCGATGCAGGCATGTGGCTCGAATATGCCTCCCCTTGTGGTGTCAAATCCGACCTCTCCCAGAGTTTGAATCTGGGCAGAGTAACCGGAATTGTTATATGGGAGTGGCCAAGTTGAAATACGGTAGTACAAATACTTTACAGAGTCAACCAATGGAAGCTGAGCTCGGTAGATGAGGACATCTTCTTTCCCCCAGATGGCTTGTACGGTGACGTGTTCGTAATACCAGGCGATATCAGATAATGGTCCGTACTGGTGGACGTCTCCAAACAGAATGTTCTCCAATTCATCCCGAGGTAGAAGTTCCTCTGTTAACCAACCCAACTCCAATGAAGCGCGTTGTCGCAAGTATTTGTCACGGGCTCGCAGGTACATATCCCTGTAAAGTTCAACGGCAGCTATCATCCTCTCCAAATTCAAGGCCGATTCTAACCCTCGCACATGGTCCTTTACTTCCTGAGTCTCGGCGATAATACGGTCGAGCTGTACTGTTATGTCTTTGACAACGTCTCCCAATTCCGTGATTTGCTGTCTGTTTTCGCGGATTGCCTCGTAAGATTTGTTGACAACCGTTGTGAGAGCATCCACGAAATGGGAGATGGCTTGACGCTCAGTTCGGGCTTTCCGTATCATCGCTTTGCACTCCTCTACATCTTCTTCCGTTGCTGTACCGAATAAACTTTTGCTTACATGGCCGATGAAATCCACTGCTCCTCTCTTCTTTCGGAGACGTGGGAGATCCTCGAGTACTGCGAGCCTGTAATCCCATGATGGCATGGTGCTATTGAGGGGGTCGATGGTGGTGTAAGTATCGACAGCATTTCGGATCCGCGCGATCAGGGAGCGCCATCTTGATAACCTTGGGGGCCCTTCCAAGGAAACAATGACGTTCCATTGCGCTACCTGAGCGCGCAAGCCTTTCCCGCCGGTAACTAGAATACCGTCAGGTACACTGTCAATAATTGTTGATGTCTGTAATCCATTTAAATTGATTAGAAGGAGGATGTAAAGAAGGATCGCACGCAGCATATTGCGTTAATGCGTGCCCGCTTCTGTTCAACGTCGGAGGGTGCGTGCTCTAAGTTTCGTTTTCTCAAGTTATATCGCCTGTCGTTGTTAGCTGAGTTGTCGGGAGCTGGACTTGAGTGTTCTCCGCTGTCTACTCTTCGCCTTTTCTTCGGTAGACTCTGGCGGGCTGCTGGAGGATCTGGGCTTATAGGTTTTATGGGGGTCGCTGGAGGGTCCTCAGTCACGCTGACTGCGGAAGGAACTGGGGCGGGGTCAACGGTTCTCTCAGGTATAGCAGACCGACGAGAATTCCTCACCGGGCGGGGATTTACGTCATCCCATATAATGTTAGGGTCCACAATTTTAACTTTACAGCGATTTACAACCTTGGTCTTGCCGCTGGTTTGATGACGAAGCCAAACGACTTGACCTCTGACTCGTGTGACAGTATATTGAGGGTCCCATCGTGACGTAAGCGTGAGAGGTTCATTTGCTAATAACAGCACACAATCTCCAACCTTGATATCAGCGGCGTTTGATCTTTTCTGCAGTCTCTCTCGGTTGTATAGTCGGCTGCGTTCTGTCAATGCACGGGCTTGCTGTAGGGAGTTACTGAGGTCGTCTAGACGATTACCAAATGGGTTGGCAAAGTTAGTCGATAACGCCTTAGTAAGGGGTGCCCTAGCCCGTCTACCGTACATTAGGAAGTAAGGGGTGTAGCCTGTGACGGTGCTGACTGAGATGCGATGCGCGAACAGTGCGTCTGCCAGGTGATTCTCCCAGTCCATGCTTCGGTTGTTCACAAGTTTGGCTAATATTTCTTTTAATGTCCGGTTAAATCTCTCCGACTTTCCATTGCTCTGTGGATGCGTGGGCGTAGTGCGATGGTGTTCTATGCCGACATCAGTTAGCCACGAGCGGAACTCATTAGCGTTAAATTCCTGGCCTTGGTCCGTTATGACGATTTCAGGGTAACCAAATCGGGGTAGGTAATGGTTGGCGAATGCATCCCATACCGATTTATTTGTCTTGTTGGCAATCGGTATTGCTTCCGCCCAGCCTGTACAATGGTCGATAATAGTCAGTACATAACGGTTTTCATTAGCAGAACGCGCGAACGGGCCAATTAAGTCCATTCCTAGTATCTGTGTAGGGTATACGGCTAATGGCATAGTACCCATGGGTACTCTGTCCTGTCGATTAGTATGAGACCGGCATAATCCACAGTTGTTTATCACTTCCTGTACGCTTTTTCCTCATGCCAGGCCAAACGTAAGCTTCTCTAACTCTGTCCAGGGTTTTGTGGGTGGCCATGTGTCCTACCTCTTTATGCGCGCGTTGAATAACTTGGTCATAAAAGCCTGGCGGCAGTATCAGCCGGGGGTAGGTAGCACTGGTAGGTGTTGGTTTGCGGAGTGAGAATAGTAGTTCATTGATGATAACATACTGAGAATCTTCATCACTAGCTTCCTTTAACAATCCTGGATAATGAGCTCTTTGTTCTTCTTTGATCAACTGAAGATCAATACCGTCTTGCAGAATGGGGAGTCTCTCATCACAGGATGAGTCAGTAAAGGCATCGGGGTCAATCCATTCGGTTGTATCAATGGTGGAAACTTCCGGTGTATCATTTCGAATGCGTGATAGCATATCAGCGCGAACATTGTTTTTACCTTGGCGATATGTGATAGGGGCTCCGAATTCAGCTATCAACACAGCCCATCGTTGAATTTTGGTGTTTTTCATTTCCTTGAGAAACAGCGACGTGAGGGGTTTGTGATCAGTATAGATAACAAATTCCGCGCCCCATAAGTATGGTCGAAGCTTGCGTAGCGCATACACGACAGCATACGCCTCTTTCTCGATGGTTGCCCAATTCAGTTGGGAGCCTGATAGCTGATGCGATACATATTGAACCACTCGCTCGATACCATTTTCGTCAGTTTGTACTAGAATTGCACCTACCGCATAGTTGCAGGCGTCCGTGAACAATTTATAGGGGGCATCCGCTCTAGGATGCGCCATCACAGCCGAGGATATGAGAAGAGATTTCAGCTGCTCAAAGCTCTGCTGCTGCTCTTCCCCAAAGTGGAACTTATGCTCTTTACGGGTCAGCTGCACTAGTGGTTCGGCAATCTTGGCATAGCTAGGTACACATTGCCTATAATAGCCAGTCATGCCTAGAAATGATCGCACATCCTTCACAGTTTTTGGGGAAGACAAATTCACAATGGCAGATACCTTGTCCGGGTCGGTGGTAATACCACTTGCTGATACAGTAAAGCCCAATAATTTAACTTCATCAAGTCCAAAATTACATTTTGCAGGTTTTAATTTGAGTCCCGCTTCCCGCAGACGATCGAAGACTAGTTGAAGGTGCTCTAGATGTTCTGCTTCGGTACGCGAATATACTACAATGTCATCCAGATAAACCATCACACACCGTCCAATGAGGCCTTCCAAAACGTAGTCCATTGTACGCTTGAGGTCTAGGGTACTAAATACTGAACTTCCGCCAACCTGGTCAAAAATATCCTGAATGAGGGGTAAGGGGTATTGATCCTTGACGGTGACGCTGTTCAACTTCCTATAGTCCACGCAAAATCGTATCGAGCCATCTTTCTTGGGGACTAGGGTGATGGGCGACGCCCATGGTGACATGCTTGGTCGAATTATGCCTTCTGTTAATAATTCGTCTATGCAGTCACTCACGATTTTGCGTTTGGTTAAAGCAGTCCTGTATGCAGCTTGCTTTATCGGCGGTGAGGTCGTGTGGATTCTCATGGGTGTCATTTTGCAAGTGCCGGTGGGTTCCGTTTTATCCGAGAAGACATCTTCGTTGGCCTTCACAACCAGGGCGATTGGCTCGTTGCCCACTTTTGGCAAGACAGATAATGCGCCGGCAAATACAGCTGACTTCTGCCACACGGAATGAAGCGGCCATTGGGTGCCAAACCACGTCAATACGTTACGTCCATAATCAATGACACCTTTACCCCGGCGAATTGCGTCATCACCGAGAATGCATTGGTGCGGTATTCCGTCGACTATAAGAAAGTTAATAGGTGCTACATCATTAACACTGAGTTCGGTTTGTCCATGAACAGTAAGTTTTTGTCCAGTTACGGATATGAGTTCACACGAGGTTTTCAACAACTTGATTCTTTTAGTGGAGGCTATTATGTGATCAAATACGTCGCGACGTAATAGAGTACACGAGGCACCGGTATCAATGAGAGCTTCGCATGTGATATTGTGAAGCTCCAACGGTACCCACGAGCGTCCATCACTTATCGTCGCGACGCACCTTGCACGTTTTTTGGAGGCTGTTGATGACGGGGTAGGTTGGAAGTAGCGGCACGCTTGCGCATGAAGCAATCCTTGCCCATGTGGCCGGGTTGGTGACATTCAAAGCAAATGGGGCGTCCATCGGGTGTCCATGACGAACTTTGCCGCTGTTGTTTCCTAGTATCCGTAGGACATTCCGCTCGGTATCCAACTTCTATTTTCGCGATTTTGGACGACATCTTGTCGAGGCGTTTAGCGAGGTCCTCAACATTTTTCAAGATCTGGTCATTGGTGTTGACGGCACCACTCATAGCCTCCCGTATGACGCTTACCTCCATCGCTTCTTCAGTCCTACCCAGTCGCTCGTAGGCATCCTTTGCCCCCGCATAGTTAGACACGCGGGCCATCGCTTCAGGCAGGGTGTTAATCGGACCACTTTCCAACAACCTCTTTACGATACTGCTGTCTTTCAATCCCTTACCGTAGGCGCGGAGGAGAATGCGATTTTGGTCGGCATTCCTCTGATCTGGGTACGCGGCGTCGGCGGCCTCCCGGAAGCGGCGATTGAAGCTTTCAACGGTTTCGTACGTCGTCTGCTTTAAATGCTCGACTTCATTGCGGAGCTGTTCATTCTCGTTGAGAGATAAGAATGAAACTCGGAGGTGGTCACGTAGATGAGGCCAAGGAGTCGCTTCGCGGTCGTCCTGAAGGCTGAGATATCGTTCCAGCTCCTTACGGAAGGAACCAGAAACACTGCCGGCGGCGATCTTGATGACGGCTCCTCTTAGGTTTTGAACCAGCGGGATAGAAAGCTCTACCTCCGCGATCCATTCTCTCACAGCAAGCGGGGACGAGCCGTCACATACCGTAACGCGTCGTGTCTGCTCCTTCACGATTTCTCTCTGACGGCTCGATGCAGCGGCGTTGACTTGACGCTGGTGATCCCGTTCTTCACGTGCGGCGCGTTCCTCCATTGCTCGGGTTTCCGTGGCAATGAGGGCCTGGGTATATTCATGGAACTGCTGTTGATTCATACTTACTTCAAAGTCTCGTTCGGGTCGCCAGTTGTAAAATTGATGTCTCCTTCTTGTTTGGAGTTAATCTTTACAAATTCGTAGATCGAGTTCGGCGGGGCAATTGTACTCCCCGTCTTGATGATGTTCAATAAATTTAAATCGAGAGTTCGCCACAGAGTATATTTTTATTAGTTCCAAGTCCTTCAAATAATGTCGAGGTTTCCAATTCAAGTTTCGTATTACGTTTCCAACTATAATCCAAACTCTAAACAAATGACTGCACTCCGTACGTTTCCTTCAAGATGGTGGGCGAGTGAGTCCGGAGGAGGGAGTCCGTCCGGAGGAGTGAGTCCGTCCGGAGGAGTGAGTGAGGAGTTCCAGAAGGGAGCTCCTTATAAAGGATTTCAACTTGGCATGGGGCCAACCCATATACGTCACAGTTTCGCACCTGGAAGTTTTACGACAAAATTGGCATTTTGGAAATAATTGTCCTTTACGACCAGGGCGAAATCGAACAATATAGGGTCGGCTACATTAGAGGGATTTCGGCGTGATATTACTCGCCAAATACTCCTCGACACGCCATCAGTGGAGTATCTCATGCTATTCACTAATTTATGATAAAGTAGGACATTGACGTCAGCGTTAAGAGTTGAGTAACTTGTCACCTTGTACTCACAAGGACGGACCACCAACGCCGGCCGTTACACAAGAACATTCGTGAAGGTCGAGACGTCAATGCACAACTTTACAATATGTTATGCTCGAGACCCAGTCTGTAGGTTCACTCACTGGGCGGATGACATCTAGGTCCAGCATTCTGTCAAGCTCAGAGCGGATTTGAGATTGGAGCTGGATTGGAGCTCTTCTTGGCGCATGGATTACAGTACAAGCATCCTCCTTGAGGATTAGTGAATGCTCTCCTTTGAATTTACCCAAGCCTGTGAATCGGTCAGGGTACATGGACTTGACGTCACTCAGCTTTCCAAGGTTTGCAGTGTCAGTCTGGAGAGATATGGTACAGTTCATGGTCACCAGACTGAGAGCTTCGCAAGTTTCCAATCCAAAAATTACAGGACCTGGTGTGTCAGTTACATAAAATTTTGTTGCTTGCCACTGGCTGTCCGCGTAACGACACGGGATGGTAAGTGTACCGTACTGACGAATCGGAGTGCCATTGTATGCAGTGAGTTTGGCGTCACTTTTAACTAAGGTTGTTGGCAGTCCGTCTTCATTTACATGCGATGGGTATATATTGCGGAACGTTCGCAGAGGCAGGATATTCCCTTGAGCACCTGTATCCACTTTACCTCGTAGATTTGTCTTCTTGTTGGGGTATGCCTCAATGCACAAGATTGCAAATGCTTTGTCCCGGCTTACTGTTGAAATGGAGAGAGTGTCGAATGTGCACTGTTCAAACTGTGGGTCATCCTTATTCTCAACACAAACAGAGTGTACATCAGGCTTCTGCTTCTGTTTGTTATACTTTGAAGTACTGTACTTTATTGAGCCACTGCGATGTCCTTGCGTAGAACTGTGTGCAGCAGTACTGCGACAAACTTTTCCCCAATGACCAACTTTTAAGCATTTATTGCATTTCTGGTCGCGAGCGGGACATTCCTCCCGACGGTGTCTAGTCCCACCACAAAAGTGGCATGTGTTCCTTGAGGTCGATTCAGCATGTGGAATCGGTCCTTTCCTTTGGTTGTTTCGCTTTTGATGGATGCTATCCACCTTCGTAGCCTGCACAAACTGATTGAGTTGTTGTTGTGTGGCCTCGTATGTTCGAGCACAGTCAAGAACTTTGTCAAGTGTCAACTTCTCTGGATCGTGGTCTAGTAGCTTTTTACGAACGGGGTTGTGCACAGTGCCAATAATGATTTGGTCGATCAGCATGTCCTCGAGAGCAGCCTCGAATTTACACTTCCGTGCTTGCACCTTAAGACGAGTTGTAAAGGTGTCAATGGGCTCAGCTGACTGTTGACGAATGTCGCGAAATTGAAAACGGGCAAGTCTATAGTTAGCCTTGGGCTCAAAATAGTCTTGGAATGCCTGCCACACTGACTCTGGCGTTTTCTTCTGCTCTACTGTCAGATGAGACCAGTTGTCGTAGACTTCTAAAGCATTGGGTCCCAACCACAGTAGGATGTAGTTAACAATTTCGTGACCTGTTTTGTTACTGTACGTAGGAGTCGACAACAACAGTTCACAATAACGCTTGAATGAGCGAAACTGATGAGGCAAATCGTCACTGTCCCAGTTGAATGAGGGCAACTTGATACCGGCTAGATCGTTTGAGTGCACGTACTGCACGCTTGCTGCTGGTTTGATTCCGACATGATTTGGCGGGCGATAAACTGCACACTGTCACTGACGCGATGCAATTATTTACCACAACGTCCAACACGATCACTAGACCTGATATTGTCACATGTAGAAGCTTACTTGCGATTTGCACTTTGCGCTCGTTTTGTTGCTCGACATTCCAACACCACAGTCACACAATCCGTCGCCGACCATCAATGAACAAATAACTCAAGCAGAAACTTAGTTGTCGGCTTTGAGCATCACACCAGCGTAGGTATTTAATTGATACGTGAACACTAATCTGGGCAATTCTATGAATGTTATATACGTAAAGGTTTTGCCAACGCCTACTATATAAGGTTTGGGACGGATTACATTGTCACTTGAGATTGTTAAGGGATCCTGTGTCAGAAATATTGCCTTATGAAAAGCCTGTCTACGCTCAGATTCTTTTTTTGTAGCTCACCTGTTAATTGGGCTAACACAATCAGCCGTATATACAGTAGTAGAAGTGGTATGGGCTGTGTAAAGTGTGTCAATGATGTACGGACTCCTTTGTCAATTCGCCCGGCTCATATAACGGTACCACGGCACATCCACTCCCATTGTTGAGAATCATGCGAGCGCATTCAGCGTTCTAAATAATCAAACCAGCATGTAAAATCACTCTTGCTGGAATAGTGATTGCCTGCTTGTAAATTGTGCATTCTTTCATGATTTTCGTCATTTATTCATCCATCCATTGTCTCTCGCAATCTATGCAAGCGAACGCCCTGTTAGGAAAGTCATCTATTTATTACGACCAGCAGCATCCATTTAAGTACATGATCTCCTGGAGGCAGGCGTAAATGAGTAAATGACGTTTTTATTGTATCATGAAATCGACAATGTGCGCCCCACAAACGTCGTCAAGTTTAGTTTTCCACTCTAATGGAACTACTGAAACAATTTTCCAATGGCAAAATTCTATGTACAATTAGTATGTTTATAATTTACGTACGACCAGCAGCATCCATTTAAGTACATGAATAGCTAGGACTATTTTACTTGGCAGGCGTAAATGAAGTAAATGACGTTTTTATTGTTTCATGAAATCGACAATGTGCGCCCCACAAATGTCGTCAAGTTTAGCATGTTTTCCACTCTAATGGAACTACTGAAACAATCTTCCAATGGCAAAATTCTATGTACAATTAGTAAGGAATGTTTATAACAAAACGTACGACACTTTATGTTGCAACATTTTGACGTAGCATTGGATCGGGCGATGTGGAGTTTAAGACCCAAAGCTGGTCTATTGTGTTGATTGGGAGCTCTGTATAACTATTTTACTTGGCCAGCGATCCATTCCGTTGAAGTAATTCATCACAAATAAAACTGACCGCCAGTTGTTGTGTTGATGGGGTGTTTTACTATACCAATCTAACAGCCCTTACGACACTGCTGAATCACAACAAGCTGACGAAAGCAACTTAAGCTTTCTCCTGGGAATTAATTGTGCATGATTGATAACAATCGTAACAGCGGATATGATTGACACACCACATCAAACTAATGTCACTGCGAATTCATGAAGCTGAAGTCCTCCCATTTGCACCACGTGGCTTTTATTGTGCAAATGGCGTTGGTATTGGTTGATTAAAGACTAAAATATCACTTGATGTGTATATAGACAATCACACGATAAAAGCATTCATCCATATAAACTCCTCTTCATCAGCTTGCTCGGAGCATCATTAAACTGACAATGTTTGTGGCTGTCGACTGATGAACAATAGTTACTGTTGTTAATATTGCCTTAACGTCTTCATGCTATCTATGCATTTCATTCATCATAATCCTCTTATAACTTTGTATTTACCTGCACAGTATTAAGCACCTAAAGATTATGCCGCTGCTGGTGTTAGATCATGTACGATTCGCTCGACGTCGATCTCAACCAAATTAGTGTCTTCTACAAAAATTGGTAATGTCAGACCACATGTTGAACAATCAAGTATTACAATTTGGCAGGATCTTGCCATTAGTAATTAGCAGCAATAACGTCTAGCGCTGTAAATACGATATAAGCATTTGATCTCTATCTACCTACAAAGAATCGCCCACTTATGGTCGCTGATCATTAATGAATAATTTTGCGTGACAAGCTTGCCCCCGCTTTGTCCAAAAGGAAGCTGACCGAGTATATGGATAATGGGATAATATCAGCCTCACAACATGGAACAGCTCGGCAGCATTTTGTTTGGTAAACGTGGATAGAAGGTCAACAACACGGGCATTAGTCTCATCAGTTCATCACAAGTAAAGTGATATTCGTCGCAGTTGCTGCGATCATTAATGGTCTATGTACAAGAAGTAGGTCGCATATAATTTTTTGTCCATTCTCAGTTCATTTCGGCAGCATCCTCATTAATCCCATGCAGTCAACATTGTTAACTTTGACATTATATCATGTTTCAATAACAATCGGCTTAAGCCTAAAGCTTTGAATGTGCAATAATGTAAGTGTTGTTTGCATCTTGGCATGATCTTTGCCAGAATTTTAATACTTGGCTTGCATTGCGTTGAGACAAGATTGTGCTAGAAGATCGACGCTTCTACTCACTAAATGCTCTTCCAAGTGCCATTTTGGCTAATTTATTCATTTGCAATTTCAATTAGCTATGATCAGGTAGGCGACTGATCCTCTTTTTGTCTTTCTCCATACTTCTTAACACCGGCAAGAATGAAATTGAAATAATGGCTAGGCATTGTATTTTTGCGTTGCTTGCAATTATGTCGAATACACATGTGAATGATATTAATGTGAAATCATCTAAGGTTGCTGTTTCTCCGTGAAGTCATTGATATCGCTAAAGAGGTAAAATACTATAACTAGGATATACACGCCGTTTATCTGGCAGTCAAAAGCATATTGATTCGGACAAGTGCCCATAGATGATCAACAAGACGCGCTGCATCCTCACTAATAACCGTATAACCATTACATCCTCCGAGAAATATAGAGACGACACTGTATAGCAAGTGGAAAAAGTAGACGATGGTACAACTGATGATGATGCATTGTCTAGTACCCACCATAACCAGAACGGATCTCCTTTCTATTCCGTAAACCTCTGCAACGAACGTGGGGCATATAACACGTTTATGATATATCTTTCTTTAAAGTAAATTAATAACGGAGAGCAGAAAAGAGGGGGATTGTTTTATTCTAAAGCTTTGTCTAATAACGGTCCACGCACATTTTACATCAGTTACAGGCTCTTTTAAAAGGTTATTGGAAAGCGACCTGCACCACATCGGGTGCTGTTAACATGCGTACTTTTGTCACAATCACAGATTATATGAGTCGAGTTATGCACGGCAGTCCTACTGAGATATAAACAGAGCATGTCAATGCTTATACCAGCCTGTCCTTTGAAAACAGCCATTTTAGTTTAGCTGATGTTTTCCTCATGCCTTTACCTTTATTTAGTGGCAGAGTGAAAAACATTACTACACATGACTACATATACACTTTTCATGCAAACATTCTGTGGACGTGGAGAGAAGGCAGCTTATTGTTAGGTTCATCTTTCGTCCCTGGTAAGCTACAACCTAATGGTGTACTCGGTATTGCAGCATACGACAACCGGGATTAGTTAGTATATGAATGTCAATACAGCATGACGATGTATTTAGTTAATTATGCATTAAACAATCAAAACAATCAATCAATTTAATTGCAGAGACTAATTCTAGTTCAATAGTGCAAAGAATTTTCCAGGAGATTTGCTGTTTGGTTGTAAAGTGATCATAAAGGAGTGAGTAATGCGTTACAGCGCTGCCAGCGATACATTTCTTTTTTTGAAAACTAACATAGTTGATGGCAAGTTGCCATGCCAAAAAGTATGCTGTTAAAAGTTATAGTGACTGTGAAGTGGAGTGCGGAATCAGAACGACTGTACAGTCGGTTGCGTGATCATTGTGAACTGCAACTCGCCAAGTGAATTGAATTAAGATCACTAAGTGTCTAAGTATGAATCATACAGTATTAGCATTACCAGATGTTTTGAAAGTCAATGGCTGAACATAAGGCGGCATAACTGCGAATGAATTAGAATTTGCAAAGTCGGCCATTCAAAACTGTAATGTGTTGTGTAAAAAGAGTGAATAGACCGTCATGTAATGGGCTATCATCATAATTATTATCTCAATATCGTTTGAATTTGCAAGCCTCCTTCATGATAGATAGCAGATATTTGCTCCAAAGTGGCAGCAACGGATTTATCATTCAATTTGCGAGGGCTCTAGACCACCCCGTAATTCTCTGAATTTCAAAAGGTAAACGACGATTTATTTTCCCAAATCCAAAATTCATTGGTATATGAATGGGGCGATTGGTTTTAAAGACGTCAACCAACCATGAATTGACCTTTAACCATGTACCTTATAACAAGAAGTTGTGAATTGAATCTTTATTTGCATTCAAGCGCCGACCATGTTTGTTTGTATGAACTATTTGCTGTACCAGATACAAGGCAGGTTACGCAGACAATACAATGTGCTATCAAGAAAACGTATGTAGCATCTGCAGGTTACTTGTTAGGCCATGTATTACATTGACAAATTATGCAACAAACGTGTCAATCAATATTCGACTTTCCCTTGCATCCCAATCAAGCGGCCATCTATATTCTTTAAGGCGCAGTTATCCATTCGGTTCCGTATATTACAGTGATCAATCCATGAATATAGGCCTCTTTATATAGGAGGCTTTATATTTTAAATTATATTTCGAACACACGATACAGTTTTCATTTCTGTTTTGAAATGGTTAGAGACATAAAGGCGACATGAATGGCCTATCAAAAGCACGGGCGATACGGACTATCAACATGCCATTATACACCACGTATGCACGGTACAATGATTATTGTTCTGGCTTTTGTGTGTTAGCAATGTTAGTTAACTGCACCTAAACATTTCTCGATTACTCTTTGTTTGCCGCAGCCTCAGCGCTTGTCTTCGTTATGATCTATAGAATATGGAAAATTTTATCATAAAATTATTATGTACGTCGGTTTCTTTCTCGCCGTATGAATTATGCAATAAAGGCATGCACCAGTAATGCTTACATATGGAATTTGTTATTGTAGAAATAATGTTATTGTCAGAAGGATCTAGAATGTTTTGTAGTCAAACCCCTGTCATTACTCATAACATCAGTCTAGATAATGAGATTATGACACCACTAATCGTGAGCATGTTGCTTTTCGAACCGGTTGTTACAGCGACGTATTTTGAGAATGCAGTAGACAAGTTTTGATGAACCGGAATCGAAATCTAAATGATGTGAGGCTTCTGGCTTTGCTGGGAATGCTAATAGTGCTTGTTCTATTTGGGAAGAGCAGTTTTAGGTTTTATGAATCATCTTCAAGCAGATAATGGTGAAAGGTCATTCAATAAATCACCATCAATATATAGCAGTGCATTAAAGGCTTTCCAATTAAACGGCACTCATAAAGCTTGGGACCTCATAGTAGGATAGAATACTCAATAGCGTTAATTATTCCACTGAGTACGATTTTTCGGGATAAAATATATATTTCTGCAGTGATGTAGTCTGTCAAAATGTAATCAGAAGGAGACGACAGTTTGCTTGGATGTGATTCAAAGTTTTTCCTCGTCCGTATCGCCGTGCTACGTTGAATAAACAAATCAGGCCAGTTAATTGTTATGTAGGTTGACGGGTACAACCGACATCAGACAACTCAATTACGTTAGTTGCAATCGCAATAGAGCCACATTGTTCTCTGGTCCTTTGTAAATGAGCCATGGGATGGTGGCAGGCACGATTTTCGCCTCACTAGATTAGTGGATAACTGTTTTGCTTTGTCAGCTGCAGACCAATTCAAAAGATAAATGTACCTCGCTGGGACGTCTATTGGTGACCCTTTGTTTTATCCTTCCATCGCAATAGTCCACTTCAGAGCTAACTGGATAGGAATGTATATGCATCAATCACATTATTTTGTACGTCTGTAAAAGTCTGAGATGTTGTCATGCACACATGAGCAAGCTACAAGCTAGTGATTTGTTGAAAGAACAGAAGCATCCCCTAACAACACTATTATTAACATTCGTATCAAACCAACTTTCACTCGCTGAACACCTTTCTGCGTGATACTGTATACAGATTATAGCTTACAGGAAAATTCTGACTAGATACCTTTAGCACATCTCTTTTAGTATCAGAGAGCTCAACAGCTGGGTGTGCTAGATCACGGATTCATGTTATTTTTTAACAAATGTGATTGTACTGCAAATACGAATGTTGCGATAATATTGTCTAATAGTTCATCCGCATTCGTAATCTCTTCGACGGGTCTCATTTGGAGCAAATGGACTTCATGACGAGCCATCTGTCGCAAAAAGCAAACATGGTCGTGTCGTTGATATATTTCTCTATTACTATTTCATCAAGACCAATAATTCATCTCAGATAGATAAATATCTATCTTCGATATTAATTGAAGGCGTGTGTTCCTCTGACGTACGGTTTAATGGATGGATTGTCAGCATGCTACATAAAAGTGCTGTCAGTTTGATCAAAATAAGGTATATTTGGATAACAAACCCAGAGATCTTGTGGCAGAACTATTCATCGCTCCTGCGAAATATAAGTATTGCTGCCTTGCATTATTAAATATTTCATGAGCAATTCAGAACATTAATTACTGTAGCACCATCAACGGTGAAAAGTGGTGACTAAAGCAAATCGGATCCATTTGGAGCATAAATATCTAGGATTTCCCGGAGAACGCACGGTGTATATGATAATACGCAGGGAGATCACCATTATTTATCAATGGATATGAAGTGTGTGTAACAGCTCAGTGAGTACATTGTTTATGACAATTCCTGAACATAATGCATTTCATGACTTTGTTATTGACAAAATCATTAATCCTTATATTGCCAGCCCTGTTCGCCATGTACCTATTCGCGCTTTGATGGCTGATATGTTATTGAATCGCGAATTGTTTTTCATGTAAAGTATTTGTAGAGCAACTGGAGATTAAGAGAAAAGGAACAATGAGCGATGTTTCCGCAAATGAGCAAACAAAGATATACTGCATTATGTTGGCATTACACATGTATGGAATGCTCACGAACTCCAAAGACATGTCAGTTATTAACGTTGTGCCAGTGTGGACTTATTCCAAAGTTGTAAGTTCTCTCAAATACCAAATGCCAGTGTGACTTACTCGATAGTAATTATTACAAATAACCAGGCTCATTATATTGATTGTTAATGGGATTGGCAGCTACCGAGCGCCTAATAATTGTTCCATCAGACAAGGTAATAATGGAGGATATAGGAGGCAACAGGAGTCATATTGTGTAGGTTCAGTGTTTTATTTCGATGGGTATATCGACAAAAATGATTCTTAACTAATAATGTACTTGTAGATGCTTACCACTTACTCCACTCATTTCAGTCATATGTGCACCACAAAATGTAATACCGGTTTTGTGCCTTTATTCAACACTTCCGGATATTGCTGCTGGCGAAATTATAAACTCTTGGTGGTATGTTGCCCTATTTTTTAACTCACGTAATTAAGTATGATTCATTGCTTTCATGCATCTTGAAAGTTCGACGGCAACTGTTGTCTAGAGTGAACACTTTTGCCCGTGCTTACTAAGATAAATAAGTCTTTCAGTGGAGGCTGTTGGAGTAGTCTGTAACTTTACAGACTTTACAGCTTACATAAAGGTGTGGAAAGGTCGTTTCACTCCTTGTACCTGCATTGTTAAAGGTAATGATATCTTCTTCGGCTCAGGAGAGGCCATGTAAAATTTGACCCACTTGTGGTACTCAAAGCAAACTCACCATCAATAAAAAACCAACCGCATGAGTTGTCGGCTAATGTCTTGATATCCATGATCACATCTAACAAAAATCAGACTGACGAGCCTAATTTCTGACAACAACTTAAGCTGCGACGGCCGAGAGAATGATCTATTTTTAGAAATCGCAGTGTTGCATAGCGGGCGATTGCAAATGTGAAAACTTGAAATTTGTTGTAGCCTACAAATGGGGCTGAACCCCTTTTTCTTTAATTCAGCGCCCCGCTAAGTCCGTTTCGTTATTTTGTTTACACACCAACTAAGATAGCCTTACAGGACATCCTCGTGGTCGTCCTACAACGACGGTATCCAACGCAATGGAAAAATCTTCAACGGAAGTCAGATACCTTGGACGTCTTTAACCTAGGGAGTTTTATGGTTTCATCGCATGTTTTGAAGATTAAGAACAATTCGCACATATAATCACGAGTTATGAATTCAGCTGACATAGACAACTGTTACAACTGCGTTTGTGGTGGCACATCTCACAATGTTTACATTTACAAAGAGGCGGTAGCTGCGCGCATGTGAAGTCACAGCTGTTTCTAACAGTGGTTGTTCAATACGGAATCGGGGGGCACAGCCTCGTCGGACATATGCCTTTGTTACAATCGTGATAGAGTGAGGACTAAACATGTCTACTTCGATCCACTGTAAGCGTGCATACATCGAAATTTTAACCTCAAAAGCCTTTTCGCCGCTTCTTAAAAACTAATTAACTGTGAGCAGAACATTGTTGTAAGCTTTCTTAATAGAAATATTTTTAGGAAGAGAGAGAAGAAGAGAGAATAGAGAGAGAGAGAGAGAGAGAGAGGGGAGAGAAGAAGAGAGAGAGAGTAGAGAGAGGGAGAGAGAAGAACAGAGAGAGAGAGAGAGAAGAGACAGAGAGAAGAAGAGAGAGAGATATAGAGGGAAGACCACAGGAAGAAAGAGAAGAAGAGAGAGAGGGTATAGAGATAGATGTATAGATATAGATAAAAGATAGAGAGATATAGTGAGCATAGATAGAGAGGTCTAGTAGAGATAGATATAGAGAGAAGAGGAGAGATATGAGAGTAGAGAGATGGAGATAGAGAAGAGGGAGAGAGAGAGAGAAATAGAATGAAGGATATAGAGAGAGAGAGATAGATAGATGAGATATAGAAGAGTATAGATTGTAGATACAGATAGAGAGATATAGAAGTGAAGAGATAGAGGATACACATAGAGAGATATAGAAGAGATATATATAGACATAGATAGATATTAATATAATATATATAGAGATATATATATATTATATATAGTATATATATATAGATATATATAAATAATATATATATATATTGCGTACTGGTGTCGTCGGTTGTCAGTTGAATATATACCTGAGACATTATATATATGTATTGATATAGATATCTTAGAATATATTCTGCATGATATGTATATTCACTCATCTTGGAGTGGTTATCCAATGAAAACGTGTGATTTCACGAATATGTCATTTTGAAATTGTATTTGAGGAAAGCCCCGGGTACAAGCATGGCGACTGTGGGCAATGACTCATCTCGCATGTTATATCATGATGTGCATTTAATATGTTAGTCATCTCGTTTGGTGGGGAGACAATGAAAACATGTGATTTCACAATTATGTCATTTTGAAAATGTATTTGAGGAAATTGCAACATATGGCGGACTTGGGCATGCTGTGAGACAGCTACTGTTATAGCATCATGTGAACTGTAAGGCGGAGCTTCGACGCTACTTCACAGGTGGAGAGGGGAGCAGACGAAGCTTTGGTGACGGTAAAGGACGCCCTTGTTCCGGCAATGAAGCTCTCTTGTTCGAAGGCCCATATATCAGGCTGACCGATCGTGTATATGTGTGTCGCTTCTGCACGGTGGTATTGTGACTTATGTTTATGAAAGAAACCACATGTATTGGTAAGTCTATAATGTTAATGTTTGTAACATTGCTATTGTCAGTTAGTCATTGCCATGGTCTGCTATGGTCAGCAAATGTTAACCGAATGTTGTTTGATAGTGCGCTACGGTCATTCTTGTCATTTATGTCACTCGTTATAGACCTATAGTCTATGTGATCCCTTGCGCTCAAGCAAGCCTTCCCGGCTCTCCCAAATGGACAAAATACTGATAAATTAGTCAAGTGCTTTTCGGGTGCGCTCGCTGAATCAGTATTATCGGCACTGCAACGGACGTGCCCGTGATTTAACACAAAATATTTCCGTTTGAAAGTCGATCATCGTCGGCGGAATGTTTTATTTTAGAAAAGATTAATTACAATTTATGATGTCCCGAGTGAAAGCCCTAGGTGCCAAGTTTTCGAAAGCCGTGTCGATTCCGGGCGCCGAGTTGCTTTCTGGATATGATAAGAAGGTGAGAAATCAATATACATTTATCACCCTTATCTCATTCGCGTTTAATCACGGGCAAGCCTGTCGCAGCACAAAGGGCACTCGCCAGTCTACCACTAACCTGTGTACATATTATCTTTGGCGGTGATGCCTTTCGATGGGGTCGCTCACAAACCCATTTAAAAGGCGAGCTCTATCAATTTGTGTGAACTCATATTATTCTACATGTTACTAACTGACTCAGGGGCGGAGGTATATTTTGTGACTGGTGAAGGTTTAGAATTGCGAAATTAGCCATGCATTAACGAAAGACAAATTATCGTGTTCAGTGACCCCACCTGCGTAAAAATTTACATATCTTGCAGTATATTTATAAAATGGCACGGCGCTCGGAAGCTGCTCGGAAGCTAGGCATCGGGAACCGACCGTTTGTGCACCCCACTATATCGTTCACGCCCCACTCCTTCGACCTACCCATTATTTTCACCACACTGCTTCACCTCTTCTCATCCAACATGCCAATTCAATGGTTAACCATCGCCAGTACCCTCACCTCCTCTCATCTACTCCCTCCCTGGCTTTCTATAGTAGACCATCGCCTTTACCCCCACCTCTCCCGCCCTTCAATGGTACACCGTCGCCATTGCCCTCACCCATTTTCATCAACTGCCCCAACTGACCTTCTACGTTAGACCATCGCCATTACTCTCACATTTTCTCATTACCCACCCCCACCCCCCAAAAAAAAACTCCTACTCTTTTGTGGTATACCTTTGCCTCTACTCTTAAGTCGCATGTTAGCTGGCCTTTTGGTTAGGCTATAGCTTCAACATATACGTTTTGTTTTTATCGTGAGTATGATAATATTCAAATGGGTGTAGGTACGATTGGCCCGGTGGTGAAAAAGAAAGACAGAGGTTCTTAAATGTATGGGTGGTTATAGAACGAGCGAAGAAGAGTGACATGAATCTCCCGGTTCCTTCATCTCCCGGTCTTGCTCCCTCTCTCTATCTCTCACTCAATCCTCTTCCTCTCTCTTCCTCCGTCCGCTGTCTCCCCCTATCTCTGTCTGCAACCGAAACCTTCGCCACATACATACTATAATTCTCTCACCCTCAATGCCTCAATCCTCGACCAGCCCACACTTGCTCTCTTTCCTTTCTTCCAGCTAAACCCTCTTTCAACCCAACCTTCTTTTATCACATTCTCTGATTCTAGTAGACACTACCACCAAACCCTTCCTGTCGTGCTCTCGATTCGATTTTCTTGAATCCATGAATTTTCATCAAGCACATATGATTTCCTTGATGTATATATTGTTTGATAAATATTCTAAGCCCTCGTATCTAGTGAACGCGACTAGAATATCGTACGTGCTCCGCGCGGTCACTACCGGCGCTCGGAAGTTCCAAGCATAATTTCTTATGTAACTGGGCAATGTTGTTTGTCGTCAAAAAAGTTTTGTGTCAAGTGTTACCAGCTGGTCACTACAGTGAACCGAGCGTTACAACCACTTGCAAAAGACGTCAAAGGGTTTAAGCATTCTTGGTAATGAATGTCGTTGCCAAATATACTGACATTTGCCGTAACCGGATTTTACATCTCCTGTGCTTTCTCACTGTAAATAGTAATTTCCAACAATCGTATCCATAGGATATTGTCATGAAACGACAGTGAAACTGTGGGAGCAGAAGCACAATTGCCCCGTTTTGAACATTTGTTGCAATCTTGTGAGCTGATAGTGACTACTCAAGTCTATAAATTCAATAGAAAAAAACAACAGCACACGGAAGTTAAGACTGGATCGTAACCCGACCATAACGAAAGCCCTGCAGGCCTGTGGTGAATTTCCGGAATGATCGTATGTTTGTTCATTCTCATTGCAAGTGTGACAGTCATGTTTTGCCTAGGTTGCCTCGTTCAAACTGTAAAGATTGGTAAAAAATTATGTTAGCATCCCGTTGACCAGCACACTAAATTATCTCTTCCGATTAAGTTGTTCCATTCATAACAGAAACGACTATAATAGCATGCAATTCAGTATCAGCGCACATGCCAGGAGACAACCTCGTACCTTAGAGTATGTACTGACGGATCTGTTTAGTGGCGAACCTTTATGATGTGCATTCAAATTCGCACAGCTAGATAAATTGAAATAGATGGTTTTTTTCTTCAAATGTATCATAATTTTGACAATTATAGAATTTACTTTCTGTACCACCTGCTGATGCGACTGCGTTGGTGCCTCATCCTGAATCTGTCAGAACGAAGACCAAAAATGAACATTTATAAGATCACAGTGGCTAGAATTCATATTTCAAAGCGCAAAACTTGAAGTCAATAAAATTATTCATGACAAGACTGACAATGGTACGAAGAAAGGATCGCCTACCAACACATCTCCCATAGCAACAACATGTATATGTTCGCTGAAGACTGAGCAAACTTACCTGTAATTGTTTATCACTCAGTAGCTCTCAGCATATAAAATGCAAATATCGTTTGAGCTGCCACCAGTGAGTCTATCCCACACTCGCTTGTTTGCATGAAACGAATTATGTAATATGCAACTATTGACTCAGCCCTAAAGACTCAAGACTTGTCTAGTTATAGCTGGATATTTACGGAATAGCAAGCGACTTTATATTAACTACCGGGACCCATGCTCGGATTTCTCAACGCGAACATGAGCTCCAGTTCGTCTCCCATCTGTACCACTGCTTTGCCTTTATGTAGAAAGATCCCTCTCTCGATCTACCACTACGAGCACTGTACTCTATTTATGTAACTGTCGTGGATCATTTATCTAAAATATGCGGCTGCAGAGAAAACCTTAAAGCCCTACCCCCTTAACACCCTACAAACTTCATACCATGAGGAACGCGCTACGCGTGCCCTCATTGGTCAACTAATTAAAGGCTTTAACCCTCAACCCTAACTACACAGTGGCTGCCCGCCAACTTAGACAGTTCCGAAGCAAGCCCTCAACCAAGCAGCATCTCCTGGTATCTCCTCCTACAATAGTCTTCAGGCACACCTTTCGGCAGTCATCAAAAGAATCTTAAACTGAATAAAGAGAAGTTTATATTTCGGCCCCCTACAACGTCGTTGACTTGTTTCTACAACAACACATAGCCATCAAGAGAATATAGCCACAACATCTGGTAGAGAATCCATTCTTTCCTGGTTACCTTTCTGTAAGTACATTTGTATTTCACTTGATTCCCCTAATCAGCTGTTTCTGTCAATCAGGTTAAATTTATATGAACATTTCGCTTAAATTCGAAAATTAGAGATTTGCTTAATATTTTTCTATTTCCCGTGAGAGCTGGTAGATTGCTGATGCTTGTTTGGAACCCGAAGTTAACTTGGAGTTGTAGCTGTGATGTTGCTAAACGGGCGCATCCCATGAACGCTCCTATCACTCGTTATACTCCCAATACAGTAATTTTATCTCGTCTGACCTCTATGAATGTATACGTTGTGATAACTTTCTGTTGCTAAACGTTGTGCTTTCTCTTGGAAGATGTGTTATAATGTGTATTGTGGTGTTTATGTACATGCTAATATGAGTATGTGTAATGCGTATGCTTTTGGTATTTCCGTGTTCTTGTCAGATGCGATTCCCGCACTGGTTCCCGAACGCTATACACTTTTGAAACAACCCCTCTTGTTCAGTAAAGCGCCGATGCGCAC
This sequence comes from Urechis unicinctus, assembly GCA_034190875.2. Lineage (NCBI taxonomy): Eukaryota > Metazoa > Annelida > Polychaeta > Xenopneusta > Urechidae > Urechis > Urechis unicinctus. The sequence continues at coordinate 5,288,838 of CM067344.1, forward strand.
AGATTCAATATCTGTTGATTGTTCAGCTTTTAAAATAAGCTTACTGTTGTTTTAGTCTGTTGGTTGTCCCGACTGATTGTTAATAGCTTAATTGACTGTAATGGGAATGGTGTAAATGTATGTTCAGACACTGTGACTCTGTATAAACACATGTCCTTTGTGACCACCCGCATCGGCATACGACTCCGTTGGGGACAGGCCCGCTGTGTTGTTTGTACTTAAAATTTGTCTAGGGATTACCGCGCTAATTGGGTAATTGCGTAACAGCTTGCATTTTCCTTTCAAACTGGTTTACGCCACAGCTTTAACTGACTTTCTTCACTTAATCGCCTTGTCTGTCTTCTCTCGTTTCTTTGTGTGTGCTTGCTATGAGTTTCAGCAGCAAGGGACCACTAGCTTGTAGTGTAGCGACGGATCGGTAAGATAACGCAACTACAGTATTGGTCGACTCCAGTGTAATTACAGATCAGCACCTGAAATACGTTGGCCTTCCCTGAACTCAAGTTAAGTTTTCATGCATAACTATCATCTCATCAGCATGACAATTAAATACTTGAGAATAATGTTTTATTAAAATTAATCATTGATTAACTTGCGCTCATAATTCCCAATGGTTTGTGAATCGAATTCATCTGGGTATATGCTTTATGGTCGAAAGGTTAGAAAGTCAGGTACATGCTAAGTAGGTATATGGGACTCATGTAGCACTTGGAATGCTGGCCCACGCTTCAGTGCTAACATATAACCTAAGACTAAGTTAATGCATTTGTCAATATGACGCTCAGATAATTATATTTGGTCACATTCGCGGAAAGCGTCACTGTCATTGCTTTATGTAAAAATAAACAGTATTTTCTCTGTATTTCTCTAAATGTTACTTGTAACCTGCCGGTTACTTAAGCCATTTATGTGTGAGTGTGTCGATAGGTCATCTCCAGGCTAACACTTCCGGACTACGGAATGTCCCCCCAGTTTGTGACTCATACCCATGGGATGAAGCTTTTCCGGTACTACCGTCTGTCTATATGGGTTTCCAGTCATAGGGTTGCGATGTACATGTCCCTATGACTGTTGGCAATGACATTGATAAGCCCTATATTCAGTTGGAGACACCCGTCCCACGTAAATGCGCGTTCCAGACAGACTTGGACGCGCGGGAAGCAGCACGCCTACTCGCTACGCTACCGTGGCTATCTGTAACCCTCAGGGACTGATACGCCGGTAACAGCGTTTTGGTTACTTCACATAACCACTGCCGCAGTTAGTCGATACAGGCATGAGTGCTGTAGTTGGCAGTCAAGCCGGGTCATGTAGGTGGACAGAGGTTACCTACGCGTCTGCTCACGTTTGTGAAGACGCCCAGGATGCACCCACTGATCACAAACCAGGGCTCACATCACGCATATTCCAGATCGACCAGTGTGAATTTGACTATCATCGCACCAGTTCTTTCTACTTTGGCGTTCACTCTTACCAGTCAACTTGTTTTCTTGTAAATTGCTTTTCGCTCTAGCGCATCGGCATTTTCGTGGACTGATAACATATCCTCATTAGCAACCAAGTCATCAATGGACAGCATTAGACCTACATTACAGTCAATAGCTTAGAATTCTTCCTCTACAACTCACTTATCTTTTATTTCCGTGTTTCTTCTAAATTATTTAATCGACTTTATTATCTCACCATAAGCTGTCGCATTGTATGTATTCGATTGACATGTATATTGCATGTTTTATCATCTTATCATCAATCGCCACTCATCATGTATATATACGATAATGTGTCAGTGAGGAGAGTACACTTCTCAGCCGGTCTGGAGCATTATAAGGTAAAACTCACCTCCCCCTCCACTGGAGTTGGGTTGGGTGGCCTGCTCGCGGCAACTCTTTAACTCGTATATATACATTATCAAATTAAAAATCTGACACATTGCCCACCCATTTTCTAAAGGAAAAAGCAAAGGCTAATTTATCCTTCCAAATTTCCTAAAAGTGGTCTTTTTCATTTCACCCTTAATAACATTTTTTACAGTAAACGCAACTTTAAACATGTCATGGCCAAACTTATTCAATTTTTTCAAAAATTAATCACATAAAAGTATATATTTCTGTTCAATATTTAATTTTAAATTAAAACTAAATTTTGTTTGGCTATGATAAACTAAGTAATACTTTTGAATGGTTCAAGTTTATTTTTTTTATATATTTTTGTGTGTGGATATTCATCCACCTTAAAGGAAAGGGAGATGTCGTGGATCATTTATCTAAAATATGCGGCTGCAGAGAAAAAACCTTAAAGCCCTACCCCCTTAACACCCTACAAACTTCATACCATGAGGAACGCGCTACGCGTGCCCTCATTGGTCAACTAATTAAAGGCTTTAACCCTCAACCCTAACTACACAGTGGCTGCCCGCCAACTTAGACAGTTCCGAAGCAAGCCCTCAACCAAGCAGCATCTCCTGGTATCTCCTCCTACAATAGTCTTCAGGCACACCTTTCGGCAGTCATCAAAAGAATCTTAAACTGAATAAAGAGAAGTTTATATTTCGGCCCCCTACAACGTCGTTGACTTGTTTCTACAACAACACATAGCCATCAAGAGAATATAGCCACAACATCTGGTAGAGAATCCATTCTTTCCTGGTTACCTTTCTGTAAGTACATTTGTATTTCACTTGATTCCCCTAATCAGCTGTTTCTGTCAATCAGGTTAAATTTATATGAACATTTCGCTTAAATTCGAAAATTAGAGATTTGCTTAATATTTTTCTATTTCCCGTGAGAGCTGGTAGATTGCTGATGCTTGTTTGGAACCCGAAGTTAAACTTGGAGTTGTAGCTGTGATGTTGCTAAACGGGCGCATCCCATGAACGCTCCTATCACTCGTTATACTCCCAATACAGTAATTTTATCTCGTCTGACCTCTATGAATGTATACGTTGTGATAACTTTCTGTTGCTAAACGTTGTGCTTTCTCTTGGAAGATGTGTTATAATGTGTATTGTGGTGTTTATGTACATGCTAATATGAGTATGTGTAATGCGTATGCTTTTGGTATTTCCGTGTTCTTGTCAGATGCGATTCCCGCACTGGTTCCCGAACGCTATACACTTTTGAAACAACCCCTCTTGTTCAGTAAAGCGCCGATGCGCACAGATTCAATATCTGTTGATTGTTCAGCTTTTAAAATAAGCTTACTGTTGTTTTAGTCTGTTGGTTGTCCCGACTGATTGTTAATAGCTTAATTGACTGTAATGGGAATGGTGTAAATGTAAATGTTGTTCAGACACTGTGACTCTGTATAAACACATGTCCTTTGTGACCACCCGCATCGGCATACGACTCCGTTGGGGACAGGCCCGCTGTGTTGTTTGTACTTAAAATTTGTCTAGGGATTACCGCGCTAATTGGGTAATTGCGTAACAGCTTGCATTTTCCTTTCAAAACTGGTTTACGCCACAGCTTTAACTGACTTTCTCACTTAATCGCCTTGTCTGTCTTCTCTCGTTTCTTTGTGTGTGCTTGCTATGAGTTTCAGCAGCAAGGGACCACTAGCTTGTAGTGTAGCGACGGATCGGTAAGATAACGCAACTACAGTATTGGTCGACTCCAGTGTAATTACAGATCAGCACCTGAAATACGTTGGCCTTCCCTGAACTCAAGTTAAGTTTTCATGCATAACTATCATCTCATCAGCATGACAATTAAATACTTGAGAATAATGTTTTATTAAAATTAATCATTGATTAACTTGCGCTCATAATTCCCAATGGTTTGTGAATCGAATTCATCTGGGTATATGCTTTATGGTCGAAAGGTTAGAAAGTCAGGTACATGCTAAGTAGGTATATGGGACTCATGTAGCACTTGGAATGCTGGCCCACGCTTCAGTGCTAACATATAACCTAAGACTAAGTTAATGCATTTGTCAATATGACGCTCAGATAATTATATTTGGTCACATTCGCGGAAAGCGTCACTGTCATTGCTTTATGTAAAAATAAACAGTATTTTCTCTGTATTTCTCTAAATGTTACTTGTAACCTGCCGGTTACTTAAGCCATTTATGTGTGAGTGTGTCGATAGGTCATCTCCAGGCTAACACTTCCGGACTACGGAATGTCCCCCCAGTTTGTGACTCATACCCATGGGATGAAGCTTTTCCGGTACTACCGTCTGTCTATATGGGTTTCCAGTCATAGGGTTGCGATGTACATGTCCCTATGACTGTTGGCAATGACATTGATAAGCCCTATATTCAGTTGGAGACACCCGTCCCACGTAAATGCGCGTTCCAGACAGACTTGGACGCGCGGGAAGCAGCACGCCTACTCGCTACGCTACCGTGGCTATCTGTAACCCTCAGGGACTGATACGCCGGTAACAGCGTTTTGGTTACTTCACATAACCACTGCCGCAGTTAGTCGATACAGGCATGAGTGCTGTAGTTGGCAGTCAAGCCGGGTCATGTAGGTGGACAGAGGTTACCTACGCGTCTGCTCACGTTTGTGAAGACGCCCAGGATGCACCCACTGATCACAAACCAGGGCTCACATCACGCATATTCCAGATCGACCAGTGTGAATTTGACTATCATCGCACCAGTTCTTTCTACTTTGGCGTTCACTCTTACCAGTCAACTTGTTTTCTTGTAAATTGCTTTTCGCTCTAGCGCATCGGCATTTTCGTGGACTGATAACATATCCTCATTAGCAACCAAGTCATCAATGGACAGCATTAGACCTACATTACAGTCAATAGCTTAGAATTCTTCCTCTACAACTCACTTATCTTTTATTTCCGTGTTTCTTCTAAATTATTTAATCGACTTTATTATCTCACCATAAGCTGTCGCATTGTATGTATTCGATTGACATGTATATTGCATGTTTTATCATCTTATCATCAATCGCCACTCATCATGTATATATACGATAATGTGTCAGTGAGGAGAGTACACTTCTCAGCCGGTCTGGAGCATTATAAGGTAAAACTCACCTCCCCCTCCACTGGAGTTGGGTTGGGTGGCCTGCTCGCGGCAACTCTTTAACTCGTATATATACATTATCAAATTAAAAATCTGACACATTGCCCACCCATTTTCTAAAGGAAAAAGCAAAGGCTAATTTATCCTTCCAAATTTCCTAAAAGTGGTCTTTTTCATTTCACCCTTAATAACATTTTTTACAGTAAACGCAACTTTAAACATGTCATGGCCAAACTTAATTCAATTTTTTCAAAAATTAATCACATAAAAGTATATATTCTGTTCAATATTTAATTTTAAATTAAAACTAAATTTTGTTTTGGCTATGATAAACTAAGTAATACTTTTGAATGGTTCAAGTTTATTTTTTTTATATATTTTTGTGTGTGGATATTCATCCACCTTAAAGGAGAGGGAGATGTCGTGGATCATTTATCTAAAATATGCGGCTGCAGAGAAAACCTTAAAGCCCTACCCCCTTAACACCCTACAAACTTCATACCATGAGGAACGCGCTACGCGTGCCCTCATTGGTCAACTAATTAAAGGCTTTAACCCTCAACCCTAACTACACAGTGGCTGCCCGCCAACTTAGACAGTTCCGAAGCAAGCCCTCAACCAAGCAGCATCTCCTGGTATCTCCTCCTACAATAGTCTTCAGGCACACCTTTCGGCAGTCATCAAAAGAATCTTAAACTGAATAAAGAGAAGTTTATATTTCGGCCCCCTACAACGTCGTTGACTTGTTTCTACAACAACACATAGCCATCAAGAGAATATAGCCACAACATCTGGTAGAGAATCCATTCTTTCCTGGTTACCTTTCTGTAAGTACATTTGTATTTCACTTGATTCCCCTAATCAGCTGTTTCTGTCAATCAGGTTAAATTTATATGAACATTTCGCTTAAATTCGAAAATTAGAGATTTGCTTAATATTTTTCTATTTCCCGTGAGAGCTGGTAGATTGCTGATGCTTGTTTGGAACCCGAAGTTAACTTGGAGTTGTAGCTGTGATGTTGCTAAACGGGCGCATCCCATGAACGCTCCTATCACTCGTTATACTCCCAATACAGTAATTTTATCTCGTCTGACCTCTATGAATGTATACGTTGTGATAACTTTCTGTTGCTAAACGTTGTGCTTTCTCTTGGAAGATGTGTTATAATGTGTATTGTGGTGTTTATGTACATGCTAATATGAGTATGTGTAATGCGTATGCTTTTGGTATTTCCGTGTTCTTGTCAGATGCGATTCCCGCACTGGTTCCCGAACGCTATACACTTTTGAAACAACCCCTCTTGTTCAGTAAAGCGCCGATGCGCACAGATTCAATATCTGTTGATTGTTCAGCTTTTAAAATAAGCTTACTGTTGTTTTAGTCTGTTGGTTGTCCCGACTGATTGTTAATAGCTTAATTGACTGTAATGGGAATGGTGTAAATGTATGTTCAGACACTGTGACTCTGTATAAACACATGTCCTTTGTGACCACCCGCATCGGCATACGACTCCGTTGGGGACAGGCCCGCTGTGTTGTTTGTACTTAAAATTTGTCTAGGGATTACCGCGCTAATTGGGTAATTGCGTAACAGCTTGCATTTTCCTTTCAAACTGGTTTACGCCACAGCTTTAACTGACTTTCTTCACTTAATCGCCTTGTCTGTCTTCTCTCGTTTCTTTGTGTGTGCTTGCTATGAGTTTCAGCAGCAAGGGACCACTAGCTTGTAGTGTAGCGACGGATCGGTAAGATAACGCAACTACAGTATTGGTCGACTCCAGTGTAATTACAGATCAGCACCTGAAATACGTTGGCCTTCCCTGAACTCAAGTTAAGTTTTCATGCATAACTATCATCTCATCAGCATGACAATTAAATACTTGAGAATAATGTTTTATTAAAATTAATCATTGATTAACTTGCGCTCATAATTCCCAATGGTTTGTGAATCGAATTCATCTGGGTATATGCTTTATGGTCGAAAGGTTAGAAAGTCAGGTACATGCTAAGTAGGTATATGGGACTCATGTAGCACTTGGAATGCTGGCCCACGCTTCAGTGCTAACATATAACCTAAGACTAAGTTAATGCATTTGTCAATATGACGCTCAGATAATTATATTTGGTCACATTCGCGGAAAGCGTCACTGTCATTGCTTTATGTAAAAATAAACAGTATTTTCTCTGTATTTCTCTAAATGTTACTTGTAACCTGCCGGTTACTTAAGCCATTTATGTGTGTGAGTGTGTCGATAGGTCATCTCCAGGCTAACACTTCCGGACTACGGAATGTCCCCCCAGTTTGTGACTCATACCCATGGGATGAAGCTTTTCCGGTACTACCGTCTGTCTATATGGGTTTTCCAGTCATAGGGTTGCGATGTACATGTCCCTATGACTGTTGGCAATGACATTGATAAGCCCTATATTCAGTTGGAGACACCCGTCCCACGTAAATGCGCGTTCCAGACAGACTTGGACGCGCGGGAAGCAGCACGCCTACTCGCTACGCTACCGTGGCTATCTGTAACCCTCAGGGACTGATACGCCGGTAACAGCGTTTTGGTTACTTCACATAACCACTGCCGCAGTTAGTCGATACAGGCATGAGTGCTGTAGTTGGCAGTCAAGCCGGGTCATGTAGGTGGACAGAGGTTACCTACGCGTCTGCTCACGTTTGTGAAGACGCCCAGGATGCACCCACTGATCACAAACCAGGGCTCACATCACGCATATTCCAGATCGACCAGTGTGAATTTGACTATCATCGCACCAGTTCTTTCTACTTTGGCGTTCACTCTTACCAGTCAACTTGTTTTCTTGTAAATTGCTTTTCGCTCTAGCGCATCGGCATTTTCGTGGACTGATAACATATCCTCATTAGCAACCAAGTCATCAATGGACAGCATTAGACCTACATTACAGTCAATAGCTTAGAATTCTTCCTCTACAACTCACTTATCTTTTATTTCCGTGTTTCTTCTAAATTATTTAATCGACTTTATTATCTCACCATAAGCTGTCGCATTGTATGTATTCGATTGACATGTATATTGCATGTTTTATCATCTTATCATCAATCGCCACTCATCATGTATATATACGATAATGTGTCAGTGAGGAGAGTACACTTCTCAGCCGGTCTGGAGCATTATAAGGTAAAACTCACCTCCCCCTCCACTGGAGTTGGGTTGGGTGGCCTGCTCGCGGCAACTCTTTAACTCGTATATATACATTATCAAATTAAAAATCTGACACATTGCCCACCCATTTTCTAAAGGAAAAAGCAAAGGCTAATTTATCCTTCCAAATTTCCTAAAAGTGGTCTTTTTCATTTCACCCTTAATAACATTTTTTACAGTAAACGCAACTTTAAACATGTCATGGCCAAACTTATTCAATTTTTTCAAAAATTAATCACATAAAAGTATATATTCTGTTCAATATTTAATTTTAAATTAAAACTAAATTTTGTTTGGCTATGATAAACTAAGTAATACTTTTGAATGGTTCAAGTTTATTTTTTTTATATATTTTTGTGTGTGGATATTCATCCACCTTAAAGGAGAGGGAGATGTCGTGGATCATTTATCTAAAATATGCGGCTGCAGAGAAAACCTTAAAGCCCTACCCCCTTAACACCCTACAAACTTCATACCATGAGGAACGCGCTACGCGTGCCCTCATTGGTCAACTAATTAAAGGCTTTAACCCTCAACCCTAACTACACAGTGGCTGCCCGCCAACTTAGACAGCTCCGAAGCAAGCCCTCAACCAAGCAGCATCTCCTGGTATCTCCTCCTACAATAGTCTTCAGGCACACCTTTCGGCAGTCATCAAAAGATTCTTAAACTGAATAAAGAGAAGTTTATATTTCGGCCCCCTACAACGTCGTTGACTTGTTTCTACAACAACACATAGCCATCAAGAGAATATAGCCACAACATAACTCTCATACGTTTTCTCAGTTGGTATTATGGTTAAGCAAAATGTTCCTAAAGAAGCATCATATACAAAAGATAAGCTGACAAAGCAGAAGAAAATAGAACATTTCATCACCAAATATAGGTATGTGAACATTTGCAAAAGCTTGTTTTGATTTGCTGGTCTTACTGATTTACATAATTGCATGATAACCGCGAGTGATCGATATATTACTTTATGCAATTTCACAAACTGCTTTCCTTTGTGTAAATGGTACAAATGGGTGCGACCATAGAAAACTAACATCGTACTGATTCACGTGATGGAGCCATTATATTAACACTCTATCAATTAGTTTTAGGGCGCCTCATAAATATGGCTGCTTCCGAAATGGAGACAATTGCTCGCATTCATCTTTTAAAAAATAACTTTATCCGATATAATGACGAAAAACGGTAACTTTTCAATCAAATGGCAAACAGGAATTAGCTCTACAGGCTTTCTTTGCCTGCGCAAAAAATAATCCCAATGATGCTAAGCGATGATGTCCAATATGAGGATCGGGAATTTTCATGGGTACATTGCCAAAATACGTAGAGGGATGGTGTCGAAGAATTCGCTGAACATGTCAACAGCTGTCGAGATGTTGCTTGTACCCTGTCGCAAGTGTGGTAAAGGGTCGTATAGGGCGATCTCCTGAACCTGAAAGTTCAAGATGAGATAAGGAACGAAACAATGCCATTCTTGTTGTGATTTTTTTTGGGGGGGGGTTTTCGGCGCTGGTATTCTTGACAGGATGGGGCATATTTAGTAATGATTTGGTCCAGCATGGGAAAGTGGTATACTCCCTGGCTCGATCAATCGTATACTGAATACATACGTATCCAGCTAGTGGTAAATTGTTACAACAGTCTGAATCATTACATCAGGGACAACCAGTTGATACTGTTCTAAACTTAGCGTCTCTTACTTCGGGCTAACCTGGAATGGAAAACTAAACCCCTCATTATCACATGGACTGCCTTAAGCAGGATTGATCTCGTCGCTTCCTTCCGAGCTCTAGGCAGTCTGTCAGGTTTTAAGAAATGGATAAGTGACCTAGTTCAGGGTAGGCCGACACCATCTCGGCTACACTTTACGGAGTGAAGTTGCATTCGCTTATTCTTTATCTGGTCGCACTTCTGTCCAGCGTGATTTTCTTTTCCTTAAGACATGGACAATCTGACCATCGTCTGTAACCGCATTATTAACGGTATGGTCTATCCAAAAGGAGGATTTTCTGGTTTTTACAAAAATGTTGTTATTTGAAAAGAGAGGGGTTCGAAAGGCTAGAATGATTGGTTCACCAAGGGCATTCTGGAGAAACAACAAGCGAGAAATTAATTTCTCTCAGAACGGTCGCCTGCCTGTGCTCTCTTCGGACTACTTCTGTTGATCAACTCGCCTTGTACTCTTGTTACAGTCTACCCTAGCGATGCTGTTTAAGTTACTAAGCAGCCTATACAACTGGTCCCATTTTAATGTAAATGTCAGAGTCAAAGAGATTAATTGGTTTCACGGGGACATATTTTTGATATTTAACCGTTACTGCAGCAGTAGCAATTAGCAGACCAGCCCGAAGTTCTAACACATTTCTTTCACACACGCAAGGTAGGCCAAGGGGTAACTTTTGAGAAACTCTTGCCCAAACAACACTTTCAGAATTTGCAGGTATACATTTTTTGTTGGGACTCCTAACTTTTGTATAATTTAGAAGAACTAACAAGTTTTTGAAATCATAATTGACTCCCTTCGCGTTCAGGAAAGAATATGAGCGGACAAAAACTTCGTTAACCCTCAGTTTGTCCTCCACATCCATTATATTGTCTTTAAGATAATCTGTTTCAAGCTTCGACTCTTTTACACAAACTTCAGGCTCAGTAATGCGCTCTTCTGTGCTCATTTCTATACCTTATATCCTCTTTTATTCAATCGATGAGTATACACAGTGAATACATGTCAGAGCCATTAAAATTATTCGATGTGTTGAGGAGGGTCTATATTATTCTCAGTCCGCTTAATGGTAAAGAAGCACCCAATTTTCGTCTGATACCTTCCAATGCTTCATCTTTTCCAGGTTGGATCAGCGCATTGTTTTCATCTATTGAAACAATCTGGTGCACTTGTAAAGATCTAGCCTTAATTTCGCCCTTCATTTGGGTATATTTTGTGACCTCAGCTAAAACGATTGTAAACTCATGATCCGAGATATTAATATCTTCAAGTGCAGCCGATGCAATGTCAGCAATGGTATTAAATTTGCTCTGCGCTAGTATGCGAATCTGATCGTGTTTTTTAAACTTGATGGTTAGTCGCAGCTCCAACAGTAACACGTTTTGACACAGGATTAGCGATGTTTGTGGTTATATTTACACCAAAAGAGCTACCCTCAGAGCCCATAACTTCAAGAAGCGTATAGGGCGCACCATAAGGCATGTTGCACATTGTACTGACTTGATCGAGGCGTACGCAATATAGGTTAAAGACACTAAAGTTGACGGGCCTGTCACCTCTGTAGTGACCCTCGACCGTCAAAAATAAGATTTTTAGCACACTGCTGTCACATTGTAAATAACCCCGATCCGGAATTCCGAGCATAGCATGCCCATCTTTAGTTTGCGTATGCCTCCTCCTTACTTTGAACGTTCCAGAAGCCAGGTAATAAAATGAACCATCTATCTTCAGCGCCAGGACAATGAAATAATGCGACTGACTTTGATTCAATATTCTACTAGCCCACTGTATACGTGATTGATCTTAGGCCAACACCTGCACTGTTGTCAACAGCATTTTGCAGGGACACAGCGTCAGCACTTAGAACATTGGTCAGAGATGATACATATCACTATGGATAAAACAAGCCTTTAGATTCAATTGTAATGAAACCATGTCCGCTGTACCCACTCCATATAGCAACCGAGCAGCTGACACATCTCTTCTTCCAGATGCAAGCCGACGACAATAAAGAGGCGTTCAAGGTGGAGTTCACTAACCTATTGGCTGAAGAACAAACCACACGCAGTGTTGGCAGAGCCAGGTAAATTTTATTGTATGGTGCAAAACTGCTGCTGTAGACTGAACAACTATAAGCCGTCGATTAAAGCGATATTTGCCCTGACAGCCGCCGACAAAACAGTTACCGGTTTAGCTATTTTGATCTTGGCAGTAGTGTCCTACCAAAGCTAGGTTCAGCAATTTATTAGACTCTCAAAGTGTATACCTATATTCATGGATCCTGATACCATTATTGATCAACTCCTTGTAGAGGAAGCGGCTAGCCCAGTTGCCACAAAGTCTAAGAATAATTTTAAAATGTATATCGCAATTGCAAAAACTTATTCAACAATCAAATAAATAATTATGACGTAACTTAGCATCGAATGGACAAGCATCCTGTTACTAATAGAATGTTGAACGACAACATTCTTTCTGTGCTTGCAACATAAGGTAAATACAGACTGACAAACTGAATCCATTAGTAAGATAATGAACAGCGAATACTGCATTATTTTATTGGTACACCCTAGATCTCATCCGTAGAGTATTCCATGGTAGTAATAGCTTCACGTCTGTAACTAATCGTTACCCGTGTGAGTAACGCAGTTTTACATTCATGAACATCCGCAAGAACATGCAACCCTGCTGAACAATTCTTCAATAGTCATCATATTTAGCTCTGTCGGTATTATGATGTTGGCAACATATCATGAAAAAGCTAAAGCCAAGACTGTACTCGAAACCACTCTGCCGTATTGAATTAAATTCGCACCACTTAATGTCAATATCGAAACCTCTTTATAACTAAGGACCCTCACCCTACACGCCGAACGATTATTATGCTAAAATGTTGCAAAATTGAACTTATATTGTGTAGTCTTTATCACCAACTTCGTCGTCCTTCAGCGTTTCCATATGCATGGTCATAACGCTACAGAATGATAAACAGAAATGAATGATTTGGTTGTCCTCCCTACAGGAACAACGAGTTATGGCTAATTCTAGTCCGATGAAGCATATTCCTGAAGATGAAATGCCAAATGAAATGCTATGTTGATCATTTCTGTAATGAGAGCAATTGGGGCAAACCACAGCCAGTTAGCCACCGTAAACTAGTGCGATTAAATTGATATCAGCCAAGCTGTACAACCATGCGCTTATGGTAGCTAGCGAGAGGCGACTGTCACTCGACTATAACCTACGTAAAAAAGTAACAACAAAAGCATGTATCGTTCTGCTACAGATACGCTGACGTTGCCATGAGTGGAGTTGCGTGATGGTTAAGTCACAACGTTACAGTTATAAAGATGGATTAAGAGAGGTGTGTATGGTGCTCTTGTTAATGAGGTGAAGAGGGAGAGGGAGGGGGTTGGGGTGGCGGGTCGCAACGAGATGTTGGCGATGCAATCCAATTTAATGAAGGTCTTACGCTCACTTCATACTTGCTGCCAGAGCAAGGGATCGTTTTGCAAATTATATTGTGGAACGTCGTTCTTCTGGTAATGTGATCATACCAATGGCGCCTAATTCTATTGTCCAGACGTGTGGAGCTTGTCGAAGCAAGTTGTGATTTCTAGATTGCACGACTATTATAATGTATTTGTTCTGTGTTGGCATTTAGATCCACTTAAAGTGGGTCGCTTGACGCATGATTAATCACTTGGCAGTATCCTGTGAGAAGCTCATTCAATCATCAGACGTACATGGTCATTATTTGACGCATTCTCTAAGGGTAAAGGCTCGGGATGATATATTGGTCTTGAGGCGCGGTTTTATGGTGCCGATAAATTGATCATTGCTGTAGCGAAATGAATGCCGAATATTAGAACGATAAATTGTGTGTAAATGATAGTCGCTTGAACTAGCTCTTTCAGCAATTTGCGCGAAACTTTCAGTAAATCAGTATAACTCGTGACAGTCATCAGCTGTCTGAGAATTCCATGAATGAAGCATGTTACGCACTAGGCCAAGTTTTCATCTTTCTGCATGACCTACTAACGTCAGAAAAAAGCCCAATCCCATTCGATATCAGCTATGCTTTAAATCACACGTCTCAATGGCTCTCAGATCATTATGACATGTAATCCATGGTTTTGTTTGGTTTGCTTCTTTCTTAACATGGACGAAGAGATTGAGACTTGCATTGTAAATATTGTGATGTTAGAGGCGGAAGACGTAATTACGAGCAAACGTCTAAATATGGTAGTCGTTAAGGTTACCTCAGAATACGCAGCGTTGTTAGTCAGTCTAACATATGATCGACCAGAGTGTGAATTAAAGATGAGCTAGCAAAGTTAAAAAAAACAGCTGATTGAGATTGATAACTGCCTTAACTTTATTTCATTAGACATAACCAACATAATTGAAATAAAACTCGGACATGTTGATGCATCAATCACTACATCGGTAATTTGGAACACTTTATACAGGATGCAACGCAATCAACCATATCCATTACAACAGTAATTCATATGAAACCATACACATATATAAGTATGATTATTACATGTTGTAGTGTTTATGCAGTCAATGCATGATAATCAACATTCAGATTGTCACAGTAAATATGCCATCGCTGCAGATAAAGCCTTACAAGATATTGCAATATATCATATTGATGCTGCATACTCATTGCTGCTGCAAAAATAAACCACCAATTATTTGAGCTCCTGCTACACACGCCATTATATGCTATTATGGAAGGCAAGATATATTCGCAAAGGGGAGACTGTGGAACCAGTAGTCTACATAAATGCGTCCTCTAGGTAGAAGAAAACTTCGTGGCTCCATCCTGGCAGACATGAGAATCGTAAAGGTGAACATAGCAGTATTTAACGTAGGTTAGGTCAGTTCCGTGACTATACTTGCCTCGTTTTATGTTTGATATATGGCGCCATCAACTTAAATATCATACAGCGCCGTTGGAAAAGTAGTGACGGTATGTCTTAGCTATTAAGCATTTCTCTGGAAGCATTCCAAGACGTGTTTATATAACAGCACTGATTGTAAAATGACATCTTCTTGGGCAACTTTTCACTCATGAATAATTATCACAAACGTGACAAGTCAGCTTTTTCGCTTAATGTCTCCAAAGACAAACATCGATGACTAATGGCGTAATCATTCAATCACAATGCAAGCAATATCCTGGCAATGAGTACTTTTAGAATTGTCCTTTTAGCTTCAAGTGATGCACGCATTGGCACGCAGTTACTCACAGAAATGGTTGCCACGCCATTATATTCCCAGGTTATACATACCCGACTGTGTGAAACCGGCCCTGACTATAAGCAAAAAATATCATGATTGTTGATGATATTATCTCATATTAAACATGCATACAGATTAAACATTATTCTAACTGCTTGCCAGTGTTTGGATAAATCGTTAACAAAACTAACACGGTTAGACTACCTGACGCCAAAATGGTGCTCCATATAAATTGTGTTATGAAGAAGTGTCTTAAGCCTGTATTTTGTTCCGGGTATAAGATACATCCCAGCGACGATGAGAAGTCCATTGTAAACTAGCATACTAATTGCTATGTTAACATCCAGTATTTCCCTCTATTGATTTATCGGATGCCCGTTGGATTATTTTTCAAATGAGCATATGTGCAGATAGGCTTCATTGTTGTTTACAAACGTCATTAGAATGACAATAGACTATCGCATATACACAAAAGATAAGCAGTAATTAGCATGCTGAAAAAGGGCCGCAAGTACTAATTAACAGCATTCGTTATCGAATCAAATAAAACCTATATTTTTGTGAACAAATCCTGGACAAATTAGCAGGTGTGACAGACCAAGAGTGACATAATGACCATTCAAGCACAGGCTGAGTAGTTGGTGTAAAGCATTGACATCAGGCCGACCTATCTGTTCATGTAGGGAGTTAAAACATGCACAACAAATCAGTAAATGCATATTCTAGGCCTTGGCAACAAAGTCAATATATCATTAAACATGTATGACCATTGATGTTGCGACGTAGTTGAAAATGAGTATATCAGTCACTGCTTAACAAATATATCCTATTTATATAATCGAAATATTTTTGACTGCGGACTAACCACATTTACAGATCGTTTATCACTGATTACAGGTTTTATAACAACGGATCAAAATATTCTCAGGTGGTTGCATGGATCTTCACATACTAATGCAGGGTGTTAATTTCAGATACTTCTTAAAAAAAAATTAATCCTAAGAAAAGGTTGAGACAACTCTACAATGCACATTCAAAATATCATCAACAAGACTCGTATATAGATGTGTCAGTAGGATTCAATTAAAGAGTTATATAACCACTGTAATCCTCAAATCTGTAGGGTAAAAGATATACTCTGCGTCGAACTGTAGGGTAGAAGATATACTCTGCGTCGAACAATAAATGCATATTACTAGTAGCATACCTTTGAAGCATCGATAAAGCGACGAGGATGGATGAGGATAATTGTGAAGCATGGACAGCTCCCCTTAACTGCCAGCACCCACTTGGCACAAACCCATTGCCAAGACAGGTCTACAAAACCCACGCTGCTTGGACTAAGGTACTATTGAGCTACCGGGTGCATCCCCTTTCGGACCGCCATTTAACGTGATCATCCGAGTCACAGGGACCCAGTTGATTACAACATCCTACACTAAAGTTGGTATGCGTTGTTGCATTTGCCGATTGATTGAACTTGCAACGTCCAAAAAGAACGATAATTCAAAACACCCGCACCCGATAATACTTTGAACAGAAATATGTAGAGCGTCTTTCCTACCGATAGTAAAGCAGTGCAAAAATACCATGTTATTCTTGATTCTAAATTCGGACCCCATTTCATTTATGTCTAATGAGATATCGAGCATCTAGCGAGAAAAAACAAATGGAAAAGACTCAAGTTGTACGTCTTTGAGCCCAGGTCTAATTACATTCACTGCAGTTCTCTCTGTTATCCATTAGGTAAAGTGCATGCAGTTAAGTACTCAACCATTGTGGATCTGATGCGAGATACACTTAGTGATGTGCAATTGAGCATTGACATATGAGAGGCGAATATAAGGCCACAGACGTAATCACTTGATGAAGTAGTAAGTTTGAACACTCATTCCCTGTTTAATCGAGTGTGGCGAGCCTTAAAAATAATCATTTTTCTCAATTCCTTTAGACAGCGTCATTTTTTGCGATTTCTGTCCACGCCTCAAATGACAAAACACATTGTTCATTGCATCAAATAAACACATTAATGGAATATATTGACTATGATCCTCACAACCAAAAGGTCTTCACACCATATTTTATTTTTGCTTTGTTGTTTATGGAATTGTTTGTTCTTAGATCTGCTTTGTATTTACCTAAACAACTGCACTACACGCTAGCAGTCCTATTACTTGGGGTCGAATTCTCGGTCAATAAACTTGACGCGAAACCAATATAACCCGCTTTTGACAGGGCCAGGTGGCGAAACTCATTTGGTATCGCCCGGCGCTAGATATGGCAATTCAATTTAAGGTGATTATTTTATTTCACCTATATACCCCCAACATTGTCTCACAAGTAAACGAAACTATAGTTTGACACGATATACGTGAGTTTTTTTATACGATAGTTGAGGATGTATGTAAAAAGAAATTAAAAGCCGACCAACTAAGCTGATGACATGCTTTATGTTAGAAACTTACGACGCATGTATCCCCATTAAGTAATAAGCATAACTTTTTCTCGGCCAAAAACTCGAATATAAGGTGAATTAATCCCTCACATAGGAAATGTTCCAGTCGAATGCGTTACCAAGATGTGCATTAATAGTGTCGCCATGATGTGCCATTCATTGACTGTGTCGTCATGGTGTGCAAGTCATTGATTGTGTCGTCATTGTGTGCCAGTCATGGATTGTGTCGTCAAGGTTTGTTATTCATTGACTGTGTGGTCATGATGTGCACGTCATTGATTGTGTCGTCTTGGTGTGCCAGCCATTGATTGGGTCGTCATGGTGTGCCAGTCATTGATTGTGTCGTCAAGGTGTGCTATTCCTTGACTGTGTCGTCATGGTGTGCCAGTCATTGATTGTGTCGTCGTGATGTGCCAGTCATTGATTGTGTCGTCAAGGTGTGCTATTCCTTGCCTGTGTCGTCATGGTATGCCAGTCATTGATTAAGTCGTCAATGTGTGCCATTAGTGATTGTGTCGTCATGGTGTGCCAGTCTTTGATTGAGTCGTCATTGTGTTTCATTCGTTGATTGTGTTATCATGGTGTGCCAATCATTTGCTTTATTGATCAGTTAAATTGCCTTTTATTCTTATTTATGAGCAGTTTTAGAAGCCATCCATCAGTCATACTTGTAATAGTCATTCACGTTTGAAAAGGATTAATTTTTGATATCCCAGTGGATGTCGAACATAGAAATAAACTACTTAAATATAACATTTTGCTCGTAATGAGAGTTTGCCTAAAGTAGTCTTTGATAAGGCACCTTTCGGTCAATTTTTAACACCAAGGAATTGCACCTGACGGCAAGAACGGTACGAAAGTATATTTAATCTTTTGGTTAGCAATAAAGAAATATCAGTCAATTGCAAACAATTGTCGATCATTTGTTATGGACTCCTAGGAAAGCGCAATGTGCATAGCATTATATATATTGCCTATACCGAGCGGAAGTTGCATTTATACTGTCAAAAATATTGCATCATTATAGACTTGACGAAGACAGAAATGAAGGGTATTACGATCACATAATTTATCATTAATCAAAACAAAATGAACAACTACCACTTGATCAATCACTCATTGTTCTCCAGTGAACAAAGGAGGCTCTAAAGCTGGTTCTCATGAAACAGGCGGAACGTGCCGCATTCATAGAGGTCATAAGCAGTCAGGTGGTCACTTACGGTGTACTCGTGGTAGTCTTTGAGCACTGCGCCAGTAATGGGGCGTCAAGTTAGGAATATAAATCAATGTAATTAACGTTGATTGAAGAATAATGTATCACACAGAAAATAGCAAGCAGTTAATTTCTATGTTTGATCCAGCATCAGGGTGCATAATCAATCCTTAATAATTGGGGTTAGTTGTACCGTACCACCTCACGGCACTTTCTGTGTCAACTTGGTACATTATTTATATCAAGCCAAAGTATACGGAATGCGTAGAAATGTGGGCGAAGTGGAAATGTTTTCTCAAACAAAATCATAATCACGGTAAAAATTGCGATTACCACATGGTCATTGAATATTTTGCGGTTTTTTTTCAGCAATCCTTAACTGGCCACAATGACTATACTTGTAGGTTATAAAGCAGAAAAAAGAGCTGGGATCGTGCACTAAAAGTGCCCTCTGTAACCTTACAACACTTGATGGTCCTTGACTGCTATTGTCATGACGTGAAATGACCACAAGCATGAATATTAGACATAAATTGATCATACACGGGCGGAAGTGCATATATCACCGAATCAGAAGGTTGAGTGTTACCAACATAGATAATCATGCGGGAATTATTATCACAAACCTTTGCGCTTTTTAATACTGCGCATTGTGTCCTCCTGGTTAGTTTCATTGATGTTACCTTTGTTTTTATAATATTTTCGTTTTGTAGCAACACATGGTAACTTATTATGCGTTTACTTGCGTGAAGCTTTTTTGAGGTTCTGTTTTTACTAACATGACAAATGTTTCATTCCAAGACCTGGCGGCCTAACATCCTTCAGACGAACTTCCTCTTCTGCTGAAAAGCACATTACCTTATTTTGTTTCTAAATGCAGATTGAAACCTTAGCCTCAGTTGATTAACAATCGGAATGTTGTCGTTTGTTTTTATCCAGCGGCCGATAATGTGATCACTCCAAGGGCACTAAACTCAATTTGGTACAGACAAATGCCATGCGTGAACAAGGAAGCACGAAAAGCACATTTAGTTTCCTAGCCGAATTGCCCAATAAGTCAGATTATCCTATCACTGTCTGCAAGCGAATAGTCTGCATGGTAAGAATTCGCGTTACAATTCAGAGAAACTCATAACCCCCTATAGTACCATATTACACTTCGCAATTTATCCCATAATGCGCTATACACAGCTCCACAAGTCTTTCTGGGCGTCAAACTACTTAGGACATCGCGTCAGTACGGAATAGTGCACGAACCGATCCTAAAAACGTGAATCAATGATGCTTGTATAACGAAGCTGACAAGTTACTTGAAACAATGGCAGCAGAGTAAATAAAAACAACAGGTGACATTTATGTGCTAGCTTCAAACATCAGATGAATATTTCTAGTGGGCTTTTGAGTCTGTATTAAAGCATTTGCGCTGCTGTAATGTTGTAATAACTTCTCCATGTCTCTTGTGATAAACAGCATCTAGTTTCTATTACATACATAAACAATAATGGTGTGTGCCAATTTAGTGTCGTCGGGGGAAAATCTAAGCTGATGTCGATGAATGACAACTATAAATTTACAATGCAATTTATTTCAATGCTTAGAAAAATACAAGATACACCACCGGAATGCACTTTCGCTGGTTACATTGAGGTTTAGATAGAGCATTATGAGAATACGACCGCAGTTAAGATAGCAGAAGTAGCTCTCATGCCGGCTTATTTTTTCTGATACAATATACAATCCCATTGTTTGCACCAGCAAGTTTGGATAAGTAACCCCACAAACTCGCTATTGGTAGTTATAGCATTTGCATTTAACAACTATAGAAACACCAACTTCTAACATCGCGAATGAGAAAGCGTCAGTTTATGAATATAAACATTCGCTTCATGTGGGCGTCATTAGTGTTGCACGCAGTCTTGGACCAATACAATTTAACTCCTCCCTGATCATCCAGCAGATGGCGCTTTACGTTAGGCTAGTTGTTTAGATTTGACTTACCTGTGCTGGCGAATGATACGGGAATGGTGAAGACTTCAACGCAATTCAATCCTACACTACATGCATCATGCTTCCCCATTATACGAGCTTTATCACAAGCCGTCAATACAGTGTATTGATTATCCCCAAACATCGCTACCAGAAGCAGTAAACTGCCGTAACGTTAATGGTTCTGTGGTAGATAAATCTTGGATAGTGATTTATAGTTGGTCATCATATTAACATACAACGCAAAGATGTCTACGTGACCCCGCTTTGTTACGGAGGAAAAGCTGATTATTGTATTAAAAAAAGGTTTCACGTTGGTAATGTCGTGCAAATGAACACTAACAATGCACCCCAAACCGATGCAAAATATGGCAACGCATCTGGCTTCCTTGGGCAATAGAACGGTGCCGGGAAATAAACCGATTTTCGGTTGAATACGCTGCAATCAGCGGTTATGAGTTTTTTCAACGCCTGTGTGTAAATACAACTATGTGACACACTAATGAAAGCTTGACACAATAAGATAAGCGACAACTGTGCTTGCTGAATATAATATGTAGGCCTAGAAAATTTATATTCGCGATGGTCCGAGGTGTGTGGCTTTGACTAAGTACATTAGCAATTACAGCAACCACGTTCTTCACTCGGTCCGGGATGCAGATTTATCAGAGTCGTCTTTATTATAGCCCGGAATGTAAAGCAGTGTAGAATTCAATGTTATAAGCGCACTGTTCCGTCTAAACATCAAAAGTCACTAAAAGCAGTAAATGTCCCGTTGTAATACAGCCAAATCAGCTGAAAAAACACATTTCCATCGGGGACGTGCATTGAATAGATTTCTCCCATTCATGCAATTGGTGTACGTAGTTTTTACAAAGAGTCTGTTGACACCAATGCTTAGTGCTGGCCTCTATCGCAGACTCTCGTCTTTCGGCTGGTAATGTAATCACAATAAGGGCGCCTTATCTGCTTGTCTAGACGTGAGGAGCTTGTTCAAGCAGGGAGTTCATGCTGCATTCATTAAATCTTAAACCTTTAAATTCATTACAACTTCAAGATCACATGGCACATTAAATATCAGCAGTGCTTATCCTGTAAGGAGCAGAAGCAATCTTTAATTTTACATACATACTGTCTGATAGTGTTTAAATGATGGTCGCTCCAACCTACGTTTTAAGAAAATTGCGTTAAATTGTCAATAAATTAGCATAACTCATGGCAGAAATCCGCTGTTATTTAATTTATCAAATGAAACATGAATATAATTGTCTCGACAAAGTTTGCATCCTTCTTCATTTAAGGCGGAAAAGATGAGCGATATTGTTCCCGCTATCCACATGTGATAGCGGGATTGCCGGTCAGTATCATTATTACACACACACAATGCATGGATTTGTTTGCTTCCGCCTAAATGTGGACATCGAGATTGAGAGACTAGTTAGCGCTGAGGATATTTCGTTATATTTTGATGCTCGGAAGACCGGATGTCGATGTATATAATGACGTGATGCTCACATGAGGTTGTTGAATATGGAGCACAAATGCCAGGCCTTGGTACCAGAATATAGCCAGAAAATCCTCAAGTTTGTTAAACTTATTGATATTGAATAGCTCTGATTTAACCCAAGACCGAAGCAAGAATAAACTTTAAAATTTGCGAGTGCATATGACAAGGGGGTTTGAAGGGGGTTGTCAGGTGATACCTGGGTCGCTCGTTGATCTGAGAATGAAAGTGTTCATAATAAATGTTCGAAGCTGCACATGGTTTTTTTACAGACGAAAGGTTAGACCAATGATGGAAGCATTGGCTTTATCAGAACAGCGATTCAGCATTACGCCTAAAATTACGATGCACTCAATATAGACACCAAGAGCTAAGGGTTGTGTTATCAAGGTATGTGGCGTTATGGAAGCGAGAGTTGACAGGTCTAACTTAGAATAACAGGGAGGCAGTTTTCCGTAGGCATAGCATTATAATCTGATATTAAAGGAAAAGGCCAAAGACAGTCTCGAATGATGTAGCTAAATTTTTCACAATTAAACTTGCTCTCTTTATTGCTGCTCTAAGTACAGTTGCAAACTCGGGGGTGCTTGAGGCGCACGCAGTGCACACAACAACACCATCAAGCTATTAGCAAATCGGCGTAGCTGCATTATATAAAACCTGGGTAACAAAAAGGGGAACATGACAGCATTTGACACAAGTAAAATCCATCATTTGTCGTTCATATATAGATATATCTATATATGTCTATATATATATATAGATATATATATAGGATAGATATATATATATAGAGAGATATAGAGAGAGAGAGATAGATATCTAGAGGAGATAGATATGATAGATATAGAGAGAGATATAGAGAGATATAGATATATATATATAGATATATATTTAGATATACATATACATATATATATTCAGATATTTATATAGAGATATATTATATATAAATATGTATATATATATATATATACATATATAATATATATATATATATATATATATCTATATATATATATACATAATATATATATATATATATGAACATATATATATATATATTTTAGGCACATTAAGTATTTATATATAAATATAAGTACATATATATATGTGGATATATATATTTATGTATATATAAACTTATAATACCTATTCTACATATATATGTATGATGAGGGAGAGAGATAACTATATATAGACATGTATGATATATCCACATATATAGATATATAATATATATATATATATATATAGATATCGATATATAATATATATATATATATATATATATATATCTATATATATCCCTAATCTATCTCTCTATATTATATCTATATATATATCTCTAATATAGAGAGATATATACCTGTATATATATATGTGCGAAAAGAACCTGGGTAACAAAAAGGGAACATGACAGCATTTGACACAAATAAAATCCATCATGTGTCGTTCCTATATAGATATATTTATATATGTCTATATATATATATGGTGTATATATATATATATATATATATAATCTATATATGATATATATATATATATCATCTATGCAATAAATCTATATATATATATATATATATATATAGATTTATATTTATATAAATATTCTTTATCTATACATATACATATATATATTCATATATTTATATATATCTATCTATTTATATATAAATATGTAATATTTATCTATATATATACAAGATAAATATTATATATATATAAACTATATATATAAAAATATCTATATATATGATATGAGATATTATATATATAGGCACATAAAGTATAGATATATAAAATATATACATATATATTATATATATATATATATATATACATTTTAGGTACATCCTAGATCTCTATATAAGATATAGATAGGTATAGAGATATATATATATATATATATATATATATCATATAGAGAGATATTTATAAGATATATTAAGATATATATACATATATGTATATATATATCTCTATATATATATAGATATAATATCTATATAGAGCTAAGATATCATCTATATATTGACTAGAGATATATCTTATATTCCCTCTATATAGAATCTCTATATATATATATTAGAATCTTTCTCGATCTCTATATGTAGAGATATAGAGAGAAGAGAGAGAGAGAGGAGCTCTCTCTATATAGTATCTCTATATAGATAGATAGATATATATATATATAAATATCTATAGATCGAGATAGATATAGAGAGAGAGGATAGAGAAGAGATGATGAGAGATCTCTCTCTATATATATATCTATATAGTCTCTATCTCTCTCTCTCTAAGAGAGAGATCCTCTATCTCTAGATCCTCTATATAGATCTATCCCTCTATAGATATATCTCTCTCTCTCTATCCTCTCCTATCTCTCTATATATCTCTATCTATCTCTCTAAGATCTCTATATATATCTATCCTATATCTATATATATATATATATATGAAAGAAGCAGGCAGAAGTAAATGACAGAAATACAAGGGATAAGTTACAAGAGCGAGCAAAGCGGACGTGTATGTGTGCGTGCGTGCGTGCGAAAAGAAGTGCAGATGCGAGCGGTACCAGCCATAATATTTACATGCGAATTATAGCTATATCTAAGCATTTGTTTGAATATTTGTGCAACTATTATTTATACATTTGCACATAAAAAGTCGATGTTAGAACTAAAATGCTTATTAATGATCGTTTGCGACTTGTGACAACTATCAGGCGAATTACAGTAGGCCCAATATGTACGATAATATTTTAGTTTTATTGTTTCTACTAAGTCCTATTCAGATACATAGGGTTGTCTCACCGGAATAATAATTATTTGGTAAGTCCTTGATATGTCTTTCAACAATACAAAATCATCCAGCAACTTCTCTCTTCAGTAGAGTATGTGTGGGAGTGTATACTGACAAATGATATATCTGTTTATAAGTACGATGACATTCAACGGGGCTGTGTAGGACATTTATGTCAATGTATCACATTATGGTATATATTTGTGTCCTTCAACGGTGGCATTTATCATTTTTACATGTGTGTAATTTGCCTAAAAATTATTTCCTCAATTGAATAAACAATCATATTTATAAATAGAAATAGGTAACGTCTAACTATTCCGTTTGTCTATTAATGAATTGGTCGTCCACAGTAATAAGACCGGCCGTTGGCACTAAGGTACTTTTATATCGCGGGGCTGGTGCAGTATGCGATAATTGGTAATAAAGACGAGAGCTGGCGCACTAATACATTGGAGAGGGAAAAGCTTCAGTAACATGGACCATTATCAATGTGAATGTTAGGCTATTTCCTAAAAAAGTAAAAATTACGAGTTACACTTGCCCTTTTATCAATTTGGAAAAGTTTTTGGGCGTCTCCTCTTAACATTGTAAAAATATCATGGTCACAATAGGTGTGCATAAGTCAACTTCTAGCGGACAAAGAATATTGCATAACTATTGAAGAAGGCACAAAGACTGTTATCTACGCACATATAAACAACCAATAATGAAACAAAAAGCAGCGACCATTTATTACTATAGTACCGTTTAATAGCCTCGACAAGTGGCCCATACTATGTAGTTATAGTCAACATATTCGGTACATAGACTATACACCACCATTTCGTCTATTTCATATAAAAGTATTTTTATGCGATAGAATTTTGTGATTGTGACTGTGTGTGATGTGGGATGGGGTTCTATGTTAAAAAAGTGAATGTGTATTACCATACAGGAGTAAGTGATACTCACTTGTAGCCTTAGACATTGTCTGCTCAAATGCTCGTTATTTGTAAACTGTAGATGTTGGATTAGTTATTGACGTAATTCGGTCGGTACGTCGTGAATGCACCATTAGAACCAGGATCCAATATTGATTATGACCAGACGCTAATTTTAAAATACTCGCCGTTTAGACCACGCGCCAAATGCTCTATCATGCAGCATAATAACGAAGCTTGTAATGAAGCGTGCCTTACTAAGGCAGCCTTTTGTTCACCATTTAGATTTTCTACAAACAAAAAAGTAACTCAGTATTTCAAAATTTAGCTTACGGCACACTTTATTAGCTGAGATATCCCATCGGAAATTTCGAGACTCATTGATGTTTCTGTGGCCCTCAGCGATTATTTCATGGTTCTTTATGATTTTCCGAATAGCTAATAGTAATTGGCACGTTTCTCAAAGTGAATTCTGTAGCACATCTGAAGTGTTCTTAAAAATGTTTATGAACATCGATCAAAGTGCAGGTACTTCTGAACATGATTAATTAGCTTTCATGCAAACTAGCTCATTTTGTTGACATCATATTTCAATGGAAATATGTGCTGCAGAACAACTAATATACGTACCAGTATATCAATTAATTGCTGTTAATTAATAATAAGTGTCATATAGATCCGTGCTAATATTAATCACGTATGGTATCAACTACCTTTGCTTACTTGAATAGTGCAAAGGTAGAACAATAGTTCAGTACATGTAGCATGTACGTGACCTATAAAACCGATTATGCAGAACGTGTCTTCTCATCCATACATCCACGACAGTCACTGCTCACGTGATAGCAAAGGCAAAGCTGTAATGATTTCATATGATTCTTAAAATTAACTTAGCCACGTTCTCTATACAGGTTGTGATATCTCTCCCTTGTGTGTCCGTTTCATGTTTACTGTTCTACTTAAAAACAATTAACTGACTCCCTGCGAAATATGATGATGCAGAGTTAGCGTCTGGTGGTTAGATGAAAAATGAGAACGGGCGGTAACACGTAGCCATATTATCAACATCGACGATCACGTGATTGGGTTGTCGTTGGGTAACAGATAAAGATAATGTAGCCGTTGTGCAGATTCTATACTTATTCTGTTCGCTGAATTCGAAGAATGGCTGTTTTGTTTATTGTGGGCTGACTGTTCGGTTGCTATCAGGACACAGCCTGATTGCCCGATTAATATCTTGCCAAAAAGATTGTTTTTTATGTGCTGCATGCCAATAATTTACAATAACTGGCCTTC